>CM053027.1:143338339-143733737 GCA_028564925.1 Lithobates sylvaticus
CCATTGTCTCTGTTTTCTTTCTGGCTCAAGAGTTGCTGTGTTAAGAAAACTTAGTTATTTTGTGAAATTCATTTATTAAAGTTATATCGGCACTTATAGGTGTTATATGTTGTTGATATTTACATGGCAATCAAGCTTGCAAATATTATTTCAAATTCATATTTAGGTTTTATGAAGCTTGCAAAACATATTTGGTTTTATGATTAATCATAATAAATAGTATGTGTGAATGACCTTGATCAGGTGTTCAGTAAAAATATCCTCATTCGAAGCTGAGTTAGTAATACGTTTCTGGTGTAGCCAATTTGAGTATGACATATATGGTATCTGGTACAGAATGTCATGAGGACAAAAATAGATACGTGTCTACGTAGCTAAAGGAATAATATATTGTGGATTATATCTTGTTAAATTTAGAGTAATCTCAGTCATATTGATAAGTATTAGTATATAGTTACTTAATGTAAAGTTGGTAATATATGTCTATATTATGTAGATGTTTGATAATGACATTACATAACCAGCACATTTCTTCAAGCATGAAGTGTTGCATGTGGGCTTGTCAATCAAGCTCCATATGACTCTCTGAGTATTTGCATATTGCTGAAGTTAGCAGATATTAATGTGTGCCATACAAGGTTCTAAGCTTGAAGGACATGACGTATACATGTGGCATAAAAAGCCAACGTTTGGTTACTGAAGGAGCTTCACACACACAGACACACACACATCCTCTAGGAGGTATGACACTGACATATTCACATGAAGAAGACTGATTAATTGGGACAGCTGACTTTCTGCCGGAAGTCTAAGAACGTAATTTCCTGCTTCTTCTTGGAGAACACAAGGCAGCATGGAAACCGAAGAGCAGCCATGAAGGACACATACATACTTTCATAAGCTTATTACAGCTTAAGAACTATTCTATTTCATATACTTTTACCCACACTGAACTGAACTATTATACTTTTTACATTGTATTTATGATGCCAACCGTGTGACAAATAAATTCACATTTTGATTCAAGTCAGTTTGACTATCAATGCTATATTTCGGAAACGCCTCTGAGGTAAAAGAATATTGATAATAATTCATATTCCACTCATTTTTTTCATTGGCGAGTCAGAAGTATCCTCCGTCATTTCTCTATTTTTACGGAATTCTCGATCCTTGTTGAGAGGGGAGAGATTAGCGCAGTTTTGCAAATATTCAAGTCTCGAGAAAAAAGACGGTTCAGAACCTATCAACCAAGAGGCGTTTGTGTTGCATCAGATGTGGACAACAGTCCAGTAACAGACGGTTGAAAACGAGAAATTCTTCTAAATACGGTGAGTAAAAGTTATGGAATTTATTGATGATATAGCGAGAGAAAGCAAACTAGAATTTAAAGATGTGTCTTTTTATCCAAATGACAGTCACTTATGGGCATATATGTACAATGAATGTTTACAAGCCAATGTGCAGATAGAGAAAAATAAATTTACTGTTAAAAAAGAGCGTAAAAAGATATCTAACATCTTTAACTTAGTGAGAATATTTAATAAGATGATTATTAATATTTTACCTGCAAAAAATGTGTGTACACTAAAGCAGACAGAAACTAACAATGTACAGAACACAGGAATACATGAAAATGTGTCCCAAGAGTCTCGTAGTTGTCCAAACTGTGAGATTTTTTGTAATTACATAGAGAATCTTGAAGAACAATTAGAATCTAAAAAAGTGATTTTGCCAGAGTTACAAAATGACAATAGACAGATTGCTGTAATAACTACAGATGACAAAAAGACTGTATCCAAGTCAAAATTACCTTCTTATATTCCGGAAAATTCGGATATAGAGAATGTAGATGCTACCGATAACGTGGAAATGAAACATAAAAGCTTATTATGTAGAACTGCAAAACTAAAGTTGCAAATACATGACCAACTTATGAAAGTTTTAAAAGATTTTCCTATTTATGACATTGAGGCAACTGTATTTTCCAATTGGGATTTATTTGAAATGTTTGCGGATCGTTTTAATCTGTCAAATGATCAGCGCAATGACATATTTCAGTTATGGGTTCCTGTTAATTTTGCTAAACGAATTAATTCAACTATTATTGGTGACGAAGGTCAGGAAAAACAAAATGACGCGACAGATAGACTGCGACAATTATTGCTGTGTATGACCGGTGAGCAAATACCGACCATAGAAATGTTGGATCTATTACAGACTACTGTAGAAGAAGATCCATTTGGGTTTAAAATAAAATTTTGCAAGGTTTATGAAATGATATTTGGAGTAGATAATGAAAATGACCCAGGTTTAAAAATAGCTTTCATAAAAAAATTTAAATACCTTGACCCAACTTCAGTAGCCATAGCACAGGAACGTCAAAATTTAAATGATATAGTAAGCTTCATTGATAAAATTAGGAGGCAATTGAATGAAAGCAATCTCACACACGAAGTAGCTATAATTCAATGTGACAAAAATAGTCAGGCTGCAGACATGTCAGAAATGACAGGTCTTAGCAGGAATGACAAGGACAGGTGCAGGCAAGTGAGGCGAGGAGAGTCTATCACGTGTCTTTACTGTCATAGATTTGGTCATATGAGAAAACATTGTTGTAAATTTAAGAGAGACTCACAAATAAAAACTAAAGATATGGAGAATGAAAAATCAGCTTTTGTACAACCTGTTTTTTCATGTCAAGATAAAATTTTGACTGAATTGCCTTATGCCACAGAAGTCAAACAGATCAGTAAATTGACTGTTAACAGCAGTTCAGACAACACTGTCACTGAAAGAGAGGGTTTATTGCCATTGCCAAAAATAGAATCACATCGGGATTCAATTTCTCTGCCATTACAATATGTAGCACCAATTAATTTGGACAAGAATGGTAGGCCATATATACAATGTTTGCTGAATGGTAAAAATTGTAATTGTCTCATTGACAGTGGATCTGAGATTAGCCTTACCAAAGAAAACATATATGTGAAACCCAATTCTCCTATGTGTAATATAGTGGGTTTTAATAATACATGTAATTCTACTGCTAGACAGGTATCTAATGTAACATTTGAAGTACCTGGATTAGTGAAAACTAATATTAACATTTGGGTCTGTCACAAATCAGAGAATATACTTGGCGTTGATGTAATCAATGAACAAAAGTGGGTGATTGATTTGGCTAATAAAAGTATTTGGAAAGATCCATCTAGGCCCAAATCAGTGCTAATTGATCCCTCTGTATACAGTAATGTTGGTTCCATTACCAATATGTCTACAGAACAAAAGTGGCCTGATGTTAATGGTAATTATGCTTTAAAGGAAGTGGTACAACGTTTTCCAAGTTTGTGGTCAAAGTTTAAAAATGACATTGGAACTTTGAAAAATACTGAATTGAATATTGAGGGAATAGATCCAGAACCCCTTAGTCAGTATGAGTTACCACTAGAATCAATTGGTCCAATTTCTGACATTATTCAAGAGGTTGCACAACTTGGAATTGTAAAGAAAGCTAAATCAGTGGTAAATAACTGTATTTGGCCTATCAAAAATACTGATAATTCATATTCTTTATCAGTTGACTTAAGGACACTGAATAAACACATCACAAATAACCCAGTTCTACCTGATAAATCTAACATAAAGTTAAATTTGAATACTGAGGACAAAGTGTTCTCTGTACTAGAAATCGTTAATAGCCATTTTTCTGTTCCTTTAACGAATAGCTGTCAGTACAAACTCGCATTCACATTCAGAAAAGAGACTTATACGTTCACTCGATTAATACCTGGATTAGGTATTGGTGATGGTATAGTTCATGAAACTATAGCAAAAATTCTTTCAAAATTTTCTAGGCCAGACTGCATTTGTCAGCATGTGGATACGATTTTGCTGAGTACTCATAATATCGATGAGCATATGGCTCTTTTGTCTGAGTTGCTTATGATGTTACAGGCTGAAGGTCTAAAATTAAACACAACAAAAGTTCAGCTGATGAAAATTCAAGTGAAATACCTTCACATGCAAATTAGTCAAGGAAAGAGACAATTGTTGCAAGAAACAGTTAGAGATATCACTGCAATCCCAACTCCAACAACTCATAAGGCATTGCATCAATTTTTGCATAAAATAAATCATTGCAAAGAGTTTGTACACTGTTTCACAGAAAAAGTTAATCCACTATATAATCTTTTGAGAAATAAAGGTAATATAGTTGACCAATGGGGTCTAAATGAGAAAAATGCTTTTGAAGTGTTGAAAAAAGATTTGCAGAATGCTCCAGCATTAAATACAGTAGAGGTTTGTTCTGAAGTATCTTTTGTTTTGAAAACTCATGTATCTGAGAATGCCATCTCAGTAACGTTATCTCGATTACTAAAAGGTAAGGAGAAAATAATTGCCTATTTCTCCAGAGTTTTATCCTTTTTGGAAAAGACTTTTGAGTCAGGTGTAAAGCAACTGCTAAGTGTTTACTATGCAATTAAAGCTACAGAGAGCATAGTGAAATCAAACAAAATAATTGTACAAACACCTGACTGCTCACTAAAAGATATTTTTGAGGAAGATAGTTTTAAAGAATGTCGTAAAACATATCCTCTATGGTTCAGAGCTTTATCATCCAAACACATTCAGATAGATGTAAAAGGAAGACATCTTCAGAAATGTACACCAGCACATGTTTATACAGCTGTATCTGAGAAGTCTTCATCTCAGGTTTCCAGCGTAAGAACAGAGAAGGACATAGAATCAGTATTTGTTACTGCAGAACAGTCTAACACTAGAATAAAAGCTTCAACACAGAATACAGTTACGCATATTTCTAATCTTTTAGAGATGAGAAGAAAGGCATAGTCCATTGTAATCTCTGTGTTTGTGATAACAAGGATTTGTATCATGACCAAAAGGAGATGTGTCCTGTCATACCTAAACTTCACAGTACATATGTTTTATAGTTTAGGCCATTTTAGATAGGATAAGGACAGTACATTGTCATACAGAAGTTATCTTTGAAGGAAATACAAGATAGTATTATTTTACATGTAGTTTAACAAATTCACAAAGTTATTGTCCTACAATGTTTTAACATTTGTTGAAAAAAAAAAAAAAAGTTACAAGAATTGAATGTAAATATTTTATGCCTAATTAATGATACTGCATCTCTTTTACAGATATGGCATCTAAAATCAAATAAATATGGAGGAGAACAATCTCCTATGAAGAGCAAAGAGAATATCAGGAAATTCAAAGTTAAAGAAGAGATCCTTTCGGAAAGAATATTGGACAAAAGATTTATACTTCATATTTATGACTATTTTATCTTATTCAACAAAGTTTTTCTAACCTAACAGAACTTGAGAAGAAATTTTAAAGACATTTCATGAAGAAAAAAATGAATCAGAAGAAACTTTATCTATCTACTATAGATAAACAATTTAGGACTGAAACATTTATCCACATATACATTTTTTTGATAATCCAATTATTCTGATATTAATGTTCATATTAAGTTAGGATTATTATTTTTATTTATTTTTTCCTTATTCATATATTGAATATTTTTAGGTAACAACTGCACAATCATTCTAGTTAATAGAACATCTTTTGTTCATAATTTAAGAAACATATCACTATTATAGAAATATGGAAAGTTATGACAAGTTTTAGAGTGTAAAGTATATTTCCAAAGAGCTAAAATATTATTTGGGCACAAATATGGAAATATATTATTGCATCATTTATTTATTTTAATAATAATAATATTATTATTATTATTATTATTAATAATTATTGATATGAGTCATCATTATGTTATATTTAAAAAAAAAGAAAGAAAAAAATCTATAGCTTTATTTTAAGATTTTGAATAGATAGATCTAAGAGGAGTTAAAAGTAAAGAGAACAGCATTTAGAAAGATAGTTATTTCTAGCTGCTTCAGTTCTGAGGAATATTGTGTCCGATCATTTGATACAAGGATGAGTAATTGTGATATGAATGATGTTATGAATGTAATTAATCAATTTTATATGATTAATCATAATTCAGGGGGGATTGTTCGAATATTATTTCAAATTCATAATTCGGCACTTATAGGTGTTATATTATATTCATGGCAAGCTTGCAAAACATATTTGGTTTTATGATTAATCATAATAAATAGTATGTGTGAATGACCTTGATCAGGTGTTCAGTAAAAATATCCTCATCCGAAGCTGAGTTAGTAATACGTTTCTGGTGTAGCCAATTTGAGTATGACATATATGGTATCTGGTACAGAATGTCATGAGGACAAAAATAGATACGTGTCTACGTAGCTAAAGGAATAATATATTGTGGATTATATCTTGTTAAATTTAGAGTAATCTCAGTCATATTGATAAGTATTAGTATATAGTTACTTAATGTAAAGTTGGTAATATATGTCTATATTATGTAGATGTTTGATAATGACATTACATAACCAGCACATTTCTTCAAGCATGAAGTGTTGCATGTGGGCTTGTCAATCAAGCTCCATATGACTCTCTGAGTATTTGCATATTGCTGAAGTTAGCAGATATTAATGTGTGCCATACAAGGTTCTAAGCTTGAAGGACATGACGTATACATGTGGCATAAAAAGCCAACGTTTCGTTACTGAAGGAGCTTCACACACACACACACACACACACACCCACTAGGAGGTATGACACTGACATATTCACATGAAGAAGACTGATTAATTGGGACAGCTGACTTTCTGCCGGAAGTCTAAGAACGTCATTTCCTGCTTCTTCTTGAAGGACAAGGCAGCATGGAAACCGAAGAGCAGCCATGAAGGACACATACATACTTTCATAAGCTTATTACAGCTTAAGAACTATTCTATTTCATATACTTTTACCCACACTGAACTGAACTATTATACTTTTTACATTGTATTTATGATGCCAACCGTGTGACAAATAAATTCACATTTTGATTCAAGTCAGTTTGACTATCAATGCTATATTTCGGAAACGCCTCTGAGGTAAAAGAATATTGATAATAATTCATATTCCACTCATTTTTTTCAATCCCAAACCTGGAAGACGCTTGTGAGCAATTCACAGAAAAGAATAAGTAAAAATATTATAAATAAAATGTAAAAATTGCAGACAACTGGCTAAGTGTGCATTTGGGTTAATGTTGATGGGAGTTCTTTTTAAACACTGTGTTTGCTATTCAAACACATACATTTAAGTTTCAAATGCAGCATTTGATAATAAAAGGCTGCAATTGCAGCCTGTGTCCAATACAGCCTATGCCGACCATGCAGCCTGTGTCCCATGCAGCCTGTGCCCACCATGCAGCATGTGTCCCATGCAGCCTGTGTCCCATGCAGCCTGTGCTCACAATGCATCATGTGCCCACCATGCAGCCTGTGTCCCATGCAGCCTGTGTCCCATGCAGCCTTTGTCCAAATCAGCCTGTGTCCACCATGAATCCTTTGTCCAATGAAGCCTGAAACCAATGCAGCCTGTGCCCACCATGCAACATGTGTCCCATGCAGCCTGTGTCCCATGCAGCCTGTTCTCACCATGCAGCCTGTGCCCATCATGCAGCCTGTGTCCCATGCAGCCTTTTTCCAATGCAGCCTGCCTGTGCCAAGCATGCAGCCTGTGTTCCATGCAGCCTGGGTGAAATGCAGCCTGTGCCCACCAATGCAGCCTGTGTCCAATGCAGCCTGTGCCCACCATGCAGCCTGTGTCAAATGCAACCTGTGTCCAATGCAGCCTGTGCCCATCATGCAGCCTGTGCCCATCATGCAGTATGTGTCCTATGCAGCCTGTGTCCCATGCAGCATGTGCCCACCATGCAGCCTGTGTCCCATGCAGCCTTTTTCCAATGCAGCCTGTGCCCAGCATGAAGCCTGTGTTCCATGCAGCCTGTGTGCAATACAGCCTATACCCACCAATGCAGCCTGTGTTCAATGCAGCCTGTGCCCACTGTTAAGCCTGTGTCCAATGCAGCCTGTACCCACATTGCAGCCTGTGTCCCATGCAGCCTGTGCCCACCATGCAGTCTGTGTCCCATGCAGTCTGTGTTCCATGCAGCCTATGTCCCATACAGCCTGTGCCCTCCATGCAGCCTACCTGTGGAGGGGAAGAGAGGGGAGTTGTCAGCTGGATGATTAGAGCAGGGAACATAACAGCTTTCATTTCAATAGCTGTGTGTTCCCCCGGAGGGGCTGTATGTGACTGCGCATGGTGGGAGGAACACACAGCTATTGAAATGAAAGCTGTGATGTTCCCTGCTCTGATCATCCAGCCAGTGGCTCTCCTCTCTACCCCTCTGTGATCGGCGGTGCTCACCCCCCCCCCCCCACTCCCAGGAAGACCTTCTCACCAGCCCTCAAAATCCACTCGCAAAATATGAGGGGGCAAGTGGAATTTTTGAGGGCTGAGCTAGCTAATACTTCACATGAGCAACAACTATATAACATGAATACATTCTTATTTTATATCTTATTTTATATCTGATAATTCCCATAATCTATGGATGTTAGGCAAAAACAAATAGAGTCTCAGCGTGCTCCCTGGGTTCATTTAGGAATCCAAGATTCCTTGTAAGTCAATGTATTTGTGATCATCTTTATTCACAATGTAGTATAGTTATATACACACTTGTGTTTGATTGTAATGTTAAATATATCCAATATTAAGGATGGGCCCGGTGCTCGATGCGAACCCACGTTCGCATCGAGCACCGGGCGTTCGCTCGCTCGGCGAGCCCAGAACTATTTTGGCCGCTCGCATCACGTTCGTGTGATGCGAGCGGCCCCGCAATGCATTGCGGCCGGCGCGGCCGACGCAGTGCATTGCTGGCTGATGATTGGCCAAGCATGCACTGTGACCCCGCATGCTTGGCCAATCACAGCCCCGGAAACTCGAAGAGCCATAATTGGCTACAGGCAGGACGCCTGTAGCCAATTACAGCTCAGGGGCTGTAGTACACGCCCCCCCCCTATAAAACGCCGCCACGCCGTCTGCGCCGGTCACATGCTGTTCCGGCGCAGATTGAGCAGGCTGTTTCTGTGACACTCTGCTGCATTTAGATAGATAGAGAGAGAGATTCACTTGCAGAGATTGAGTTAGATAGATTCAGTTACAAAGATTGATTGACAAAGAGGGGCTTGTAGTGTGCTCGTGGCAGGCAGGCAGAGCTCCTATATTTTGTTACCAGAAGCACCTATAGGACTTGTAGTGTGTTCGTGGCAGGCAGGCAGAGCTCCTATATTTTGTTACCAGAAGCACCTATAGGACTTGTAGTGTGTTAGTGGCAGGCAGGCAGAGCTCCTATATTTTGTTACCAGAAGCACCTATAGGACTTGTAGTGTGTTAGTGACAGGCAGGCAGAGCTCCTATATTTTGTTACCAGAAGCACCTATAGGACTTGTAGTGTGTTAGTGGCAGGCAGGCAGAGCTCCTATATTTTGTTACCAGAAGCACCTATAGGACTTGTAGTGTGTTAGTGACAGGCAGGCAGAGCTCCTATATTTTGTTACCAGAAGCACCTATAGGACTTGTAGTGTGTTAGTGGCAGGCAGGCAGAGCTCCTATATTTTGTTACCAGAAGCACCTATAGGACTTGTAGTGTGTTCGTGGCAGGCAGGCAGAGCTCCTATATTTTGTTACCAGAAGCACCTATAGGACTTGTAGTGTGTTAGTGACAGGCAGGCAGAGCTCCTATATTTTGTTACCAGAAGCACCTATAGGACTTGTAGTGTGTTAGTGGCAGGCAGGCAGAGCTCCTATATTTTGTTACCAGAAGCACCTATAGGACTTGTAGTGTGTTCGTGGCAGGCAGGCAGAGCTCCTATATTTTGTTCCCAGAGGCACCTATAGGACTTGAAGTGTGTTAGTCCCATTACACACACAGAGCTATATTTTGTTCCCAGAAGCACCTATAGGACTTGAAGTGTGTTAGTCCCATTACACACACAGAGCTATATTTTCTTCCCAGAAGCACCTATAGGACTTGAAGTGTGTTAGTCCCATTACACACACAGAGCTATATTTTCTTCCCAGAAGCACCTATAGGACTTGAAGTGTGTTAGTCCCATTACACACACAGAGCTATATTTTCTTCCCAGAAGCACCTATAGGACTTGAAGTGTGTTAGTCCCATCACACACACAGAGCTATATTTTCTTCCCAGAAGCACCTATAGGACTTGAAGTGTGTTAGTCCCATCACACACAAAGAGCTATACTTTGTTCCCAGAAGCACCTATAGGACTTGAAGTGTGTTAGTCCCATCACACACACAGAGCTATATTTTCTTCCCAGAAGCACCTATAGGACTTGAAGTGTGTTAGTCCCATCACACACACAGAGCTATATTTTCTTCCCAGAAGCACCTATAGGACTTGAAGTGTGTTAGTCCCATTACACACAAAGAGCTATACTTTGTTCCCAGAAGCACCTATAGGACTTGAAGTGTGTTAGTCCCATTACACACACAGAGCTATATTTTCTTCCCAGAAGCACCTATAGGACTTGAAGTGTGTTAGTCCCATCACACACACAGAGCTATATTTTCTTCCCAGAAGCACCTATAGGAATTGAAGTGTGTTAGTCCCATTACACACACAGAGCTATATTTTCTTCCCAGAAGCACCTATAGGACTTGAAGTGTGTTAGTCCCATTACACACACAGAGCTATATTTTGTTCCCAGAAGCACCTATAGGACTTGAAGTGTGTTAGTCCCATCACACACACAGAGCTATATTTTGTTCCCAGAAGCACCTATAGGACTTGAAGTGTGTTAGTCCCATTACACACACAGAGCTATATTTTGTTCCCAGAAGCACCTATAGGACTTGAAGTGTGTTAGTCCCATTACACACACAGAGCTATATTTTGTTCCCAGAAGCACCTATAGGACTTGAAGTGTGTTAGTCCCATCACACACACAGAGCTATATTTTGTTCCCAGAAGCACCTATAGGACTTGAAGTGTGTTAGTCCCATTACACACACAGAGCTATATTTTGTTCCCAGAAGCACCTATAGGACTTGAAGTGTGTTAGTCCCATCACACACACAGAGCTATATTTTGTTCCCAGAAGCACCTATAGGACTTGAAGTGTGTTAGTCCCATTACACACACAGAGCTATATTTTGTTCCCAGAAGCACCTATAGGACTTGAAGTGTGTTAGTCCCATTACACACACAGAGCTATATTTTGTTCCCAGAAGCACCTATAGGACTTGAAGTGTGTTAGTCCCATCACACACACAGAGCTATATTTTGTTCCCAGAAGCACCTATAGGACTTGAAGTGTGTTAGTCCCATTACACACACAGAGCTATATTTTGTTCCCAGAAGCACCTATAGGACTTGAAGTGTGTTAGTCCCATCACACACACAGAGCTATATTTTGTTCCCAGAAGCACCTATAGGACTTGAAGTGTGTTAGTCCCATTACACACAAAGAGCTATACTTTGTTCCCAGAAGCACCTATAGGACTTGAAGTGTGTTAGTCCCATTACACACACAGAGCTATATTTTGTTCCCAGAAGCACCTATAGGACTTGAAGTGTGTTAGTCCCATTACACACACAGAGCTATATTTTCTTCCCAGAAGCACCTATAGGACTTGAAGTGTGTTAGTCCCATCACACACACAGAGCTATATTTTCTTCCCAGAAGCACCTATAGGACTTGAAGTGTGTTAGTCCCATTACACACAAAGAGCTATACTTTGTTCCCAGAAGCACCTATAGGACTTGAAGTGTGTTAGTCCCATTACACACATAGAGCTATATTTTCTTCCCAGAAGCACCTATAGGACTTGAAGTGTGTTAGTCCCATCACACACACAGAGCTATATTTTCTTCCCAGAAGCACCTATAGGACTTGAAGTGTGTTAGTCCCATTACACACACAGAGCTATATTTTCTTCCCAGAAGCACCTATAGGACTTGAAGTGTGTTAGTCCCATTACACACACAGAGCTATATTTTGTTCCCAGAAGCACCTATAGGACTTGAAGTGTGTTAGTCCCATCACACACACAGAGCTATATTTTGTTCCCAGAAGCACCTATAGGACTTGAAGTGTGTTAGTCCCATTACACACACAGAGCTATATTTTGTTCCCAGAAGCACCTATAGGACTTGAAGTGTGTTAGTCCCATTACACACACAGAGCTATATTTTGTTCCCAGAAGCACCTATAGGACTTGAAGTGTGTTAGTCCCATCACACACACAGAGCTATATTTTGTTCCCAGAAGCACCTATAGGACTTGAAGTGTGTTAGTCCCATTACACACACAGAGCTATATTTTGTTCCCAGAAGCACCTATAGGACTTGAAGTGTGTTAGTCCCATTACACACACAGAGCTATATTTTGTTCCCAGAAGCACCTATAGGACTTGAAGTGTGTTAGTCCCATCACACACACAGAGCTATATTTTGTTCCCAGAAGCACCTATAGGACTTGAAGTGTGTTAGTCCCATTACACACACAGAGCTATATTTTGTTCCCAGAAGCACCTATAGGACTTGAAGTGTGTTAGTCCCATCACACACACAGAGCTATATTTTGTTCCCAGAAGCACCTATAGGACTTGAAGTGTGTTAGTCCCATTACACACAAAGAGCTATACTTTGTTCCCAGAAGCACCTATAGGACTTGAAGTGTGTTAGTCACACCACATTACACACACAGAGCTATATTTTGTTCCCAGAAGCACCTATAGGACTTGAAGTGTGTTAGTCCCATTACACACACAGAGCTATATTTTCTTCCCAGAAGCACCTATAGGACTTGAAGTGTGTTAGTCCCATTACACACACAGAGCTATATATTTCTTCCCAGAAGCACCTATAGGACTTGAAGTGTGTTAGTCCCATTACACACACAGAGCTATATTTTCTTCCCAGAAGCACCTATAGGACTTGAAGTGTGTTAGTCCCATTACACACACAGAGCTATATTTTCTTCCCAGAAGCACCTATAGGACTTGTAGTGTGTTAGTGGCATCACACAGAGCTCCTCTATTTTCTTTGCAGAAGCACCCATAGGACTTCTAGTGTGTTAGTGGCATCACACAGAGCTCCTATATATTCTTCTCAGCAGCACCCACAGGACTTCTAGTGTGTTAGTGGCATCACACAGAGCTCCTATATTTTCTTTGCAGAAGCACCTATAGGACTTCTAGTGTGTTAGTGGCATCACACAGAGCTCCTCTATTTTCTTTGCAGAAGCACCCACAGGACTTCTAGTGTGTTAGTGGCATCACACAGAGCTCCTCTATTTTCTTTGCAGAAGCACCCATAGGACTTCTAGTGTGTTAGTGGCATCACACAGAGCTCCTATATATTCTTCTCAGCAGCACCCACAGGACTTCTAGTGTGTTAGTGGCATCACACAGAGCTCCTATATTTTCTTTGCAGAAGCACCTATAGGACTTCTAGTGTGTTAGTGGCATCACACAGAGCTCCTCTATTTTCTTTGCAGAAGCACCCACAGGACTTCTAGTGTGTTAGTGGCATCACACAGAGCTCCTCTATTTTCTTTGCAGAAGCACCCATAGGACTTCTAGTGTGTTAGTGGCATCACACAGAGCTCCTATATATTCTTCTCAGCAGCACCCACAGGACTTCTAGTGTGTTAGTGGCATCACACAGAGCTCCTATATTTTCTTTGCAGAAGCACCTATAGGACTTCTAGTGTGTTAGTGGCATCACACAGAGCTCCTATATTTTCTTTGCAGAAGCACCCATAGGACTTCTAGTGTGTTAGTGGCATCACACAGAGCTCCTATATTTTCTTCTCAGCAGCACCCACAGGACTTCTAGTGTGTTAGTGGCATCACACAGAGCTCCTATTTTTTCTTTGCAGAAGCACCCATAGGACTTCTAGTGTGTTAGTGGCATCACACAGAGCTCCTATATTTTCTTCTCAGCAGCACCCACAGGACTTCTAGTGTGTTAGTGGCATCACACAGAGCTCCTATATTTTCTTTGCAGAAGCACCTATAGGACTTCTAGTGTGTTAGTGGCATCACACAGAGCTCCTATATTTTCTTCTCAGCAGCACCCACAGGACTACCGACTACAATGGCTGGAAGACCGCCAAGGGGAGGCAGAGCGTGCAGAGCCAAGAACACAGGGCAGGCAGGCTCTGTTTCTAGTGGACGTGGCCGTGGACGTGGACGTGGTCGTGCATCGTCATCAGCACGTGGCCATGGGACACGCGCGTCTTTGTTTTCGGCAGCTGGACATGTGGAGCCGCATCATGCTGAAGGCTTGGTAGAATGGATGACCAAGCCCTCCTCATCCTCCTCATCCTCTCTCACCCAGGCTCAGGGTACTGACAGAGCATCATCAGCCACCCCTTCCCTAGACCCACCATGTCCTCCTGAGGAGTCCCCCGAACTCTTTGAGCACAGTGTTGGGTACATGCTCCAGGAGGATGCCCAACGATTCGAAGGCTCGGATGACGATACCCAGCTTGAGGAATCTGGCAGTACAGTTCCACCAGCTGCAGCTTACTGCCAGGTTTGCTCTAGTGGTGAAGAGGGAGGGGATGATGAGGTCACTGACTCCACGTGGGTGCCTCAAGGGAGAGAGGATGAGGAGGAGGACGAGGAGGAGGAGGATGCGGCGTCACATGTCCAACGAGGCAGGATGCCCCCTGGAGGCCAGGTAGAGGCCAGCACAGCAACTGTACAACACCGCAGAGCTCCGCCTGTGCAGGGCGCTGCCTCTGCACGTTATCAGAAAAGTTCTTTGGTGTGGGCCTTTTTTGAGACGAGTGCAGCAGATCGCACCACTGCTATTTGCAATATTTGTCTCAAGCGTATCTCGCGTGGCCAAAACATCAGCCGCTTGGGCACGACAAGCATGACCAGACATATGGCGACCTGCCATGCAGCTCGTTGGCAGGCACACATAAAAGACCCACACCAAAGAACTAAGCGGACCTCTCCTTGCTCCTCCTCAGCTGGTATCTCCATCCCCACTACACCTTCAGTCCTCTCTGAAAGCTGCTCTGAGAGGACTGAAGGTGTAGAATTCGGTGTGTCACAACCAAGTACTTGCAGTACACCGACGTCCGAATGCAGCAGGCAAATTTCCCTGCCCCAGCTGCTGGACCGTAGAAAGAAGTACACTCCCAGCCATCCACATGCCCAGCGGTTGAATGCTAGCCTTGCTAAATTGCTAGCACTTCAACTGCTGCCTTTTCAGTTGGTAGACTCGGCCCCCTTCCGTGAGTTTGTTCAATGTGCGGTTCCTCAGTGGCAGGTTCCCAAACGCCACTTTTTCTCGCGGAAGGCGATTCCGTCTCTCTACCGGCATGTGGAGGGCAATGTCCATGCCTCGCTGGACAGGGCGGTCAGCGGTAAGGTGCATATTACCGCTGACTCATGGTCCAGCAGGCATGGACAGGGACGGTACCTTTCTTTCACGGCCCATTGGGTCACTCTATTGGCAGCTGGGAGGGATGCAGGACAAGGTGCAGTAGTGTTGGAGGTTGTTCCGCCACCACGCCTCCAAAACGCGACTACTGCTACTGGTTGTGACACACCTCTCTCCTCCACCCCCTCCTCTTCTTCTTCCTCCAGTGCTCTGTCCTTGGAACCAGCGGTGCTCCGTAGGCGTACAAGGGGCTACGCAAGTACGCAGGCAAAAAGATGCCATGCCGTGCTTGCGCTGGTGTGTTTGGGGGACAGGAGCCACACTGGGCCAGAGGTTCTGGCAGCTCTGCAGGGGCAGGCCGAGAGGTGGTTGACGCCACGTCAGCTTAAGCCAGGAATGGTCGTTTCTGACAATGGCACCAACCTCCTCTCCGCCCTGCGACAGGGGCAGCTCACCCATGTGCCCTGCATGGCTCACGTCCTCAACCTGGTGGTGCAGCGGTTCTTGGGCAGGTTCCCAGGCTTACAGGATGTCCTGAGGCAGGCCAGGAAAGTCTGTGTGCATTTCCGCCGATCTTATAATGCCAGTGCTCGGCTGACTGAGCTGCAAAAGGAGCTGAACCTGCCCAAGAACCGCCTAATATCTGACATGCCCACCAGGTGGAACTCAACGTTGGCCATGCTGCAGCGACTGCACACGCAGCAGAGGGCCATCAATGAGTACCTTTGCGACTACGGCACCAGGACAGGGTCAGGGGAGCTTGGTTTTTTTTCCCCACGTCAGTGGAGCATGATCAGGGATGCATGCACTGTCCTCTCACCATTTGAGGAGGCCACGAGGATGGTGAGCAGTGACAGTGCATGCATCAGTGACACTGTCCCTCTTGTCCACCTGTTGGAGCATACGCTGCGTGGGATAATGGACAGGGCACTTGAGGCAGAACAGAGGCAGGAAGAGGAGGACTTCCTTGCCTCTCAAGGCCCCCTTTATCCGGACAGTGTTCCTTCTGTCCCACCCATCACACAGGAAGAGGATGAGGAGGAGGAGGAGGAGGAGGAGGAGGAGGAGGAGGATTGTGTGAGCATGGAGGTGGAGCCTGGCACTCAGCATCAGCAGCAGCAGTCTTTTAGGGATGATGTACAGTCCCAACAAGCCAGTGGACTTGTACGTGGCTGGGAGGAGGTGGCTGGCGATCATGTCATCCTCAGTGACCCAGAAGACTCCGGACCGAATGCCTCAGCTAACCTACGCTGCATGGCCTCCCTGATCCTGCAAAGCCTGCGGAAGGATCCTCGTGTTCTTCGGATCAAGGAGAGGGACCATTACTGGCTGGCCACTCTCCTTGATCCGCGGTACAAGGGTAAGGTTGCGGACCTTATCTTGCCGTCGCAGAGGGAGCAGAGGATGAGACATCTCAGGGAGGCCTTGCAGAAAGGTCTGTGCAACGCGTTCCCAGAAACTGGGAGGCTACAAACTCCTGGTCCTGGGCGACGAGTTGCTGAGGCTTCGGTCAGTGGCAGAAGGAGCGGTGGGGAAGGTGGACGTCTGACCGATGCGTTCAGACAATTTTTTAGTCCGCAGCCCCAAGGTATGATCGGTTCCAGCAACCATCGCCAGCGTCTGATATACATGGTGCAGGAATACCTTGGGGCAAGGTCAGACTTGGACACCTTTCCCACCGAAAATCCTCTGGCTTACTGGGTCCTGAGGATGGATCACTGGCCAGAGCTTGCACAGTATGCAATTGAGCTACTGGCCTGTCCTGCCTCCAGCGTTCTTTCCGAACGCACATTCAGTGCTGCTGGAGGATTTGTGACTGATCATAGGGTGCGCCTGTCCACCGCCTCGGTTGATCGACTGACATTCATCAAAATGAATCAGTCTTGGATCACCACCAGCTACCAGGCACCTGAGGCGGATATAACCGAATAATTTTTAATGTCACATCCCTTCAAGACTGCCTATGCTGATGCTGAGTGACTGTCCTCTTATGTTCACTGACTATCCTCTTCCTCCTCCTCAATGATCCATGCCACAGCACCAGTGCCTAAGGCACAATTTTTCAGCCCCTGTTTAACAGGGGCGTGTACTTACAATTTTTTAAAAAAATGCTTCGCAACACGTGTGACTGCTGTGCTCCAAGTACAGTCTCTGTGAGGGCCGTGTTGCAGTGTTGTGGCACCAGCACCAGTGCCTAAGGCACAATTTTTCAGCCCCTGTTTAACAGGGGCGTGTACTTACAATTTTTTAAAAAAATGCTTCGCAACACGTGTGACTGCTGTGCTCCAAGTACAGTCTCTGTGAGGGCCGTGTTGCAGTGTTGTGGCACCAGCACCAGTGCCTAAGGCACAATTTTTCAGCCCCTGTTTAACAGGGGCGTGTACTTACAATTTTTTAAAAAAATGCTTCGCAACACGTGTGACTGCTGTGCTCCAAGTACAGTCTCTGTGAGGGCCGGGTTGCAGTGTTGTGGCACCAGCACCAGTGCCTAAGGCACAATTTTTCAGCCCCTGTTTAACAGGGGCGTGTACTTACAATTTTTTAAAAAAATGCTTCGCAACACGTGTGACTGCTGTGCTCCAAGTACAGTCTCTGTGAGGGCCGTGTTGCAGTGTTGTGGCACCAGCACCAGTGCCTAAGGCACAATTTTTCAGCCCCTGTTTAACAGGGGCGTGTACTTACAATTTTTTAAAAAAATGCTTCGCAACACGTGTGACTGCTGTGCTCCAAGTACAGTCTCTGTGAGGGCCGTGTTGCAGTGTTGTGGCACCAGCACCAGTGCCTAAGGCACAATTTTTCAGCCCCTGTTTAACAGGGGCGTGTACTTACAATTTTTTTAAAAAATGCTTCGCAACACGTGTGACTGCTGTGCTCCAAGTACAGTCTCTGTGAGGGCCGGGTTGCAGTGTTGTGGCACCAGCACCAGTGCCTAAGGCACAATTTTTCAGCCCCTGTTTAACAGGGGCGTGTACTTACAATTTTTTTAAAAAAAATGCTTCGCAACACGTGTGACTGCTGTGCTCCAAGTACAGTATCTGTGAGGGCCGGGTTGCAGTGTTGTGGCACCAGCACCAGTGCCTAAGGCACAATTTTTCAGCCCCTGTTTAACAGGGGCGTGTACTTACAATTTTTTAAAAAAATGCTTCGCAACACGTGTGACTGCTGTGCTCCAAGTACAGTCTCTGTGAGGGGTTGCAGTGTTGTGGCACCAACACCAGTGCCTAAGGCACAATTTTTCAGCCCCTGTTTAACAGGGGCGGGTAATTACAAATCTTGATCTAATAGTTCACAGCAGGGCCCATTCCTGCGCCCACCAAGAGTAACTATGAGGGCCTGCAGTCTTGTGGCAACACCGTCCACCACCACCGCCAAAGGCCCAATTTTTCTGCCCTGTTCATCAGGTGCTTGCAATTACAAATCTTGATCTAATAACTCACAGCAGGGCCCATTCCTGCGCCCACCAAGAGTAACTGTGAGAGCTTACAGTCTTGTGGCAAAACCGTCCACCACCACCACCACCACCACCCCCAATTTTTCTGCCCTGTTCAACAGGTGCATGCAATTACAAATCTTGATCTATTAACTCACAGCAGGGCCCATTCCTGTGCCCACCAGTCTTGTGGCTACACCAACATCTAATAGGGCAAATTTCTGCAGAGTATATACGCCAGGCCCCTACTTTCAAACATCCAACTTACAAACGACTCCTACTTGCAAATGGAAAGAGAAAACAGGAAGTGAGAGGAAATCTACCCCTAGGAAGGGAAATTCTATCCTGTTAGATTTAATTTGGGAAAAAGGTATCTCCTCTCTACTGATACTTTATCACCAATCCTTGTTTCAATTAAAACCCCACTTTTCCAAAAACATTTGTCATTGGGACGGAAAGTGAGGTGACATGTTCTGAACAGATGTGCAAAGACAGCAAATGTTACAGGGGTGATAACCCCTCCCTATGTTCTCCAAAAAGCTTAAAAATAGATTTTTTTGGGATGGAGCTACACTTCATAATGTACCTGTTCAGATTCTACTTAAGATCAAACCTAAAGCCGCAAGTGGTTTTAAATGGCTTCTTTTTTTCCTTTACAAATGTCATTTTGTGCAAGGACAGTTCTAAACACGGGAAACACATGCCACTTCACAGGCATACTTTGGACACCCCCCAGGTACCATATTTAAAGGAAAATGTCACTTTTTTTTTTTCACTTTATGCATCATTAAAATGACTGCTCCCGAAAAAACGTTAGTTTTTAAAAGTTCTTTTTGCATTGATATATGTCCCCTGGGGCAGGACCCGGGTCCCCAAACCTGTTTTATGACATTAACATGCATATTGGCCGTTGTAATTAGCACTTTTGATTTCGAACGTTCGCGTCCATTATAACGTATAGGGTTCGAAAATTCGCGCGAACTTTCGGTCCGTTCGAAGGTTCTGGTTCGAACCGAACCCGGGGGTGTTCGGCTCATCCCTATCCAATATATAGCCTGGACCTTGTATCCTCTCTATGGCTGTTCAGATCATTTCTATGTGGGTGTCAACTACCATTGGAACCACAATCTATATCTGATACAATTTAACAGGTATGTATTATAATTTGTAAATGATTGTAACAATGTTATTACCAATGCATTACTGAAGGCATAGCACAAGAAGACACATTATTATGTATACCATGATGTATCATTACTTTTGATATTTGAATTATCATCTTATGACTATAAGCCGAGGCACCTAATTTTACCACAAAAAACTGGGAAAACGTATTGACTCGAGTATAAGTCTAGGGTGAGAAATGTGCAGCCAAGTGGAAAAGAGGGTCAACAGTGCCCATTTGCAGCCTCACTGTGCCCATTTGCATGCCTCACTGTGCCCATTTGCAGCCATAGTTTACCATAGGTCAAACTTGGTAGTTAAGGGTTCCTAGATGCCCCCCAGCTGCAGCCAAAATTTGGGGTCTCTGGACCCAAAGGGTCCCAAAATGACATTGCTGCAGATGGACACAGTTGACCGAATTTGGGGCCATGTATCTCGGGGCCACTTGGTGCTAAGAGCCCCAAATATATGTTGTAGTGTTGGTTCCACTTGGTTTGCACATCAATGGGGTTCCTAGCACCAAGTGGCCGCGAGATACGGAAAATGTCATTCTCTGCTGCAGAAAAGTGCTTGACTCAAGTATAAGCCGAGGGGGGCACTTTCAGCACAAAAAAATTGCTGAAAAACTCATCTTATACTTAAGTATATATACGGTACAATAAATAATGATTTTAGAATATATTTGTATTCATTTGCACCTTTAAAGTCCCCATTGTTTTCTACTTTCTATATATATTTAATATTGGGGTGTGGTGCCAAAACAGTATTCCCTCGTTTAGGACTTAACAGTAGTGTTGATATGAATATATATTTTATACTGCTACTCCAGACATGTTCCCAGTGACTTTTTGGGCAGCTCATAAGCCTGTGATACATGGAACCTGTGTTAAAATAGTGACACAACTTAAGCAGGATAAGATGGCCCATCTGCAGACTCTAGAAAGCCTATCACATGTCTAGCATCCCAGGCTCACCCCACTTCTCATAAAAAAAAAAATCATAAAAAAAAGAAAACAAACAAACCTGATACTTAACTGGCACTGCACCTCCGACAACTTGACCTTGATAAAAAGTCTATTCACTTGAAAATAGCTAGAGATATATACACAGTCTACCCGCCTCCTGTTATTAAAGGTTTGCAGATTTTTTGTTGCCACTCTTAGCGAATTCCTTAACCACTTGCCTACTGAGCACATGTACCCCCTTACTGCCCAGGCCAATTTTCAGCTTTCAGCGCTATCACAGTTTGAATGACAATTGCATGGCCATGCAACATTGTACCCATTTTTATAATTTTTTTCACACAAATAGAGCTTTCTTTTGGTAGTATTTAATCACTGCCGTATTTCAATCTTTTTGCAAAAATACTGAACATTTTGAAAAAGAAATAAAAAAATTAATTAATTAATTAAATGGCTTACATACTAGCAATGTAAGTTTAAGAGGAAAGGCATCAGAAACATTGTGTAAGGACATTTTTACAGTAATATAGGATGAAGCAATAAGCTTGTGCACTTTTATAAAAATAAAAATAAAATAATAACAAGATTTTCTTGAAGTGGGCCTAATATAACATCACAAATGTAAAGGCTTTCTCATTATAGCCTATAAAGCTAAATTGCACAAATACCTCCTGGCATCATAGAATTACTAAAAGATGTTGCTAGGCAACTCCAGCCAAACAGCCAAAATGTGGATGAAAAACATATATAGTTACTTCTTAACTTACTAAAAGATTATTCATCTATTATTCAGTCTTGAGATTTACACACATACTGTATTTGCCTCAACGCACAGTACTAAAGCTCAGTTTAATGTTTTTTGGGTTATCTCCAATATCCAATAAGCTAGTAAGCTAGCTTGAGGTAGAGAGGTGACATATAAAGCTAGTAAGCTGAACCGATAAACATGATTATGCACTTCAGCCTCGGAAGATTTTGCCCTCTTCCTGGCGCAAAATTTTCACCCTTTTTTCCCCACAAATCATTTGGTGGTATTTGATCACCTCTGCATTTTTTATTTTTTTGCACTATTAACAAAAAAAGAGGGACAATTTTGAAAAAAAAACAATATTTTTTTTACTTTTTACTATAATAAGTATCCCCCAAAAAATATAAAAAAACAAATTTCATCATCAGTTTAGGCCGATATGTATTACTCTTACATATTTTTGGTAAAAAATTGCAATAAGCATATATTGATTGGTTTGCGCAAAAGTTATAGCGTCTACAAACTATGGGAAAGATTTATGGCATTTTTATGGCATTTTTATTATTATTTTTTTTACTAGTAATGGCGATGATCTGTAATTTTTAGTGGTACTGCGACATTTTTGGGACCATTGACATGTATACAGCGAACAGTGCTATAAATATGCACTGATTACTGTATAAATGTCACTGGCAGGGAAGGGGTTAACACTAGTTGGTGATCAAGGGGTGAAATGTGTGTTCCCTAGGTGTGTTCTAACTGTGGGGGGATAGGACTGACTAGGGGAGGAGACATATCATTGCCTATTTAGTACTACTACTCTCTCCTGACAGAACAGGGATTTGTGTGTTTACATAAAATTGCGCGTGGCCGACGGCGATTGCGACCGCCAGCCAAGTGCATGGTGGGCGCACTCGCATGCCTCCAGCGTGAGCCAGTCGGGTACTGGTTAAGCAGGCTTCAGGGAACAGCAAATCAGAAGACTGAAAGTACATACAGTATATAAAAAAACATTTGGAAGGTGAAAAAAAATATATAATCTCTCTCTCTCGCTCTCATATATACGTATATGTATATATATATATATATATATATATATATATATATATATATATATATATATACACAGTATATTGTGACATTACATTATGAAAGACGAGGTGATTGATGAACGTTACGTTTTACCTCACATGTATTAATTTGCAGAGAACTAAGGTGGAATTGGGTCTGGTTTTTACCAGCCACCTTGGCATGGTTGGTTCTGGAGCAGATTTTGCGGTCCACTTGTGTCCACCAACATGTGGTATAAATGAAGTGGGACTGGAGCAAAGAATTGCTCTTGGCCTGGGACTCAGGAAGCCTTACCTGAGAGAGAGCTACTAATGTGGTGTATGCTTTGCGAGAGACAGAAAAAGGTTTGCAGTATCTTTGTTTTGTGTGTGACTGGGAGAAGCCCTTCCCCTGTGAGTTAGGATCCTGAACTGTTTAGTTAGTGCCTGCATGGCGAGGATTTACTTTCTGTTTTGTTTATTTGAATTTCATGCAACTGACTATAAGTCAGATTTTAAGAAAACCTGCCGTTTGGACTACCCTTTTTCCCAGGGAAGGTGATCCTCATTAGGCTAACTCATATGGTGGTTTTTCAGTTGTCATCTTCCTGAACAAGTGGAAAGATGGAGGATATGTTAAAAGCCCTGATGCAGGCCACAGCAACCCAGCAGGACACCAACCACCAGCAGCAGGAAGCCAACCCCCAACAGCAGGAGATGAATCACCAGGCCAGGACCAGGACTAGAGTTGAGCGGACACATGGATGTTCGGGTTCGGCGGGTTCGGCCGAACTTCGGAAAAAAGTCCGGGTTCGGGAACGAACTTGACCCGAACTTGACCCCGAACTCCGAACCCCTTTGAAGTCAATGGGGACCCGGACTTTTGAACACTAAAATGGCTGTAAAAAGGTCATGGAAAGGGCTAGAGGGCTGCAAATGGCAACAAAATGTTGTTAAGAGCATGGCAAGTGATCTGCAAACAAATGTGGATAGGGAAATAACTTAAAATAACATAAAAAAAAATAAAAAATAAAAAAAAATGCTGGAGGCCCCCTTCTCAGCAGAAGAGGTACAGGAAGTCATTAAGAACCTCAGAAACTCAACGGCACGATGCCGCACATATGGTGGGAATACCCCAGAATACGCACTTTCTGAAAAAAATTATTCAATTTAATGGATAAGATAGTGGGAAAATAAAATACTTGGAAATAAAAAAAAATGAAAAAATTATAATCTTGACCTAGGAGGACGAAATTCAAATAGAGTAGGAGGTTGAGGTGGCGGTGGATGTGGCGGTGTAGGTGGAAGCGGCGGTGGAGGAGGACGAGGTAGCCAACACTGGTTCAAAAATACAACAATGGCTGGGTAAGGCTAGTGGTGAATGATGTGTCAAATTCTGTCCCCCGTCGCATAGTGTCCGCCCTGTACTGCGCTTGCTCAGTACGTAGGACAAGGGGATTTTGAAACTCTCCGAAGACGATGCGCGGTGACTCCAGGTTCAAGCCACATCATCCGAGGTTGAAGCCTAGCCAAGCGAGCCCGTGAGGGGCCCTGTTACTACGTGCTACCGTATGTGCACTTGGATGGTCGGGCTTGAACCTGCACTCACTGTGCAGGCGACGTTCATCTTTGGAGATTTTGTGAATCTCCTTGTCCTCCGTACTGCGCAAGCACTGCACCTGCGCAGTAAGTGGCCGGACACTATCCGATAGCAAGACAGTTTTCGTCAGAACACCGGTATATGTGTCTATTCTGCACAAGGTACGGACAAGTCCTGTGGGATCCATGCCTGGTTCATTTTAATGAACGTGAGCTTGTCCACATTGGCTCTGGACAGGCGGCTGCGCTTGTCTGTGATAACGCCCCCTGCCGTGCTAAATACACGTTCAGATAATACACTGGCGGCAGGGCAGGCCAGCACCTCCAAGGCGTAAAGGGCAAGCTCAGGCCATGTGCCCAATTTGGAGACCCAGAAGTTGAAGGGGGCAGACCCGTCATGCAGTACGTGTACGCGTGTGCACACATACTGTTCCACCATGTTGGTGAAATGCTGCCTCCTGCTAAGACGTTCCATCTCAGCTGGTGGTGCTGGTTGTTGTGGCGTGCCAACAAAGCTTTTCCACATTCCGGCTTTTCCCCAAACAGGAAAGTTTTAAAACTGCCTGCTGTCGTTTAGCCCTGGCTGTGCTGAAGTTGGTGGTGAAGGTGTTACGCTGACCGGATGAGGAGGCGGTAGAGGATGAGGAGGCGGAGTAGGAGGAGTTAGCAACAGGAGGCAAACTGAAGTGCCCTGCAATCCTCGTGGTGAAAGGACATGTGCCAAAGTGCTATCCGCCTCAGGCCCAGCCGCCACTACATTTACCCAGTGTGCTGTTAGGGAGATATAACGTCCCTGACCGTGCTTACTGGTCCACGCATCCGTAGTTAGGTGGACCTTGCCACAGATGGCATTGCGCAGTGCACACCTGATTTTGTCCCCCACTTGGTTGTGCAGGGAAGGGATAGCTCATCTGGAAAAGTAGTGTCGGCTGGGCACGACGTACTGTGGGACAGCCAATGACATCAGCCTTTGAAAATTCTGTGTCTCCACCAGACGGAATGACAGCATTTCAAAGGCGAACAATTTTGAAATGCTGGCATTCAGGGCCAGGGATGGTGGTTGGCTAGGGGGGTACTTCCTCTTCCGCTGCAGTGTTTGGGAAATAGAGAGCTGAAAGCTTCCATGGGACATTGTGGAGATGGTTGGTGACCCAGGTGGTAGTGTTGCTGGCAGATCCTCTGTTTGCGGGTTGGCAGGTGTCACTGTCACTACAGAGGTGGATGAAGAGGCCGAGACTGCAGCAGAAGAGGAAGCAGGAGGAGCCAGAGACCTTTCTTGGTTTTTGCGGTGTCTACTCCACTGCATCTCGTGCTTTGCACTTAGATGCCTGGTCATGCAGGTTGTGCTCAGGTTGAGAACGTTTATGCCTCGCTTCAAGCTCTGATTGCACAGCGTGCAAACCACTCGTGTCTTGTCATCAGGACATTGTTTGAAGAACTGCCACGCTAGGGAACTCCTTGCACCTGGCTTTGGTGTGCTCGGTCCCTTGCTGCGTTGGGCAGTAGCAGACGTACTGTCTAGGGGACGGACGCTCCGCTTTTGCACCCTGCTCCCTCTTCTGCTGTGCTGATGGCTCTGTGCGACCACCGCCTCTTCCTCTGAACTACACTGGTCACCTGCATGACGTTGATTCCATGTGGGGTCAAGGACCTCATCGTCCTCCACATCATCTTCCACCCAAAATTCACCCCTGCTCTCCTTGTCGGTCTGCACAATGGCGAAAGCAGCAGCAGTTGGCACCTCTGTTTTGTCATCATCCGAGACGGGCTGCGTTGGTCCTCCCATGTACTCATCATGAAACATAAGTGGTTGGGCATCTGTGCACACAATCTCTTCCACTTCTGAGGCAGGGCTAGGTGGATGGCCCTGGGAAACCCTGCTAACAGAGTCATCAAAAAGCAGAAGAGACTGCTGCATGATTTGGGGCTCAGACTGATTGGCTGATTTGCAAGGGGGTGAGGTAAAAGACTGATGGACATCGGCTGCAGGTGCCAACTCTGAACTTTCATCAGGAGACTGGGTGGGAGACAATGTGAAGGAACCGGAGGCACTGTCAGCAACAACCCAATCTACTATCGCCTGTACTTGTCCTGGCCTCGACATTTGTACAGCCTCATTAGGCGCGCCAAAATACCACTGCAGGCTCTGATCGACCACATCCTCTCCCTGCAACAGGAGCGCCACCAGCAGCACCACGACCCGGGCCATGTCCCCTTTTTGATGATCTCCTCATATTTTCAAAATTTATGATCTCCCCCTAAATGGGTATTTTTGTATATAGCAGAATACACATACAGTGTCTAAAGCGTTTATGAAAACGCAGAAAATGCTATTGGGAAGAAAAAAAACACTGCAAAATTTAATTTTTTTGCAATGTTTTTACAATATCAGAATAAACGAATAGTGTCTAAAGCATTTATGAAAACGCAGAAAATGCTATTGGAAAAAAAAAACACTGCAAAATTAATTTTTATTGCAATGTTTTTGCAATATCAGAATACACGGACATACTGTCCGTGTATTCTGATATTGCAAAAACATTGCAATAAAAATTAATTTTGCAGTGTTTTTTTTTTTCCAATAGCATTTTCTGCGTTTTCATAAATGCTTTAGACACTATTCGTTTATTCTGATATTGTAAAGCATTTATGAAAACGCAGAAAATGCTATTGGGAAGAAAAAAAACACCGCCAAATTTTTTTTTTTTGCAATGTTTTTGCAATATCAGACTACACAAACAGTATGGAAAGCGTTTATGAAAACGCAGAAAATGCTATTGGGGAGAAAAAAAAACACTGCAAATTTATATTTTTTTGCAATGTTTTTGCAATATCAGAATACACGGTTAGTGTCTACAGCGTGTATGTATGAACACGCAGAAAATGCTATTGGGAAGAAAAAAAACACAGCAAATTTTTTATTTTTTTGCAATGTTTTTGCAATATCAGACTACACGGACAGTATGTAAAGCGTTTAGGAAAACGCAGAAAATGCTATTGGGAAGAAAAAAAAACACTAATTAGAATAAAATTCAAGGAATGTGGACTGACTTTAGCACACTAACTCCTAAAATCCTCTATCTATCTATCTGCAACACAGGAACCTGCCTAACAGTGTCTGTTTAACAGAATGACGCTGTGTGCTGTGTGTGTACTATTTATAGAGACTGGGTCACATGCTGCACTGGCCAATCACAGCCATGCCATTAATAGGCATGGCTGTGATGGCTTCTAGGGCACACTAGTGAAACGATCATCCATTGGCTGCCTTAAAGCTGTTAAAAAGGCGCCAATACAGCGCCGAACACCGGACCCGAACCCGAACTTACAGGCAATAGTTCGGGTCCGGGCCCGGGTCCCGGACACCCAAAAGTCCGGTACGGACCCGAACTTTACAGTTCGGGTTCGCTCAACCCTAACCAGGACCAGTTTGCGGAGGCCATGGGGGAGTTAAAGAAGGGGTATGCATGTACTTTGCCGGTGGAACAGAAAATGGCGTATGACAGCTATTACCTGCAGAAGATGACACCTGCAGATGATGTGGAATCTTACCTAGCGACTTTTGAAAGAGTCGCTGTTTGAGAAGGATGTTGAAAAGATCAATGGGCAGGACTGCTAGTGCCCTTTTTTAACAAGGGAACCCCAAAAGGCCTATTTTGACTTGGAACCAGATGCTGCCCATGATTATGAGATGCTGAAGGCTGAGATATTTGCACGCTGGGGGGTCACCATTGCGGTCCGGGCTCAACAGGTGCATCGGTGGTCATAAATTACTGATAAACCACCCCACTCCCAAATGTTTGACCCAATACACCTCACCAAGGAGTGGTTGCAGCCAGAGACTTTGTCAGTCCCTAAGATTGTGGGGCGTCTGGTCATGGACCAATATTTACACACTCCCAGCCATTTTGAGGAAGTGGGTCAGCCATGGGAACCCTAATGCCGCATCCACACGATCGGACATTCAGACAACAAAACCGTGGATTTTTTTTCCGAAGGATGTTGGCTTAAACTTGTCTTGCATACACGTGGTCACTCAAATGTTGTCGGAAATTGCGAACATGAGAACGCGGTGACATACAAGATGTACGACGAGCCGAGAAAAAGGAAGTTCAATAGCTAGTGTGGCTCCTTCTGCTTGACTCCGAGCATGCGTGAGCTCTTGTGCGACGGACTTGTGTACACACTATCGACTTAAGACAAGTTGGCGGAAAATTTGAGAACCTGCTCTCAAACATTTGTGGCCGGAAATTCCGACAGCAAATGTTCGATGGAGCATACACACGGTCATACTTTCCGACAATAAGCTCACATCGAACATTTCCCCTCGGAAAGTCCAACCGTGTGTATGCGGCATAAGACTGCAAACCAGCTGGTGGACCTGGTGGAGAGGTATACTGCTGCTGAGGACTTGTCTGTGCCCCACCCCAATGTCTTGAGGGGTGAAAAATGCCCAGAGGATCCAGTAAGACTGTTCCAGGGTTCAAGGGGGGGGACAAATGACAAGACTGTTGCCACAGATAATTAGACTATGGGCGCATGACCTGGAGGTTAGCCAAATAGGTCAGGAAGGTCTCTGAGACCATTAAGATGACTGGGTACAGAACACACAGAACGTACAGAACGTTAGGTCAAATTGCTGCTAACTGTTTCCTAAATAATGAGCCAATGCAATGTGATAATGCTTATTTGAAAAAAACGCATGTCTCTTTTTGATGTACGGCATCATGTCAGGGATGCATGGAAAAACAAATGTGTATAATTTCAGTTGATGGAAAGCCAATCACTTCTCTGCTAGATTCTGGTAGTGTTGTGACATTAATTAAAGATGATTTTGTAAATCCTGCAAAGTTACACCCTAGCACTAATGGGGTGATTTGTATACATGGTGAAACATGTGACTACCAGACTGTTGTGGTTGAGTTCGATACCCCTTGGGGCACTGTGACACATTCAGTGGGGGTGGTGCCCTCATTATTTTTTTCCCTAGTGGGGAAAGATTTTCCAGACAGGCACCCCTGATGTGGGACTGGGTGCTCTACTGTCCCAAATCCGAGAGGGGGAGGAACACTCAGTGGTCTACCTGAGCAAAAAGCTTAACAGACATGAGAAAAACTATGCCATTATTGAGAATGTTTAGCTATCAAATGGGCCTTAGATGCACTGAAATATTATCTGTTGGGGAGACCATTCAAACTAGTCACTGATCATGCCCCTCTTAAATGGATGTGTGATAACAAGGAGAAAATCAGTCAGGTGACAAGGTGGTTCCTGTCACAGTGGAGCTTAGAGCTGGGAAACACTGCAGAATAATGCATATGCCTTTTCCCATGTCCATTGTCTGGTCATTTGCAGAGAACTAAGGTGGAATCCGGACCGGGTTTTACCAGCCACCTTGACAGGGTTGGTTCCAGACCAGATTTTGATGTCCACTTGTGTCCACCAACAAGTGGTATACATAAATCAGGACTGGAGCAAAGAATTGCTCTTGGCCTGGGATTTAGGAAGCATTACCTGAGAGAGAGCTACTAATGTGATGTCTGCTTTGTGAGAGAACTGAACTGTTTAGTTAGTGCCCGCATGGCAAGGATTTATTTTCTGTTTTGGTTATTAATTTTCATGCAACCTTTTAAAAATAAAACTGGCTATAAGTCAGATTTTAAGAAAACCTGCCGTTTGGACTACCCTTTTTCCAAGGGAAGGTGATCACTTTTTAATCAGAGTATAGCATTAAACAATTTAACAACTGGTGTACTAGATGGGCAACAATGAGACCACCTCCAAAACAGGAATGGTTTTACAAGTGAAGGCCACTGACATTTCTTTCCCTACTCATCGTTTCTGATAGTTTTTCACTATTTTTGCATTTGGTTAGGGTTAGTTTCACTACTGGTATCATGAGGCGATACCTGGACCCTATAGAGGTTACACAGGCAGTCCAACTCCTCCAGGGTGGCACATCCATACATGCCATTGCCCGAAGGTTTGCTGTGTCTCCCGGCACAGTCTCAAGAGCATGGAGGGGATTCCAGGAGACATGCAATTACTCTAGGAGAGCTGGACAGGGTCGTAGAAGGTCCTTAGTATGAAAAAAATGTGTAAAACCTTGTGAGCTGCTATGTGAAATGATAACTAAAGCTGACAGCACTCCCCACACTTCCTAACCATGTGATAATTTAAACCAAAAAAAAAATGAATAATGAGTGCAGCTCTAAAAATAAATAGCAATAATTACTGTGTCCGACCCAAGGTGGATACTCTTGCAATAATCAAATCCTCAATCAAACATAGCAGTCCTTATAAAGTGTAATGTGCTACAAGCACCTTGTGAAATCCTGATAGGATGAAGTGAATAGTACAAATGTAAAGTGCAATGTGCCATAAATAGTGTCCCTGTAACAATCACTGGATTAGTGAACAATGTATATAATTTTCATTCTGATCCACTGCTGTGCATATAACCAAAAATCCTTGTGCTGACCTCCACCAGTTGTGCCCTCACCTTAAGGCGTAATGCAAAGCACAAAGACAATAATAAAACCTCTGAAGTACTCCTTGTGGAAGGTCCTTAACCCATCAGCAGGACTGGTATCTGCTCCTTTGTGCAAGGAGGAACAGGATGAACACTGCCAAAGCTTTACAAAAGGACCTCCAGCAGGCCACTGGTGTTAATGTCTCTGACCAAACAATCAGAAATAGACTTAGTTAGGATGGCCTGAGGGCCCAACGTCCTCTAGTGGGCCATGTGCTCACTGCCCGGCATTGTGGAGCTCGATTGGCATTTTCAATTGAACACCAGAATTGTCAGGTTCGCCACTGGTGCCGTGTGCTTTTCACAGATGAGAGCAGGTTCACCCTGATCACATGTGAAAGACATGAAAGGGTCTAGATAAGCCGCAGAGAACATTATGCTGCCTGTAACATCATTCAGTGTGACCATTTTGGTGGTGGGTCAGTGATGGTCTGCGGAGGCACATCCATGGAGGGACACACAGACCTCTACAGGCTAGACAATGGCACCCTGGCTGCCATTAGGTATCGGGATGAAATCCTTGGACCCATTGTCAGCCCCTACGCTGGTGCAGTAGGGCTTGGGTTCCTCCTGGTGCACGACAATGCCCGGCCTCATGTGGAGAGAGTATGTAGCCAGTTCCTGGAGGCTGAAGGAAGTAATACCATTGAATGGCCCCCAATCCAATAGAACACCTCTGGGACATTATGTGTCGGTCCATCCAATGCCACCAGGTTGCACCTCAGTCTGTTCAGGAGCTCAGTGATGCCCTGGTCCAGATCTTTGAGAGAATACTCCAGAACACCATCTGTCTTCCAATTTATCCCCTGACATTTCACCCATTACAGTTTGGGAAGCCCATAAGTGTGTCATCCGAGGAAAATTAATCTCCCTAGCAACCGCCTCTAAAAAGAAACACCAAGAACAGATTAAAACCCTTATTGAACTAATCCACAGACTCGAAAGGACTCACAAACATTCCACTTCCCTAACAACACTCCAAGACCTCACGCAAGCTCGCTCTACACTTTTAGATGAACTAGGGAAACGCACCAGGAGACGATACATCCTGGGCCAAAAGGTATTTTACGAACACGGTAACAAAAGCGGGAGACTCCTAGCTCGTACGATTCAGACGGCCAAATCTCATTCTACAATCCATCAGATACGAGACAACAAAGGTAACCTACTTTCTAGAAATATGGACATTGCCAAACAATTTGAATTGTTTTACTCTAAACTGTATAATTTGACACGAGACAACATAGGAACTCCCAAGACAGGCGATCGTCACGACAAAATTAAAGACTTCCTAGCCCAATACTGCCCTACACCAATTTCTCCTCAACAAGCGGAGGCCATGGAGAGCCCTCTCTCTTCAGAGGAACTCTCCTTGGCAATCAAACAAATGAAAGTGGGTAAAAGCCCAGGGCCGGATGGTCTTCCGCTTTTATACTACAAAACCTTTGCAGGAGAACTATCACCATCCCTATTACAGACATTCAACGCTCTAGCAAACCCCAACATTTCTACAGGCCGACTACTGGAAGCGCACATAACAGTCATCCCAAAAGACGGTAAGGACCCGACGCAAGTATCCAACTATAGGCCCATTTCCCTACTCAACGTAGATATTAAACTTTACGCAAAGATCCTCGCCAACAGACTGCTTCCTCTTATTCCTGGCCTCATTCTATCTGACCAAGTGGGCTTTATTCCAGGTAGGGAAGCCAGGGATAATACTATTCGCACACTGAATTTGCACCACTGGCTCACCTCATCACTATCCCAGGGATTTTTCCTATCCCTTGATGCTGAGAAGGCGTTCGACAGAGTGGCTTGGGACTATATGCAGGCAGTGCTAAAAGGAGTTGGACTCCTTCCCCGCATGTGTTCGCATATTGACGCCTTGTATACAAACCCCTCAGCCAAAGTAAAAGTTAATGGCCTTCTGTCGGACGCCTTCTCCATCAGCAACGGGACGAGGCAGGGCTGCCCCCTATCGCCCCTGATCTTTGTTCTAACACTTGAACCCCTGCTAAACAGATTAAGAGCCAACCCTGACATAAAAGGATGCTTTATAGATAATAGGGAATTTAAGGTAGCAGCGTTTGCTGACGATATTCTATTGTCATTGCAATCCCCACGCATAACCCTACCCAATTTACTCAGTGATATGAAACACTTTGGGGAATTATCAAACCTAAAGATCAACTACTCTAAATCATACGCCCTTAATGTCTCTCTACCATTACAAGAAGTTACCCATTGTCAGGAATCCTTCCCCTTTCGATGGAAAAAAGACAACATCACCTATCTAGGCATTCAAATTACCAGGAAAATAACAGATCTTTACAACCAAAACTTCTTACCTGCACTCACTAAAATCCAAACGGATCTAAAGGACTGGGCCAATCTAAATGTCTCTTGGTTTGGTAGGGCAGCTTTAATAAAGATGATTGTTCTCCCCCGACTCTTATACTTGATGCAGACAATCCCGATTCGCCTTCCTCCTTCCTTCTTTGCAACGTACAAAAAGGCATGTACTGTCTTTATTTGGAAAAACACGGCCCCACGCATCAAATATGCTCGCCTGAACTGGGCTAAAACAAAAGGAGGCATCGGACTCCCTGACCTCCCCAAATACCACTTAGCTTGCCACCTGACCAGGGTGGTGGACTGGCGGATCCACAAGACCGGGAAGGCCTGGGTTGCTCTGGAGAACCACTTCACAAACGGTCTGTTACACTCCCTTCCCTGGCTTACTCCAAGCCAGTGGAACCAACTAATTAAAACACACCCCCTTATCTTCCCCTCGCTATTGGCTTTTAACCAAGCAATACGCCTCTCCAAAGTATCCTCTCGCCCAGGTCCCCTGACCCCCTTGCGCAACAACCCAGACTTTCTTCCAGGAGAATCCCCCTCATTCTTAAAAAGGGAATGGCCACAAGAGGAGGTATTAGCTCACCACTTCTTCCACAAGGGACGACCACGTTCATATGAAGACCTAGTTAAACTCTCCCCAACCCAGACCTTCCCATTTTGGACTTATAGGCAACTAAGACATTTCCTCGCCGTGGAAGATCAATCCACTACGTGGTGTAGACAGCTTTCCCCATTTGAAGTCCTATGTACAAGTAACACATCCCTGAGGCACTTAATATCGTACATATATGCATTACTCCAAGACGAACCTGAACAGACTCGGACTGTACCCACACATAGCTCTTGGGAAAAAGACTTACATATCAATCTTACAAAAGAACAGTGGGAAGACATATATACTTACGCACATAAAGGTTCGATGAACGTAGCAATCCAAGAAAATGGGTACAAAATCGTAACTAAATGGTACAGAACTCCTGCTAGGCTACACAAATTCTCGCCCACAATTCCCAACACCTGCTGGAGATGCAAGACAGAGGTAGGCTCCATGATCCACATTTGGTGGGAGTGCCCCTTAATACAACCCTTCTGGCAGGAAGTTCACTCCATTATCTCACAAGTCACCACTTACACCCTAAACTATAACCCCGCACAATATCTCCTCCATCATACAACTCTCCCTAAACAGATCTATCACAAATCACTAGCCATGCATATGGTCAATGCAGCCAGATTGTGTGTTCCTACACACTGGCGATCACCAGATGTCCCCTCAATTCGGGAATGGTTGATTAGAGTTGCTAAGATAGAGGAGATGGAAGAGCTGATTTATACCGCACAAGAACGTCTACAAAAATTTTCAACCACTTGGGCCTGCTGGAAACACTTCCAAACCACGGACAAATACAAGGCTTTCTTTCCTTCCCTAACTAGGGATACATAACCCACAAACCAGAAAGCGCGGTGTCGGCGGGGGGGAGGGGGGACGCCGGGAACGGCGCCCGCCTCCTCTCTCTCTCTCTCTCTCTCTCTCTCTCTCTCTCTCTCTCTCTCTCTCTCTCCCCCCTTATACTCCTTCTTTCTCTATCCTCCCCCCCCCCCACCCCTCACTCCCGTACCCCATCCCAGCTATCAAACATAACATTGAATCCTCCCCTAGAATATTTAACCAACCAACAAACTTTTAGAGGCACACCAACGTATCCGTTCACATTTCCACACTGACATTGAAGTCAGGACTAGAGTCACTTTCGAGACCCAAGTTAGACCTGTTGATATTGGTCTCATGGGTCCGGCACCCATTTGTAACACTTCCTGACCTGATCTGAGTGCCCCTCTTCTAATATAACATTATATTGGTTATACGTTAGTTGACAAGTTATGACTATATTTGTTTAGCACTGTTCTACCCACCACGGCCAATGCAGCATGGTTTCAGTTACATTTTTCCTTTGTATAAAAGAGTCGTGGTTGCACTTTCTTGTATGTGATATATACATGTTTTGCATACTTGTATGTTTTGAAATTTTCAATAAAATCTTTTATGGAAAAAAAAAAAAGTTTGTAAAATGTATTTTTTACAGCCTGATAGAAATGGTGCAATTGACTGTATGCCCCATTGCCCTCCACAAGATAGGAAACATCTTTAATAATATAGGAAATCATACTATGCCTTGAATATTACGGTGATATTTAATACAGATTTGGTGATCATTGTAGTCATCATTTTCAAGGCTTCTGTTATGACATGTGGTTATTATATATTTCTGTGCTTCAGCCTTTGTAAACCCTTGCATATTTGTCTGTACTTTTTAAGGGCTTTATAGTAAATGCATGGATTTAAAAAGCTGTGTTTGCTTCTAATGTAACTGTTGCAGTTAATAAGAGAAAATGTAACTGCCTTGGGGCACACAGTTAGAGCCATGAATTTAATTTTAGCTAGAAAAAAATCTGCATGTTAATTTGCTATACCTGTGTGTGTGTGTGTGTGTGTGTGACTTTACCTGGTACTGACAATTTTAACAGGTAGTTTGTATCTTTGCCACACAGTGGATTGATTGTTTGTTTGGAAAGCTGCTATATGAACCAGATATTGTAACATCCTTTGGAATTAGGCAAAACATGTATGTGTTGGAAGCGTCAAATTGAACTAGTCCTTTTTGTATTACAAGTACGAACTGTTGTTTAAATGTCCTGGCCTCACATGTTTTCTGCAGATTAAACTAGCAATGTTGCAAGTTTCTGCCCTACCCCAAAAGAGATGTTGGCCATTTTTCAACGCAATGTGACTCCAGCACAGCAGTATAGCCTTAATACAAAATCCAGGGACAAGTGTAGTAAAACTGAGTAAAGGGAACAACATAAATAAAGATGAACTAATTTGTTTAAAACATGCAAATAGGTGGTAACCATTTTCTTGAATTCTCCTGCATATATGCCTTAAAAAGACAGTATCTGTGTCCACCTTCAAATGATTCCCTTTGTTGTGGAGTTATGGCAGTACCTGTGTACTTTAAAGTTATACTTTTGCAGAGCTCCCTTGAAACTTAGGATCAGGATGTACACAGGACTTAAAGTGTTACTAAACCTATGTCAGGAACCATGAATCAGAAGGAGACAGAAAATGCAGTTAAAATCACACCTTTTAATATAATGGTAAAAATGGTACACATAGTAAATGTAGTCAAACATAACCAGGGTACGGTAGCCAGAACAAGCCAGTAAATCAGGAAGCCAGAGATCAGTGTAGTCGGAGGCAGCAGACAGGATCAGGAACCAGAAGGGACATCAGCCAGGCAAATCTTCAACAAGAACACAGCAGAGTCTCCAGATATGTTTGACCAAGGCAAAGGCACGAAAGAAATGAACCATGCAGTTTAAATAGCCAGAAGGAGCTTGCTGTAGGCTGAACCGACAAGCAGGAAATTATCACCAGGTGAGCCGCTGTGGAATGATGAGTGCTGGCAATTAACTGACAGCTGAGCAACCTGAGCACCGAGAAGGGAGGGCTGAGAGATCAGCCCTGACAACCCGGGACCCTGCATTCACTATATCTGGTCTTCCACAGTACACAATACATGGAAATGCAATTATTTTAGTAAATATAAACAGCTTTTTTTTATCAGCAGTATATAGCAGTCTTGTTATTTCTATCAGCTTCTGGTGAAGCTTGTAGGAGGTGTTTTCATATTGCACTGAGCTGTCCTATGAGGCTGCAGGGCTCCTGACCCGCTGTCTTGACATGTCTGGACAGTGCTGATTTGCCCCGTGCTGATCACATGCACTCCCCCAAGAAAAGAAAAACCTCTCTAGCAATACACACTAAGCTGAGCATGTGCAACCTGACTCCAAAGGCTCTATTATATCCAGATTTTTCTAGGGGGACAGTGCAGAGAGGGGAGCATCTGTACATACAATATCAAGCAGCCTTTTTACACAGTGCAGAGGATTACCCCCTTAGGTTCCACAGTGAGTAGGGATGAGCCGAACACCCCGGGTTCGGTTCGAACCAGAACCTTCGAACGGACCGAAAGTTCGCGCGAATTTTCGAACCCTATACGTTATAATGGACGCGAACGTTCGAAATCAAAAGTGCTAATTACAACGGCCAATATGCATGTTAATGTCATAAAACAGGTTTGGGGACCCGGGTCCTGCCCCAGGGGACATATATCAATGCAAAAAGAACTTTTAAAAACTAACGTTTTTTCGGGAGCAGTCATTTTAATGATGCATAAAGTGAAAAAAAAAAAGTGACATTTTCCTTTAAATATGGTACCTGGGGGGTGTCCAAAGTATGCCTGTGAAGTGGCATGTGTTTCCCGTGTTTAGAACTGTCCTTGCACAAAATGACATTTGTAAAGGAAAAAAAAAAGAAGCCATTTAAAACCACTTGCGGCTTTAGGTTTGATCTTAAGTAGAATCTGAACAGGTACATTATGAAGTGTAGCTCCATCCCAAAAAAATCTATTTTTAAGCTTTTTGGAGAACATAGGGAGGGGTTATCACCCCTGTAACATTTGCTGTCTTTGCACATCTGTTCAGAACATGTCACCTCACTTTCCGTCCCAATGATAAATGTTTTTGGAAAAGTGGGGTTTTAATTGAAACAAGGATTGGTGATAAAGTATCAGTAGAGAGGAGATACCTTTTTCCCAAATTAAATCTAACAGGATAGAATTTCCCTTCCTAGGGGTAGATTTCCTCTCACTTCCTGTTTTCTCTTTCCATTTGCAAGTAGGAGTCGTTTGTAAGTTGGATGTTTGAAAGTAGGGGCCTGGCGTATATACTCTGCAGAAATTTGCCCTATTAGATGTTGGTGTAGCCACAAGACTGGTGGGCACAGGAATGGGCCCTGCTGTGAGTTAATAGATCAAGATTTGTAATTGCATGCACCTGTTGAACAGGGCAGAAAAATTGGGGGTGGGGGGGTGGTGGTGGTGGTGGTGGACGGTTTTGCCACAAGACTGTAAGCTCTCACAGTTACTCTTGGTGGGCGCAGGAATGGGCCCTGCTGTGAGTTATTAGATCAAGATTTGTAATTGCAAGCACCTGATGAACAGGGCAGAAAAATTGGGCCTTTGGCGGTGGTGGTGGACGGTGTTGCCACAAGACTGTAGGCCCTCATAGTTACTCTTGGTGGGCGCAGGAATGGGCCCTGCTGTGAACTATTAGATCAAGATTTGTAATTACCCGCCCCTGTTAAACAGGGGCTGAAAAATTGTGCCTTAGGCACTGGTGCTGGTGCCACAACACTGCAACCCCTCACAGAGACTGTACTTGGAGCACAGCAGTCACACGTGTTGCGAAGCATTTTTTTAAAAAATTGTAAGTACACGCCCCTGTTAAACAGGGGCTGAAAAATTGTGCCTTAGGCACTGGTGCTGGTGCCACAACACTGCAACACGGCCCTCACAGAGACTGTACTTGGAGCACAGCAGTCACACGTGTTGCGAAGCATTTTTTTAAAAAATTGTAAGTACACGCCCCTGTTAAACAGGGGCTGAAAAATTGTGCCTTAGGCACTGGTGCTGGTGCCACAACACTGCAACACGGCCCTCACAGAGACTGTACTTGGAGCACAGCAGTCACACGTGTTGCGAAGCATTTTTTTTAAAAAATTGTAAGTACACGCCCCTGTTAAACAGGGGCTGAAAAATTGTGCCTTAGGCACTGGTGCTGTGGCATGGATCATTGAGGAGGAGGAAGAGGATAGTCAGTGAACATAAGAGGACAGTCACTCAGCATCAGCATAGGCAGTCTTGAAGGGATGTGACATTAAAAATTATTCGGTTATATCCGCCTCAGGTGCCTGGTAGCTGGTGGTGATCCAAGACTGATTCATTTTGATGAATGTCAGTCGATCAACCGAGGCGGTGGACAGGCGCACCCTATGATCAGTCACAAATCCTCCAGCAGCACTGAATGTGCGTTCGGAAAGAACGCTGGAGGCAGGACAGGCCAGTAGCTCAATTGCATACTGTGCAAGCTCTGGCCAGTGATCCATCCTCAGGACCCAGTAAGCCAGAGGATTTTCGGTGGGAAAGGTGTCCAAGTCTGACCTTGCCCCAAGGTATTCCTGCACCATGTATATCAGACGCTGGCGATGGTTGCTGGAACCGATCATACCTTGGGGCTGCGGACTAAAAAATTGTCTGAACGCATCGGTCAGACGTCCACCTTCCCCACCGCTCCTTCTGCCACTGACCGAAGCCTCAGCAACTCGTCGCCCAGGACCAGGAGTTTGTAGCCTCCCAGTTTCTGGGAACGCGTTGCACAGACCTTTCTGCAAGGCCTCCCTGAGATGTCTCATCCTCTGCTCCCTCTGCGACGGCAAGATAAGGTCCGCAACCTTACCCTTGTACCGCGGATCAAGGAGAGTGGCCAGCCAGTAATGGTCCCTCTCCTTGATCCGAAGAACACGAGGATCCTTCCGCAGGCTTTGCAGGATCAGGGAGGCCATGCAGCGTAGGTTAGCTGAGGCATTCGGTCCGGAGTCTTCTGGGTCACTGAGGATGACATGATCGCCAGCCACCTCCTCCCAGCCACGTACAAGTCCACTGGCTTGTTGGGACTGTACATCATCCCTAAAAGACTGCTGCTGCTGATGCTGAGTGCCAGGCTCCACCTCCATGCTCACACAATCCTCCTCCTCCTCCTCCTCCTCCTCTCCTCCTCATCCTCTTCCTGTGTGATGGGTGGGACAGAAGGAACACTGTCCGGATAAAGGGGGCCTTGAGAGGCAAGGAAGTCCTCCTCTTCCTGCCTCTGTTCTGCCTCAAGTGCCCTGTCCATTATCCCACGCAGCGTATGCTCCAACAGGTGGACAAGAGGGACAGTGTCACTGATGCATGCACTGTCACTGCTCACCATCCTCGTGGCCTCCTCAAATGGTGAGAGGACAGTGCATGCATCCCTGATCATGCTCCACTGACGTGGGGAAAAAAACCCAAGCTCCCCTGACCCTGTCCTGGTGCCGTAGTCGCAAAGGTACTCATTGATGGCCCTCTGCTGCGTGTGCAGTCGCTGCAGCATGGCCAACGTTGAGTTCCACCTGGTGGGCATGTCAGATATTAGGCGGTTCTTGGGCAGGTTCAGCTCCTTTTGCAGCTCAGTCAGCCGAGCACTGGCATTATAAGATCGGCGGAAATGCACACAGACTTTCCTGGCCTGCCTCAGGACATCCTGTAAGCCTGGGAACCTGCCCAAGAACCGCTGCACCACCAGGTTGAGGACGTGAGCCATGCAGGGCACATGGGTGAGCTGCCCCTGTCGCAGGGCGGAGAGGAGGTTGGTGCCATTGTCAGAAACGACCATTCCTGGCTTAAGCTGACGTGGCGTCAACCACCTCTCGGCCTGCCCCTGCAGAGCTGCCAGAACCTCTGGCCCAGTGTGGCTCCTGTCCCCCAAACACACCAGCGCAAGCACGGCATGGCATCTTTTTGCCTGCGTACTTGCGTAGCCCCTTGTACGCCTACGGAGCACCGCTGGTTCCAAGGACAGAGCACTGGAGGAAGAAGAAGAGGAGGGGGTGGAGGAGAGAGGTGTGTCACAACCAGTAGCAGTAGTCGCGTTTTGGAGGCGTGGTGGCGGAACAACCTCCAACACTACTGCACCTTGTCCTGCATCCCTCCCAGCTGCCAATAGAGTGACCCAATGGGCCGTGAAAGAAAGGTACCGTCCCTGTCCATGCCTGCTGGACCATGAGTCAGCGGTAATATGCACCTTACCGCTGACCGCCCTGTCCAGCGAGGCATGGACATTGCCCTCCACATGCCGGTAGAGAGACGGAATCGCCTTCCGCGAGAAAAAGTGGCGTTTGGGAACCTGCCACTGAGGAACCACACATTGAACAAACTCACGGAAGGGGGCCGAGTCTACCAACTGAAAAGGCAGCAGTTGAAGTGCTAGCAATTTAGCAAGGCTAGCATTCAACCGCTGGGCATGTGGATGGCTGGGAGTGTACTTCTTTCTACGGTCCAGCAGCTGGGGCAGGGAAATTTGCCTGCTGCATTCGGACGTCGGTGTACTGCAAGTACTTGGTTGTGACACACCGAATTCTACACCTTCAGTCCTCTCAGAGCAGCTTTCAGAGAGGACTGAAGGTGTAGTGGGGATGGAGATCCCAGCTGAGGAGGAGCAAGGAGAGGTCCGCTTAGTTCTTTGGTGTGGGTCTTTTATGTGTGCCTGCCAACGAGCTGCATGGCAGGTCGCCATATGTCTGGTCATGCTTGTCGTGCCCAAGCGGCTGATGTTTTGGCCACGCGAGATACGCTTGAGACAAATATTGCAAATAGCAGTGGTGCGATCTGCTGCACTCGTCTCAAAAAAGGCCCACACCAAAGAACTTTTCTGATAACGTGCAGAGGCAGCGCCCTGCACAGGCGGAGCTCTGCGGTGTTGTACAGTTGCTGTGCTGGCCTCTACCTGGCCTCCAGGGGGCATCCTGCCTCGTTGGACATGTGACGCCGCATCCTCCTCCTCCTCGTCCTCCTCCTCATCCTCTCTCCCTTGAGGCACCCACGTGGAGTCAGTGACCTCATCATCCCCTCCCTCTTCACCACTAGAGCAAACCTGGCAGTAAGCTGCAGCTGGTGGAACTGTACTGCCAGATTCCTCAAGCTGGGTATCGTCATCCGAGCCTTCGAATCGTTGGGCATCCTCCTGGAGCATGTACCCAACACTGTGCTCAAAGAGTTCGGGGGACTCCTCAGGAGGACATGGTGGGTCTAGGGAAGGGGTGGCTGATGATGCTCTGTCAGTACCCTGAGCCTGGGTGAGAGAGGATGAGGAGGATGAGGAGGGCTTGGTCATCCATTCTACCAAGCCTTCAGCATGATGCGGCTCCACATGTCCAGCTGCCGAAAACAAAGACGCGCGTGTCCCATGGCCACGTGCTGATGACGATGCACGACCACGTCCACGTCCACGGCCACGTCCACTAGAAACAGAGACTGTCTGCCCTGTGTTCTTGGCTCTGCACGCTCTGCCTCCCCTTGGCGGTCTTCCAGCCATTGTAGTCGGTAGTCCTGTGGGTGCTGCTGAGAAGAAAATATAGGAGCTCTGTGTGATGCCACTAACACACTAGAAGTCCTATAGGTGCTTCTGCAAAGAAAATATAGGAGCTCTGTGTGATGCCACTAACACACTAGAAGTCCTGTGGGTGCTGCTGAGAAGAAAATATAGGAGCTCTGTGTGATGCCACTAACACACTAGAAGTCCTATGGGTGCTTCTGCAAAGAAAATATAGGAGCTCTGTGTGATGCCACTAACACACTAGAAGTCCTGTGGGTGCTGCTGAGAAGAATATATAGGAGCTCTGTGTGATGCCACTAACACACTAGAAGTCCTGTGGGTGCTGCTGAGAAGAAAATATAGGAGCTCTGTGTGATGCCACTAACACACTAGAAGTCCTATGGGTGCTTCTGCAAAGAAAATATAGGAGCTCTGTGTGATGCCACTAACACACTAGAAGTCCTGTGGGTGCTGCTGAGAAGAAAATATAGGAGCTCTGTGTGATGCCACTAACACACTAGAAGTCCTATGGGTGCTTCTGCAAAGAAAATATAGGAGCTCTGTGTGATGCCACTAACACACTAGAAGTCCTATAGGTGCTTCTGCAAAGAAAATATAGGAGCTCTGTGTGATGCCACTAACACACTAGAAGTCCTGTGGGTGCTTCTGCAAAGAAAATAGAGGAGCTCTGTGTGATGCCACTAACACACTAGAAGTCCTGTGGGTGCTGCTGAGAAGAATATATAGGAGCTCTGTGTGATGCCACTAACACACTAGAAGTCCTGTGGGTGCTTATGCAAAGAAAATAGAGGAGCTCTGTGTGATGGGACTAACACACTTCAAGTCCTATAGGTGCTTCTGGGAAGAAAATATTGCTCTGTGTGTGTAATGGGACTAACACACTTCAAGTCCTATAAGTGCTTCTGGGAACAAAATATAGGAGCTCTGCCTGCCTGCCACTAACACACTACAAGTCCTATAGGTGCTTCTGGGAAGAAAATATAGCTCTGTGTGTGTAATGGGACTAACACACTTCAAGTCCTATAAGTGCTTCTGGGAACAAAATATAGGAGCTCTGCCTGCCTGCCACGAACACACTACAAGTCCTATAGGTGCTTCTGGGAAGAAAATATAGCTCTGTGTGTGTAATGGGACTAACACACTTCAAGTCCTATAGGTGCTTCTGGGAACAAAGTATAGCTCTTTGTGTGTAATGGGACTAACACACTTCAAGTCCTATAGGTGCTTCTGGGAAGAAAATATAGCTCTGTGTGTGTAATGGGACTAACACACTTCAAGTCCTATAGGTGCTTCTGGGAAGAAAATATAGCTCTGTGTGTGTAATGGGACTAACACACTTCAAGTCCTATAGGTGCTTCTGGGAACAAAATATAGCTCTGTGTGTGTAATGGGACTAACACACTTCAAGTCCTATAGGTGCTTCTGGGAAGAAAATATAGCTCTGTGTGTGTAATGGGACTAACACACTTCAAGTCCTATAGGTGCTTCTGGGAACAAAGTATAGCTCTTTGTGTGTAATGGGACTAACACACTTCAAGTCCTATAGGTGCTTCTGGGAAGAAAATATAGCTCTGTGTGTGTGATGGGACTAACACACTTCAAGTCCTATAGGTGCTTCTGGGAACAAAATATAGCTCTGTGTGTGTAATGGGACTAACACACTTCAAGTCCTATAGGTGCTTCTGGGAAGAAAATATAGCTCTGTGTGTGTGATGGGACTAACACACTTCAAGTCCTATAGGTGCTTCTGGGAAGAAAATATAGCTCTGTGTGTGTAATGGGACTAACACACTTCAAGTCCTATAGGTGCTTCTGGGAAGAAAATATAGCTCTGTGTGTGTAATGGGACTAACACACTTCAAGTCCTATAGGTGCTTCTGGGAAGAAAATATAGCTCTGTGTGTGTAATGGGACTAACACACTTCAAGTCCTATAGGTGCTTCTGGGAAGAAAATATAGCTCTGTGTGTGTAATGGGACTAACACACTTCAAGTCCTATAGGTGCTTCTGGGAAGAAAATATAGCTCTGTGTGTGTAATGGGACTAACACACTTCAAGTCCTATAGGTGCTTCTGGGAACAAAATATAGCTCTGTGTGTGTAATGGGACTAACACACTTCAAGTCCTATAGGTGCTTCTGGGAAGAAAATATAGCTCTGTGTGTGTGATGGGACTAACACACTTCAAGTCCTATAGGTGCTTCTGGGAACAAAATATAGCTCTGTGTGTGTAATGGGACTAACACACTTCAAGTCCTATAGGTGCTTCTGGGAACAAAATATAGCTCTGTGTGTGTGATGGGACTAACACACTTCAAGTCCTATAGGTGCTTCTGGGAAGAAAATATAGCTCTGTGTGTGTAATGGGACTAACACACTTCAAGTCCTATAGGTGCTTCTGGGAAGAAAATATAGCTCTGTGTGTGTAATGGGACTAACACACTTCAAGTCCTATAGGTGCTTCTGGGAAGAAAATATAGCTCTGTGTGTGTAATGGGACTAACACACTTCAAGTCCTATAGGTGCTTCTGGGAAGAAAATATAGCTCTGTGTGTGTAATGGGACTAACACACTTCAAGTCCTATAGGTGCTTCTGGGAAGAAAATATAGCTCTGTGTGTGTGATGGGACTAACACACTTCAAGTCCTATAGGTGCTTCTGGGAAGAAAATATTGCTCTGTGTGTGTAATGGGACTAACACACTTCAAGTCCTATAGGTGCTTCTGGGAAGAAAATATAGCTCTGTGTGTGTAATGGGACTAACACACTTCAAGTCCTATAGGTGCTTCTGGGAAGAAAATATAGCTCTGTGTGTGTAATGGGACTAACACACTTCAAGTCCTATAGGTGCTTCTGGGAAGAAAATATAGCTCTGTGTGTGTAATGGGACTAACACACTTCAAGTCCTATAGGTGCTTCTGGGAAGAAAATATAGCTCTGTGTGTGTAATGGGACTAACACACTTCAAGTCCTATAGGTGCTTCTGGGAAGAAAATATAGCTCTGTGTGTGTAATGGGACTAACACACTTCAAGTCCTATAGGTGCTTCTGGGAAGAAAATATAGCTCTGTGTGTGTAATGGGACTAACACACTTCAAGTCCTATAGGTGCTTCTGGGAAGAAAATATAGCTCTGTGTGTGTAATGGGACTAACACACTTCAAGTCCTATAGGTGCTTCTGGGAACAAAGTATAGCTCTTTGTGTGTAATGGGACTAACACACTTCAAGTCCTATAGGTGCTTCTGGGAAGAAAATATAGCTCTGTGTGTGTGATGGGACTAACACACTTCAAGTCCTATAGGTGCTTCTGGGAACAAAATATAGGAGCTCTGCCTGCCTGCCACGAACACACTACAAGTCCTATAGGTGCTTCTGGTAACAAAATATAGGAGCTCTGCCTGCCTGCCACTAACACACTACAAGTCCTATAGGTGCTTCTGGTAACAAAATATAGGAGCTCTGCCTGCCTGTCACTAACACACTACAAGTCCTATAGGTGCTTCTGGTAACAAAATATAGGAGCTCTGCCTGCCTGCCACTAACACACTACAAGTCCTATAGGTGCTTCTGGTAACAAAATATAGGAGCTCTGCCTGCCTGTCACTAACACACTACAAGTCCTATAGGTGCTTCTGGTAACAAAATATAGGAGCTCTGCCTGCCTGCCACTAACACACTACAAGTCCTATAGGTGCTTCTGGTAACAAAATATAGGAGCTCTGCCTGCCTGCCACGAACACACTACAAGTCCTATAGGTGCTTCTGGTAACAAAATATAGGAGCTCTGCCTGCCTGCCACGAGCACACTACAAGCCCCTCTTTGTCAATCAATCTTTGTAACTGAATCTATCTAACTCAATCTCTGCAAGTGAATCTCTCTCTCTATCTATCTAAATGCAGCAGAGTGTCACAGGAACAGCCTGCTCAATCTGCGCCGGAACAGCATGTGACCGGCGCAGACGGCGTGGCGGCGTTTTATAGGGGGGGGGTGTACTACAGCCCCTGAGCTGTAATTGGCTACAGGCGTCCTGCCTGTAGCCAATTATGGCTCTTCGAGTTTCCGGGGCTGTGATTGGCCAAGCATGCGGGGTCACAGTGCATGCTTGGCCAATCATCAGCCAGCAATGCACTGCGTCGGCCGCGCCGGCCGCAATGCATTGCGGGGCCGCTCGCATCACACGAACGTGATGCGAGCGGCCAAAATAGTTCTGGGCTCGCCGAGCGAGCGAACGCCCGGTGCTCGATGCGAACGTGGGTTCGCATCGAGCACCGGGCCCATCCTTAACAGTGAGTACAACAAGCATGCTTTACTGCATATACAGACTGATTTTACTGTTGTGGGTTTAGTAACACTTTAAGCTGAGGCAAGTTGGTAAGTGGTGAAGTATCACAAGATCTCACACCTGAATAGATGTCAGATTTGCAGATGCAAAATCTCAACTTTAATTTGCCACTTATCTTCCTTCAACCTCTTGGAATATGCAATGTGATTTTCCCAGGAGGCTGTGAGTAGCTAAAGTAGATCACTCTTTCACATCTTCACATTTCAAAGTGAGGGTGGAGGGACAAAATGAAATTTCATACAGTTTGAAAAAATATGGAAATTCTAAGCCATTGTGTAATAGAGAAGAGGGAGGGAAGGAAAAAACAAACATGCAGTGAATGGTGAAAGATCAACTTCAGTGTTTTGCTACCAAGGATTTTAAAGAGTAACACCAGAGAAAAAACATTACCCTGTAGGTGATCTATGTGCATTACAAGGAATGGAAGAAAGAAAGGAAAAATCCCTGTGTGTTTGTCTGTGTCCATGTGGTAAGTGAATCTAATGGGAGTGTTTTTATAATTATCAATCAGATGCTGCACCCTTTAGATATAATTTCCTATTTGCAGTATCTCACCAAAAATAACATTTTTGTTACAGGGGATACCTGAGATCTTAGTGTAAACTTCTCAGTGAGCCAATTACACAATATGAAAAATATAAATAAATGCAGTGCAATGATAATTGAAGGTAAGTCCATATAAAGGTCCCAGGATAAAAGATTAAAACACCCTGCGAGAAGATGAATTTCAATCCACTGAGATTCTGAGTGGCAGGCTCTCCACCAGCTAATTAATTCTCTTACCAGAAATAATGGACCCCTGAATTAGCAAAAGGTCAGACACGCTTGTATCCCCAATGGGATAGAGATGAATCGCCAGCACTCCAGTGGAACCAGATCATCCAAATTGGGTATAAGAAGAAAGGACACAATCTAAGTGCTCTCCGTTATGAAAGTCACTAAATAAAATACGTTCACAAATCACTGTGAATAATAGCACAAGGCAACGTTGCATAAAACTACCGATGTACCAGTGAAATGGTAGATAAAATACAGCAAGGATTGCAAAATGGCAGCGGGTGACATCTGTAACATAGCTCCTCCCCCATACGCGTTACGTCCTATGGTAATTCGTCAGCGAGGGTGGGGCTATCACATCACCCAAGTATTTAAATTGGCAGCTGGTCTCCATGGAGATCGCGGGAAACAGGAAATCCATGTCCTCCTTTGTGATCTTTGATTCCTATGGGGACACTAACTAGCTGAATTACACAAGCAGGAAATTATGTTTTTGGGATGTTCTGTACACATTCTTCTATATTGCATTGCATTTTACAGAAAATTACAGAGCTGCAAATTGAAAAGAAAAGGTAATTTTTAATAGCATTCAATTACAATATGATTTAAGTTGCAATTGTATACGCTATATTTTTATTTTATTTATTTTTTGTTATTTTTTTACCCACAGAAGTGGAGTTACCTTTTAAAGTGGTTGTAAACCCGTTACAACCACTTTTACCTACAGGTAAGCCTAGATTAAGACTTACCCGTAGGTGCTCGAAATATCTCCCAAACCTCCATGCAGGCGCACTTTAGACTTCTTTAGAAATGGCAAGCTTGCCGTTTCTAATGGAGATCGGGCCGTGACTGGCGGCTCTTGCGCACATGCGCGGGAGTGACGTCATCGCGGCTCCGGCCAATCACAGCGCCAAAGCCACGATACCCGGAAGGAAGATGGACGCTTCGTGGAAGTGGGGACAGCAGTGACATCGCAGGCTTCGGTTTCAGGTAAGTGACACATAATGGGCTACTATGCGATGCATAGTAGCCCATTATGCTTTATCATTGCAGGGAATCAAAGAGGAAGTAAAACCCATCAGGGTTTACTTCCTCTTTAACCACTTTTTGGCAATCAATTGATCTGCATCACAAAGATTTTACTATGATTCAAGTAAGGTAGTGGTCAACAACAGATTAAATTAGTCAGTAGCAAGAGATTGAAATTACCTAAAGGACATGTTCATCTTTACTGTAACTGCTTGCATTGCATTGATTGCAGTCAATGATTGCTGCTCAAATATAGGTTAAAAAAAATATAATAATAACATATATGATGCAGACTGTCACTGGCATTAACACAGGCATGTTTTTTTTTTCTGATTCCCTTTGGTAACATCGTTTTATTATCTTTTTGTGCTGTCAGAAGGTATTATTTTTTTACCTATAACAGGACAAACTATCCAGGTCAAATGGCAGTTATATTTATAGGTCAGAACAGCTATAATTCAGGAAGGAGGGGTAATTCACTGAAGCGGATTGAATGAATGCCCATGGAATCCATTATTTTACATAACTGGAAGCTACTGGTTACCCTTTTAAGAAATGCCTCAGAAAGTGAGCAGAAACTGATGGAATTGCCCTTTATTGATGAAAACATTAAAGTGGTTCTAAAGGCAAAAGGTTTTTTTATCTTGATGCATTCTATGCATTAAGATAAAAAAAACCTTCTGAGTGCAATAGCCCCCCCTCAGCTCCCCTAATACTTACATGAGCCCCACCTCGATCCAGCAATATTGCACAAGAGACTTGGCTCTTCAGGGCTCTCCCTCCTCATTGGCTGAGACAATTGGCTCCCACTGCTGTCAATCAAAGTGAGCCAATGAGGAGAGAGAGGGGGCTGCGGCTTTGTGTCTAAATGGACACCCAGAGCAGTGGGTTGGGTGCACCCATAGCAAGATGCTTGCTGTGGGGGAACTCGGCAGGGGCCAGGAGTACTGGCGAGGGACCCAAGAAGAGGAGGATCTGGGCTGCTCTGTGCAAAACCACTGCACAGAGCAGGTAAGTATAAACATGTTTTTTTGTTTTTTTAATAAAAAAAAATGGGACTTTAGTATCCCTTTAACTTACACTAAAATACAAAATCCTTGCACAACTGCATTTACAAAGCAAAAGGTGAGATATTTCTGAAACCTAAACATATCCATACAAGTATCCCTAACACTAAAGCCCCCAACACTTAATTATGTCCCTAGTCCAACTCAGTTAAAAGAGCTCTTGATGATTAATGAATTAATTAATTGCTCTTACACCATGTAAGCTCCAAAGTTGCAACTTACACAAGGCTAAGGACATTTGTCTTATGTGACCCCACTGGGCACCAGAGCAGGCAATCACCAAGCTCCAATGCTGCAATGTAGGAAGAAGACAAGTCAGTCACAAGCTCCACATACCCATAAGCCACATTCGAAACTTTTTTTTTCGATTCGTAATTTTTCGTTTCTCTTAAAATGTAATAATAGCATACACATTACATAAAATTATGAATTTACGAATCTACAAAAACAATGTTACAAAAGTACGAATAAATCAATCTAACGAAAGTATGAATGTAACTAAATCTACGAAAATACGAATGCGTCCGAATTTAGAATAAACGAAAATTAAACTAACGGAAAAAGAATTAACTAAAAAATAACACGAAAATACGAATCGTTACGAATACGAACACCGACGACTTACGAATGTACGAATTGTTATGAATACGAACACCGACCACTTACCAATTTACGAATCGTTACGAATCAATGGAAACAAAAGAAACAAAACGAAAATAAACTAATTTTTCTATTGTGCACATGTCTAGCAAATATGTTATACTACTTTTTTTCTTTATTAATTTTAGAACTGAGGTAACTCTATAATAAATATTGAATTAGCAGTGTTATGACTGCAATGGCATTGTCCCTATGGCATTGTTTAGGTTAATGCAATAGAACGCAAGTGAACACAGCAGGAGAAGTTTTAAATATATAGTTCTAGATCAAGATGGACTGAAAGAGAAGTGAGTTAAAATAGAGAGGTCCCACTGTTCATGACATTTTTTCTGTTTCAATATTTTTATTAGAAATACACAAGAGGAATAAAAATAATTACATGTGTCATAAAATGTAGAGGTCCGATGGGGGACCAAAGAGCCCTCACTAACAGTTGGCATGTAACATGTATTTGATGAAGACAATATAATTGGTTAACCTATCCTTAAGACTACCAACCATCCAAGTACAATTTTTTCGGCCAGGGAGTGATTACTCCACCCCTATGGGTTCACACTGTGGAGTAACAGAGCCAATGGTCCCAGCCCAATGACAAACCACGTCCGTTCCCTTTTCTCCTTTCCCACGGGCACCATACCTCGGCAAGACCCCAGGTCACAACAATCCCCAGAAGAGGGGGAAGGGATTTGTTCTCTTTGGACCAACTCTAGATCATTTCAAAGCGTAGTAGTCTATAATCGACGCATGTCACTCAAATAAGGGTAGTAAGTCTTCTTGCAAGGAGCTGAGTGAGAATCCTTCAAACACCAATAACATTTCTGGTGAAATGTACCATGAAGAAGAGGTGAGAGAGAAATTGTGGAAGAATAGAAGGGTTGGAAAAGAGACAGAGGAGGGGAAAGGGGTAGTTGTTCCCTCTGGAGATTTCTTCGTGTGTGCAGGTGACCCGGGTAAAGCAGGATTTGGATATGTGAAGCCCATGGTTCCCATACCTTTTCAAAGCATTGGACCGTGTCCAGCAGCTTTGCAACTATTTGTTCTTGGGTCATGATCCAGGATATTTTCTGCTTAGTTGCCAAGATTGACACTATCAGTTTTTTCCAAGCTTTTGCTAATGTCATCTTGGCATCTCATCATAAAGAAAATAAGTTGTTGTGTGCACTTGGGGGTGTTGTTTATCCTACGGTTCAAGAGTATATATGTGGGGTCCTGAGGAACCTGGATCCCCCTTAGCTTTCGCAGTACCTGAATGAATTTGTTTCAGTAGCTTCCTATTCGGGGGCAAGACCACCAAATATGGAGCATCGTGCCAACATGACCACATCCTCTATAGCAGATGGGAGAGGTGTCTGGATATATCTTGGATAGTCTAGTGGGAACATAATACCATCTCATGAACACTTTGAGGTCCGCTTCTATCAGTGAGATGTTCAAGATACCTTTAGACAATCTGTGGAAGGCTTGAAACCTCTTGTCAGGGTCCAGCTGGATTTCCAGGTCCACCTCCAGAATCCGGCATAAGCTGGAGAGATGGCCTTGTCTGCCAGGGAAGAGTATATGATGGAGATGCCGCCTTCTGAAAATGAGGAGAAGTGGTAGGGTTTGTTGCGGTATGAAAAGTTCAGGCAAATCAGGAATGCCTATCTGTAATGCCGCGTACACACGGTCGGAATTTCCGATGGAAACAGTCCAATGGGAGCTCTTCAACGGATTTTCTGACCGTGTGTATGCCCATCGGTCTTTTTCTGTCGGAATTTTTGACGGACTTTGGATTGAGAATATGTTCTCAATTTTTCTGACGGAAAACCTTTCTATTGGATTTTCCGATCGTGTGTATGCAATTCCGACACGCAAAATTCCGACGCATGCTCGGAAACAATTTGACGCGTGCTCGGAAGCATTAAACTTCCCTTTTATAGTGCTGTCGAACGTGTCTTATGCCGCTGTGTTACTGACCGTCGGAATTTGGTGTGACCGTGTGTAGGCAAGACAGTTTGAGCGAAATTCCATCGGAATTCGGATGGAAAAACCATCAGAGCTTTTTCCGACGAGAATTCCGACCGTGTGTACCCGGCATTAGTGATACCTTCATGTGCCAGGACTTGGAGTAGCATGTTCAGCGCTCGTCGCTTTTGTACTGTGTATGGCGAGAGGTCAGCGAAGATTTGGATCTGGTGACCCATGATCGCCAGCTTCTCCGCTGAGTGGGACAGCTTCATCACTTCCTCTTTGACTGTGTAGAAGTGCAGTTTAACTACGATGTCTCTAGAGAGCCCATCAGGGCATATGGGTTTTTAGTGCACTGTGAGCTCTATCCAGTTCCAGGCGGTGTGCAGGTATGTCAGGTATTATATTTTTGATAAATCCTTGAACTGCCGGGTGAACATCTATAACAGGTTCTGGTAGGCCCCTGATTCTAAAGTTGTAGCGTCTCGATCTGTTTTCGAGGTCGTAAATTTTGAAAACAGCGGCTTCTAGTTGGTCCTGGAGATCCTGGATTCTAGCGGTATTCTGGTTATTTCTTTAGGCTGCTTGGTCAGTTTTCTGCTCAATCACTTTTATTCTTGTGCCTATATGCTGCAGGTCAGCATAGATAGAGGCTGTGATCTGGGCCACAGTATGGGACAGGCCCCTGGTTAGAATTTTTTAAAACGCAGCCATCATGAAAGGGAAGTCTGAGGGGGTGAGAGAGGTGTCTATGATCTCCTGTTCCCATGGGTCATGGCTGTTCAGTAGCTCCTGTAATGGTGTGTGTGCAGGTCCTCCTGGTGCTCTCCCTAACAGGGATTCAGTGGATGTGGGCAATGGGGCCACTTGCTGTGGGGTACTCACTGTGGCTGCCGATTGATGGGAGGCAGGGAGATCAGCAAGATCCTGGCCAGCAATGGAGTCTTCTGCACAGGCAGTGCCTTGTGTGGATGTGGCCGCGCCGCTGCTGAGTTTGATTGCCATGACAGGTTTCTCCAGGCAGAGCCTACGGACATCAGGCGGTGGCAGGCAGTGTCCCCGATCGGCTAGTGGCTTCGGCAGACTGGGACAAGGGCTCAGACGGCTGTGGTGCGGGCCGCAGTGGAGTGGAACTCCCAGGCTAGGTGGCAATCTTGGATGCTGCCGCTCATGTGCTTGCTTCATGACATTCAACTTACCAAAGAATGATTTTTCTAAAATAATAAGACTTGAGTTATTCAGCTTTTTAACATTACTTGTCTTTAAAGCAATCTGTTCACACTTCACTACCCTTACCCTTTAGGTTATCGGGGTGCCATAGCTGCTTGGTCACTGCTAAACACTACAGCTTTTGTGGGTAATAATACTTAGTAGCTATGTACTGCTGAAAAACTCCATTGAACCATTTATTCCTTCTGTGTAGAGCTCAGCCCTAATGGAACTTTTTCAGTTGCTGTCTATCAAACAAAAAAATGCTATTTTTTCAAGTTTCTTTTTATATAGCACATTCCCTTGCTCTTCTTGCTAGCTTTAGAATTATATACAAGTGATTAATGATCATTGTTAATACATTAGTCATTAGTTATACCAGTCACATTATTAACATTACTGCTATTTACAGCTGTTGTAGGTTGTACCTCATTTGAAAACTCATTATTTACTCTTGGAGTGATATTTTAAAATGTCAAGGTCACTAAATCTTCACCATACCGTGAGTTGCATCTTTCTTGTTGTGATGAAAATCTGAGAACATCCACAAGATGATTAGATGTGTCATTGTCATAGCAAAGAGAAGGACTACACAACACAGACATACCTTAATGTGCCATGTGCATTTAAAGTATATCTGATAATTTATGCAGTTGCAGCATCTGTTTTAATTATACATTAAAGGGGTTGCAAAGGTTCGTTTTTTATTTTCCAAATAGGTTCCTTTAATTGTTGGTTACCTTTTCCTTCGTCTTCTCTTCTAAATATTTTTTTTCTTTGTTTTCTTTGTCTGAATTTCTCACTTCCTGTTCCTCCTCAGTAAGCTGTTCAGTAAGCTGTTCTGGCTGACTAAACACTGCTCGGATAATTGTGTGAAGTTTACTGAGGAGAAACAGGAAGTGAGAAATTCAGACAAAGAAGAAAAAACATTTAGAAGGGAAATCGAAGGAAAAGGTAAGTGAACCAACAATGCACTAGCTTAAAGGAACCTATTTAGACAATACAAAATAAACCTTTACAACCCCTTTAAAACCTGGTTTGATGGGTCCACTTTACTGGAAGTATGTGGAATTCTTAGGAATTTTGTATAATGCACTTGGTGATTTTTTTCTCATATTATGCATCTAATATAGATATAGCTATAACTTGATTGAGTGGCGTACCATTTTGTAGTATGTTTACATCAAAGTCTTCAGCTGAATTTCTAGGTCTAGGTCTGTTGTATGTTAATGTACCATAGAGAAAAATGGTAAGCTTCCAGGAATACCTTCTTTCAGTTTAAATATTCTTATGTATCCCAATGTTGGTGCCACCATTAGGGATGAGCCCGCGGTCTGAGTCGAATGTAAGTTCGACTCGAACATCGGGTGTTCGTTTGTTCTAACTTTTGTCCGAAGGGCGCTGGCCCAAACTTGTACTGACGTACTACGTGTTTTTTCAGCTCTTTAGCACCACCATTTTGTCTCTTTCTGCTAATTTCATGTTAGTAGAAGTTTGGTGAAAGCTGATTTGCGCTTTTCATTTTGCGCTTTTCATTTCGCACTTTTCATTTTGTGTTTTTCAGTTCGTTTCTGAACGGCCATTCATCAACCAGACATGTTGCGGAATCGGAGGAGATAACATGTTATTTATTGTTGGCCTTGGAGTTATTGCTTTGACATAATGATTTTGGTTGAATAATGATTTGATTTGGTATATTTTCTATATTTTTTAATGCATAGAATGCACTTTTCGGTTAAATTCTATTGGCAGATAGCATGTCTAATTTTATTTGTTTTCTTTTTTTTTTTTATCAAATAACATTTTATTCAAGAAATGTACAATACAGGTGAATCAAGCAGTCAAAGCAAGAATTATAGCTTGCGCTATTACTCACAATATGATATCACAGGAGAAAAAATAACAAGAGAGAACGAAGGAAAAGGAAAAAAGAAAAAGAGAGGGTCAGAAAAAGTACACAGAGTTCACAGACATATAGACCTGGGGGGGCGGAAGACAGAAAACATCTAGGTCTAAATATACAGTGTACCTAATAAACACTGAATTCCTCCTAAGTCATTGGTATCTTTATTTCGGTCTATTCTTTTAGGAAGGTAGGAACCCGTGTTCCTCATAACGTAGGAGAGTTATGGCTGCTTATAGAGGGGAGGCAAAAGTCATAAGAGGGGTCTTAAGGGGTTGGAGAAGAGGGGGAGAGAAAGCATGAGGGAGGAAAGATGAAGTAGGGGAGGGTTGTCACCGTGGTGGTCCAGCATGCCGGGTCAGGTTTGGTTCTGGATTTCTCGGAGGTTCCAGGGGCTCCATACCATATCATGTGCTTCCAGCCTGTCCTGCATCCTGGCGGTCATCTTCTCCATCAGCTCTACATCTTTAATTCTGGCGTGTAGGGCTCCTGGGTCAGGGGGGCGTTTTTTTTTTTTCCAATTTAGGGCTATAAGGCAGCGTGCAGCTGTTTGTTTTCTTTTTTTAATGCACAATTTTGGCTTTAGTGTCAGGGAAACTTGTCAGGAGTGACTCATGCAGCTAGAAGGGGAATGTGGCAGCAGACAGAAATGACACTTACTACTCTGCATTGAGAAAAGTACTTTATATAGAAGGATATGGTTTGCTCATGTTTCATGTCAGAGGTTTACAATCACTTTAATTATAATGGGAGGAAGAAGGAAGTATCAACTTCAATTAATATTCAAATGAATTACACATTTTCATACATATGTTTCTAAGGCGCCATAGACATTTTAGAATACATTTAAAATGTAATACCAATTATATGTGTGTACAGGAAAATTACTAAACCAGTGTTTATGTAAGGTGTTCTTAAAAGTTGCTATCATGCAAAATGTAATCACAGTCTGAAAAGGATATCAGTTAACAAGCCCGGAAAGAAAACTAATACCATGTTAAACCTGTGTTTTCCAATTACACTGCGCTTCTAGCGGAATCAGCACTGACAGTATTTTTGATAATGAGGAATTACCATATAATGATATATTGGGGAAATCAATTATCCAATAATCTATATAGATTTAATGAAGGGTGTACCATATCTGAAGCCTTGCTCTTGCACACAAAGGAGTGATTGTGCTTAATAGTTATAGAGCATGTGACATTTTATGAATTAGATCAACTCCATAGATCTCAGAGATCTCAAGCCATTAGTGCAAAGATTAATTGAAAAGGGATTAAGAGACTACTTGTCTAATTGATTTTAGAAGTTTTGCATTTGCCAGAAAGAACACAAGGGTTGACACTTTAACTGAGCAATAAACAGGCATAGGTAAAATAGGTACAATTAATATTGTGGTCGTTTTGTAACATAGTTTAAAATTGAAGGCTAATTAATTTTAGGGAATATTAGAAAGTAATAAAATATCTTAAGCCTTGTGTCTAATAGTGAAGTGAAGATAACAAATAAAAAAAACTCTAGTCAGAAAAGATAATAATTAACTCTTTAAGGGGTTATATTGTTGTTATTTTAACCACTGAACTTGTGCATTGCTTTGTCTATGTAAACTGCATAGACATTATATTTTAAGAAGATTATAACACAGATACACTATATTACCAAAAGTATTGGGATGCCTGCCTTTAGCCGTACATGAACTTTAATGGCATCCCAGTCTTAGTCCATAGGGTTTAATATTGAGTTAGCACACCCTTTGCAGGTATAACAGCTTCAACTCTTCTGGGAAGGCTGTCCACAAGGTTTAGGAGTGTATTTATGGGAATGTTTGACCATTCTTCCAGAAGCGCATTTGTGAGGTCAGGCACTGATGTTGGCTGAGAATGCCTGGCTCACAGACTCCGCTCTAATTCATCCCAAAGGTGTTTTATCAAGTTGAAGTCATGACTCTGTGCAGGCCAGTCAAGTTCCTCCACCCCAAACTCGCTCATCTATGTCTTTATGGACCTTGCTTTCAGCATTGGAGCGCAGATATGTTGGAACAGGAAGGGGCATTCCCAAACTGTTCCCACAAAGTTGGGAGCATGAAATTGTCCAAAATGTCTTGGTATGCTGACTCCTTGAGGGTTCCCTTCACTGAAACTAAGGGGCTAAGCCCAAACCCTGAAAAACAACTCCACACCATTGACCCCCCTCCACCAAATGATTTGGACCAAAGAGTTCCCTTCACTGGAACTAAGTTGCCAAGCCCCTGGAAAACAACCCCAAACCATAATCCTCCCTCCACCAAAGGATTTGCACCAGTGCACACAGCAAGGCGCATAAAGACATGGATACATGAGTTTGGGTGGAGGAACTTGACTGGCCTGCACAGAGTCCTGACCTCAACCTGATAGAACAACTTTGGGATGAATTTGAGTGGAGACTGCGAGCCAGGCCTTATCGCTCCAAAATCAGTGCCTGACCTCACAAGTGCGCTTCTGGAAGAATAGTCAAACATTCCAATAGACACACTCCTAAACCTTGTGGATAGCCTTCCTAGAAGAGTTGAAGATGTTATAGCTGCAAAGGGTGGGCCCACTCAATATTGAACCCTACAGACTAAAACTGGGATGCCATTAAAGTTCATGAGTGCGTAAAGGAAAGCGTCCCAATACTTTCAGCAATATAGTGTAGTTTCTGGATGTATGTTTTTTTTTTTTTCACAGGCATGCTCATATTGATAGAGTGTGCATGTAAAGACAAGAAAAAGGGAGGGCAGACATATAATGACTGATGTAAAACATATTATTTAGATATAAAATGAATCATCAGCATCCAAAAATTCCCATACCATTGTTAACCATATGTATCTCCTTGTTTCCATAGACATCTTTATGTCAAGAGGCTGCTTAAAGAGACACTTTAATAAAAATGAATCTTTAATTGTCTCCAAACATGTTTGAAGCGGAGTTCTACCCAAAAATGGAACTTCCGCTTTTAGGGAAGGTGGCCCCCACCGTGCCGGAAGTAAGTTCACCTCTTCCCCCTCCCTCTCTGCAATCATCTGGGACATGTCACAGGTCCCAGATGATTGCCCAGCCAGTCACAGTAAGCAGCGTGGCTAACGCATGCGCAGTGCGGGCCCAGCTGTGAGGCCACAGCTGGGCACCCACAGTGACAATGCCGGCACCACAGAGAGGAGGGGGAGACAAACGGGGGCTTCCCCCCCTGCATCGCTGGACCCTGGGACAGGTAAGTGTCCAATTATTAAAAGTCAGCAGCTGCAGTATTTGTAGCTGCTGATTTAAAGGGATTGTAAAGTAATTATTTTTTTTTTTAAATAACAAACATGTTATACTTACCCCCACTGTGCAGCTCGTTTTGCAGAGTGGCACCTGGTTTTCTGGGGTCCCTCGGCAGCTGTCTCGGCTTCCCCCCGCAAGTACTTCTCACATTCATGCAAGCTCCCCTCGCATGGTGAGAAGTACTTGCGGGCGTGCTCCCGTGATACAGCCGCCGGCTATAGCCGCTCACTGTATCACTCAGCCCTGCCCCCCGGCGTGCTGCGTCATTGGATGTGATTGACAGCAGCGTGAGCCAATGGCTGTGCTGCTTTCATTTCATCCACTCTAGCCAATCAACGGCCAGGCTGATCGGCGAAGAGGATGTTGGAGGCGAGCGCGGGACTTTCGAGGGGTCAGGTAAGTAAAACGGGGGGGCATTGTCAGAAGTTTTTTCACCTTAATGCATAGAAATTTTTTTACCTTTACAACTCCTTTAATTTTTTTGTTTTAATCGGAACTCCGCTTTAACGAGTATGTTTTCTTCCAAAAAATTTGTTTTTACATATTTGGTAACAACTTAATAAGATTGTATTCTTTCATAAAATCCTCCAGCACGTGGCTACCTTTTTTTTCTAGAAATGTTCCTATTCTCTGAAATGCTTCTTTCCAATTGTTTGTTTCTAGTCTACATTTTTTAAACCTTGAAAGAATCCGTTAAAGTGCAACTTCACTTTTGTTGAGAAAATAAAAATTCTCACTTTGTGAACTATATACATTGGAGTTTAGCAAATCTTTTTTCCAAGATTCATACCCATCTTATTTATGGAATACAATGTCCTTTCTCAGACTGGTTTCTAAAAGGTCCTTCTTCATTAACACCTTAACAAAGTCAGCGTTGCTTTGAAATAAGTTGCACTATTTGCATTCCTTTGGGTGGGAATAGGTTGCATACAGCATCTTACTAAAAATAAAAGCTTAACTCTATACAGATAAAAAAGACAGAAATGAATGCAGCTCTTTACTCATTTATACTGCAAATAATTTAATGTATTTTTTAATGCAAGCAGTAGAAGTATCTCATTTTGATTTGGTATATGCATTTTTCAGCCTCTGTATAGCAGAGTTGGGGTCTGAGAGGTAGAAGCAGTGTAAGGACCTAGTTCATGTGTTGACAAGTAGGGATGGGCCCGGTGTTCGATTCGAGCCCAGAACTATTTGGGCCGTTCCCATCAAATTCGTGTGATGCGAAGGGCCCACAATGCACTGCGCCAGTCGCTGTGCATTGCTGGCTGATGATTGGCCAAGCATGCACTGTGACCCCACATGCTTGGCCAATCATAGAGCCAGCGGCGAGGAGAGCAATAATTGGCCACAGGCAGGATTTCATTTAGCACACGCCCCACACTATAAAAGGCCGCCGTTCTGGCGGCCTAGTGTAGTGTGTTCCGGCGTTAGTGAGTGACTGTGTCAGTCACATTAGCTGCTGTTATTCATTCTGCATTGCTGAGCATCTGCTGTATTCATTCTGCTGAGTGCACTGCTGCTGACAGTATCTGCTGTGTTATACATTCTGCTGTGCTGACTGCTGAGTGGTGACATTATCTGCTGAGTGCTGAGTCTGACAATATCTGCTGTGATTCTGGAGATTAGTCTAGTGTGTGTGTGCTGTTAGTACAGCATTGCAGTATCACATTACCTTTACCCTTCTGGCCTGTTGTCATCTAAGGCAGCCAGCCAGGCATTTGCAGGAGCTAGCGTGTGTGTGTGTGCTGTTTGAGTACAGCACAGCACACAATAAACTACCTTAGCCTCTATCTGCCGTAAGGCCCTGTTGTTGCCATCTAAGGCAGCCAGGCATTTGCAGGAGCTAGCGTGTGTGTGTGTGCTGTGTGAGTACAGCACAGCACACAATAAACCACCTCAGCCTCTATCTGCCCTAAGGCCCTGTTGTTGTCATCTAAGGCAGCCACCACCTCAGCCTCTATCTGCCCTAAGGCCCTGTTGTTGTCATCTAAGGCAGCCATTACCTCAGCCTCTATCTGCCGTAAGGCCCTGTTGTTGTCATCTAAGGCAGCCAGGCATTTGCAGGAGCTAGCGTGTGTGTGTGTGCTGTGTGAGTACCGCACAGCACACAATAAACCACCTCAGCCTCTATCTGCCGTAAGGCCCTGTTTTTGTCATCTAAGGCAGCCAGGCATTTGCAGGAGCTAGTGTGTGTGTGCTGTGTGAGTACAGCACAGCACCCAATAAACCACCTCAGCCTGTATCTGCCGTAAGGCCCTGTTGTTGTCATCTAAGGCAGCCAGGCATTTGCAGGAGCTAGCGTGTGTGTGTGTGCTGTGTGAGTAGAGCAAAGCCCACAATAAACCACCTCAGCCTCTATCTGCCGTAAGGCCCTGTTGTTGTCATCTAAGGCAGCCAGGCATTTGCAGGAGCTAGCGTGTGTGTGCTGTGTGAGTACAGCACAGCACAGCACACAATAAACCAACTCAGCCTCTATCTGCCGTAAGGCCCTGTTGTTGTCATCTAAGGCCCCAGGCATTTGCAGGAGCTAGCGTGTGTGTGTGTGTGCTGTGTGAGTAGAGCACAGCACACAATAAACCAACTCAGCCTCTATCTGCCGTAAGGCCCTGTTGTTGTCATCTAAGGCAGCCAGGCATTTGCAGGAGCTAGCATGTGTGTGTGTGCTGTGTGAGTAGAGCACAGCACACAATAAACCACCTCAGCCTCTATCTGCCGTAAGGCCCTGTTGTCATCTAAGGCAGCCAGGCATTTGCATGAGCTAGCGTGTGTGTGTGTGCTGTGTGAGTAGAGCACAGCACACAATAAACCACCTCAGCCTCTATCTGCCCTAAGGCCCTGTTGTTGTCATCTAAGGCAGTCACCACCTCAGCCTCTATCTGCCCTAAGGCCCTGTTGTTGTCATCTAAGGCAGCCACCACCTCAGCCTCTATCTGCCCTAAGGCCCTGTTGTTGTCATCTAAGGCAGCCACCACCTCAGCCTCTATCTGCCCTAAGGCCCTGTTGTTGTCATCTAAGGCAGCCACTGCCTCAGCCTCTATCTGCCCTAAGGCCCTGTTTTTGTCATCTAAGGCAGCCATCTGCAGGAGTTAGTGTGTGTGCTGTGTGACTCCAGCACAATATACACTACCCACTACAATGCCTGGAAGACCGACAAGGAGAGGCAAACAGTCCCGAGGCAAGAAAACAGGGCAAGCAGGCTCTGCGTCTAGAGACAACAGTGCTGGTCATGGACGTGGTGCATCGCCATCAGCACGTGGCCATGGGACACGCTTGTCCTTCTTTTCGGGAAGCTGGACATGTTGAGCCGCATCATACCGAAGGCATGGTAGAGTGGATGACCAAGCCCTCCTCATCCTCCTCATCCTCTCTCACCCAGGCTCAGGGTACTGGCAAATCAGCTGCCAACACATACTCAATGGCATCATCAGGCATCCCTTCCCTAGACCCACCATGTCCTCCTGAGGAGTCCCCCGAACTGTTTGAGCAGAGTGTTGGGTACATGCTCCAGGAGGATGCCCAGCGTTTTGAAGGCTCGGATAATGATACCCAGCTAGAGGAAGGCAGTAGCGTGAGCGCAGAGAGAGGGGATGCTCAAGGACAGCAATCTGGCAGTCATGTTCCACCAGCTGCAGCTTACTGGCAGGTTTGCTCCAGTGGTGAAAAGGGAGGGAATGATGAGGTCACTGACTCCACGTGGTTGCCTGAAGGGAGAGAGGAGGAGGAGGAGGCGACACATGTCCAACAAGGCATGATGCCCTCCGGGGGCCAGCTTGAGGCCAGCACACCAACTGAATCACACCGCAGAGCTCCGCCTGTGCAGGGCGCTGCCTCTGCACGTTATTACAAAAGTTCTTTGGTGTGGGCCTTTTTTGAGATGAGTGCATCAGATCGCACCACTGCTATTTGCAACATATGTCTCAAGTGTATCTTGCGTGGCCAAAACATCAGCTGTTTGGGCACCACAAGCATGACCAGACATATGTCGACCTGCCATGCAGCTCGTTGGCAAGCGCACATTAAAGGCCCACACCAAAGAACAAAGCGGACCTCTCCTCATCAGCTGGGATCTCCAACCCCACTATACCTTCAGTCCTCTCTGAAAGCTGCACTGAGAGGAATGAAGGTGTAGAATTAGGTGTGTCACAGCCAAGTACTTGCGGGCACTCTGTTAGCAGTACACCGACGTCCGATTCTACCAGGCAAATTTCCCTGCTAAGGATGAGCCCGGTGTTCGATTCGAACCCATGTTCGAATCGAGCACCGGGTGTTCGCTCGCTCGGCGAGCCCAGAACTATTGGGGCCGCTCGCATCAAATTCGTGTGATGCGAGCGGCCCCGCAATGCATTGCGGCCCGCGCAGTGCAATGCTGGCTGATGATTGGCCAAGCATGCACTGTGACCCCGCATGCTTGGCCAATCACAGCGCCGGCAGCGAGGAGAGCCATAATTGGCTACAGGCAGGATGCCTGTAGCCAATTATAGCTCAGGGGCTTTAGTACACGCCCCACGGTATAAGAGGCCGCCGCGCCGGCGGCCTCGCATATTATGTTTCAGACAGTGTCAGCGTGTCAGTGTGCCGCTGACTGCTGACAACAATATGTGCTTTATTTCTGGGGATATGTGTGTGCATGCTGTTAGAACAGCATTGCAGTATCACATCTGGGGGGTGTCTATAGGTGGCCTGTGAAGGAGGGCAGGTTTCCTGTGCTTAGAACTTTTCCTGCAAAAAAGTGTCATTTTTGCAGGAAGAAAGCTATTTAAATCACTCGCGGCTAATGAATTGATGGCTCCTGTAACACAGAGAGCTGTCATTCATTAATAAAAAACAAAAAAAAAAGCGTAGGGGTCCCCTCAAAATCCATACCAGACCCTTATCCGAGCACGCAACCTGGCAGGCCGCAGGAAAAGAGGGGGGGACGAGAGCGGCCCCCCCTCTCGCCTGAACCGTACCAGGCCACATGCCCTCAACATTGGGAGGATGCTTTGGGGGTCTAAGACCCCTAAAGCACCTTGTCCCCATGTTGATGAGGACAAGGGCCTCTTCCCCACAACCCTGGCCGGTGGTTGTGGGGGTCTGCGGGCGGGGGGCTTATCGGAATCTGGAAGCCCCCTTTAACAAGGGGACCCCCAGATCCCGCCCCCCCCCCCTGTGTGAAATGGTAAGGGGGTACAAAAGTACCCCTACCATTTCACCAAAAAAGTGGCAAAAATGGTAAAAATGACAGGAGACAGTCTTTGACAATTCCTTTATTAAAATCTTCTTTCTTCTTTCTTCATCCTTCGGTTTCTTCATCTTCTCCTTCCTTCATCTTCTTCCATCTTCTTCTTCCATTTTCTTCTTCCTCCGATCCGCTTCTTCTTGCGCTGGTCTTCTCGTCCTTCTCGTCCGGCATCTTCTTCCGTCGGCGTCGGTGTCGGTGTCTCTGTCTCTTCTTGGGCCGCTCCGCGCAATGGGAGGCTCCCGCTGTGTGAGGCTCCGCTCTGTCTGACAGGTCTTTTATAATGGAGGGCACCTGGTGACCCCGCCCCCTCTGACGCACAGGGACGTCATGGGGAATTCCATGATGGCTTTCCCCATGACGTCAGAGGGGGGCGGGGTCACCAGGTGCCCTCCGTTTTAAAAGACCTGTCAGATGGAGCGGAGCCTCACACAGCGGGAGCCTCCCATTGCGCGGAGCAGCCCAAGAAGACACCGACACCGACGCCGACGCCGACGGAAGAAGATGCCGGACGAGAAGGACGAGAAGACCAGCGCAAGAAGAAGCGGATCGGAGGAAGAAGAAAATGGAAGAAGAAGATGGAAGAAGATGAAGGAAGGAGAAGATGAAGAATCCGAAGGATGAAGAAAGAAGATTTTAATAAAGGAATTGTCAAAGACTGTCTCCTGTCATTTTTACCATTTTTGCCACTTTTTTGGTGAAATGGTAGGGGTACTTTTGTACCCCCTTACCATTTCACACAGGGGGGGGGCGGGATCTGGGGGTCCCCTTGTTAAAGGGGGCTTCCAGATTCCGATAAGCCCCCCGCCCGCAGACCCCCACAACCACCGGCCAGGGTTGTGGGGAAGAGGCCCTTGTCCTCATCAACATGGGGACAAGGTGCTTTAGGGGTCTTAGACCCCCAAAGCATCCTCCCAATGTTGAGGGCATGTGGCCTGGTATGGTTCAGGCGAGAGGGGGGGCCGCTCTCGTCCCCCCCTCTTTTCCTGCGGCCTGCCAGGTTGCGTGCTCGGATAAGGGTCTGGTATGGATTTTGAGGGGGACCCCACGCCATTTTTTTTGGCTAGGGTTCCCCTTAAAATCCATACCAGACCTCAAGGGTCTGGTATGGATTTTGAGGGGGACCCTACGCCATTTTTTTTTTTTTTTGGCTGGGGTTCCCCTTAATTATCCATCCCAGACCTGAAGGGCCTGGTTATTGAATTTGGGGGGGACCCCTACGCTTTTTTTTTTTTTCATTTTTTTCATTTTTTTTATTTTTTATCAATGACTTTTTTTTATGAATGAGTTTCAATGAATCACTGTTCTCTGTGTTACTGGAGCCGTGAATTAACATTAGCCGCGAGTGATTTTAAATAGCTTTTTTACTTTCAAAAATGACACTTTGCGCAGAGACAGTTCTAAACACGGGAAACATGCGCCCCTTTACAGGCATACTATAGACACCCCCCAGGTACGAAATTTAAAGGAATATTACACTTTTATTGTTTCAATTTAAGCATTATTAAAATCACTGCTCCTGAAAAAACGGCCGTTTTTAAAAAATTTTTTTGCATTGATACATGTCCCCTGGGGCAGGACCCAGGTCCCCAAACACTTTTTATGAAATTAACATGCATATTAGCCTTTAAAATGAGCACTTTTAATTTCGAACGTTCGCATCCATTATAACTAATAGGGTTCTAAAGCTCGCACAGACTTTAGGTCCGTTCGCGGGTTCTGGTGCGAGCCGAACGGGGGGGTGTTCGGCTCATCCCTACTCTCTACTGATGCTTTATCACCAATCCTTGTTTCAATAAAAACCCCACTTTTCCAAAAACATTTGTCATTGGGACGGAAAGTGAGGTGAAATGTTCTGAACAGGTGCACAGACAGCAAAACAAATGTTACAGGGGTGTTCTCCAAAAAGCTTAAAAATAGATTTTTTTTGGATGGCGCTACACTTAAAAATGTACTTGTTCAAAATTACAAACAGATTATACTTAAGATAAGAACAAACCTATAGTCCCTGTCTTGTTTGCACCGCCTGTATACTGCTGTTCAGAGTATATAGGGTTGTAGGTATAGGGTTTTATTTTGGGTGCGGGGTTCCCCTTAATATCCATACAAGACCCAAAGGGGCTGGTAATGGGCTGGGGGGGATGGGTAATGGGGTAGCCATGCCATTTTTCTCAAAGATTTTCATCCATATTGCCAGGACAAGACATGACATTAAAGCCGCAAGCAGTTTTCAATGGCTTCTTTTTTTTCTTTACAAATGTCATTTTTTGCAGGGACAGTTCTAAACACCGGAAACACATGCCACTTCACAGGCATACTTTAGACACCCACCAGGTACCATATTTAAAGGAATATTTCACTTTTTTTTTTCACTTTATGCATCATTAAAAGGACTGCTCCCGAAAAAACTTCAGTTTTTAAAACTTCTTTTTGCATTATAACATGTCCCCTGGGGCAGGACCAGGGTCCCCAAACCTGTTTTATGACATTAACATGCATATTGCCGTTATAATTAGCACTTTAGATTTCGAACGTTCACGTCCATTGTAACTAATAGGGTTTGAATTTTCGCGCAAACTTTCGGTCCGTTCGCAGGTTCTGGTGCGAACCGAACCTGGGGGGTGTTCGGCTCATCCCTATTGAGAAGATGCATGTTAGTCAGAAAAAGCAAAATGACAGAGAGATGAGCTCATCGTTGTGTTGCTTTACTCTTCACTATACCAAAAGTGGGATGGATGATGCTGGTCATACGACTGATGTAATCCAATCAAGCAATTTGGACATTAAAGCAAGTACCCCAGGCTTATTATTATGTCACTTCATGCTTATACAGACTTTTTTCAATTAGAATAGTGAATAATGTTTGGACATTAACCACTTGCCCTCTGAGAAGTTGCCCAGGCCAATTTGTGCGATACGGCACTGCTTAACTTTAACTGACAATTGCGGTTGTAAAATGCTATACCCAAATACAATTTCTGTCCTTTTTTTCCTATAAATAGAGCTTTCTTTTTTTTTTTTTGCGCTATAAACAAAAAACGACCGAACAATTTGAAAAAAAAAATAATATTTATTACTTTCTCCTAAAAAACAAATCCAATAAAAAGATGGAAAAAAAAATCTATTCTTCATCAATTTAAGCCAATATGTATTCGGCTACATGTTTTTGGTAAAAAAAAATCCCAATAAGCCTATAGTAATTGGTTTGCACAAAAGTTATAGCGTCTACAAACTATGGGATAGATTTATGTGTTTTTTTTTGTTTTTTTTTACTAGTAATGGCAGCAATCAGCAACTTATAGCAGGACTGTACACTAACTGACACTTGTTGGAGACCAGTGACACTCATACAGTGATCAGTGCTAAAAATATGCACTATTAGTGTAGTGACACTGGCAAGGAAGGAGTTAACATAAGGGGTGATCAAAGGGTTTAAATGTGTGCCTAGAATATGCTTGCTAACTGTGTGGGAGGTGCTTGTACTATGGGAAGGAAGATATCTGTGTTCCTGCTTTGTAGGGACACAGGATCACAACCTTCTCTTCTCACAGAATGGCTATCTGCCTTGTTTACATAGGGAGACTGCCATTCTGCCTGTGTATCGAGCAATCAGTGGGTCATCAGCGGAGCGCGTGTGCGCCCCAGACTCAGAAGTGCAGAATAACGTACAGTTAAGTGATTTTTCAAAGGAGAGTCGCCTTGCCACCATATATAGACAGTATATGGTTGGCAAGCAGGTAAAGCAAGTGTTCCAAGCTTATAGTTCTGTCATTCTTCCACAGACTCCTTTTTATTTAGAATTTAATATAAAAAATTTCGTAACTGTGGTAGTAGCAGTATTTCCTGTTGAGGAGACCACTCAGTTGAGCTGACTAGCTGTTCACTGGGTAACTTGTTCCCCCTAATTCTCCCCTAGCTCCGCAGGACATGTCTACATAATGTAGGATACCTTGCAGATGTCTCCAGCCTATGCCATCATAAGCCAAGGATTTGTCCTCCAGAAGACTATGCCACTCAAAGATAAAACAAAAACAGGGAGCTGCAGAGTGGTTCAGTAAACTTGTTAAAACTATAATTTTATGAGAAAAAACTATTTTTTGTTTAAAATAATGTTGTTATAGTGGTTACCAAATCTACCTGTAACACAACTTGTTTCTTTAAGTCTGGTGGAGTTTTTTCAATTTATGTCCAATGTATGTTTGCCTTTTTTTTACGTAAAGGGGTTGTAAAGGCAGACATTTTTTTTTTATCTTAATGCATTAAGATAAAAAGCCTTCTGTGTGCAGTAGCCCCCCTCAGCCCTACACCACTACACAACCACTACACAGAGCAGGTACGTATAAAATGCTTGTTGTTATTTTTTAACAAAATAAAACAAGACTTTAGTATCACTTTAAATATGGCACTTTTATTTGCAGTAATTCCTGTATTCCAGAGAGCCTATTGACCCTGTATGCATGTGGAAAAACATTGCTGGTGAACATGCTTACAGTTTCAGTTTGCCACTTCTTCATTATAAGTCTTCATTCTGTTACTAGTCCACCCTTGATAGTCCAGGATGGGATTTCAGGTGTCATTTTCTGGCTTTAGGTTTTATTTTTTTGTTTGTTTTTTGCTTTTTTTTTTAACCACATGTAAATTCCTCAGAATAATAATCTCTGATTTATCGCTGTTTCATTCAATGTGGAAGTCAATGGAAATTGCTCTAAAGTTGTATTCTTTTGCTTAAAGTTTTTGGGAGTACACCCTCTTATTTACAGCATGAGTGTATTTTCTAATAAAAAAAAAACCTGAGAAAGAAAAATCTTCCACTTCACTTCAGCTGATGAGTTGGTACATACTGTAGAGGGACATCTGTGTTCAATGAAATTGGAGTGAGTGTGGAAATCCATAGCATGGCGTTGTGAGAGCATCACAAATAGAAAATTGAGAATCATCAAGGTCAGCTACAAATAAATGGTAAGCTAACATTGAGCACTTCTGTGGCAAGGACCTGTCAGAACAGCAGGGCTTAAACAGGCAATCATGAACTTGAACAAGGGCACTTTATGAGATATTTCATGTGCACATACAGGCTGCTTGAAATCTGCAGGGGACATGGGAAATTGAAGGAAGTCGGTCTCAAGTGGCTGCTGCCATGTACTAGACAGTAGGAAAATTCAAGATTTCAGGTATGACTAATACAAAATCCATAACATATTGAAAAATAGAGTTTACTACTTTGGACCCTGAAGATTTAGGAGATAATGTAATATAGTCATGGAAACCAATTTTTTTATGCCACAAAAGCTGTAAGCTATGATTGTAGCATACTGTAGATCACATTATGCTTATTATATTGGTGTTGACTGTATCATTGTCTTAATGCAACAATAATTTGCAGTAGTCTGCCAAAAACAACATACATTGACTTAGAAACAGCTATCATTGACTGTGCTTTTAGCATGGCTAACATTATAGGAGACTGTATAAACATTAGTTTGTTAAAAAGCATCAGTGATCTAATGGCAGGGGGGACTGTACTGCACATACACTGATTTAAGTTTGCATGTGCAGTTCAAGCACTAGTTGACCAAAGAGACTTCCTATGCTAGTGCTTGGAATACAGATTTTAATGATAAATATTTATATATATTTAACATATCCAACTTACAACATACAACAACATACAACATTTTGTAGAATTCCATTTTTGTTTAGCACATGCAAATTTCAATGTCTCTTTCAATTATTTTTTCAGAAAAATGTTGGATTGCACGTTCTATAGTGCACATTATAGAAGAAAATTAAGGCATTACTTTCTGGATATTCAATGCACATATCAAACTAGGACTGCACCATGACCATAGCATGTATAATACTACAGCTCACAGATGTAAACTTAGCCTTATGAGTAACTTCTGTTCTGTAATCTACTAGTAAATCATTTGCTTTGAGTCCCACTCCCAAACACAGAACAATTATGCAAATAAGGACTGTTGTAAACTTCTGAAAAAAATAAACCTGCAAGACAAAAACATAATGAACTAGTATGCATTGCATACTAGCTCATTATGAAACACTTACCTTAGAATGATGCCCTGAATCAGTGCCGGCTCACAGAGCACACGGCCGACATCTTTCACCAGAGTTACTTCTGGGTTTGCGGGCTCCGGAGCTGTGATTGGCCGGAGCCATGATGATGTCAGTAATTAGGTGACTTCTGAAGACAATTGGTTCCACTAGATTTTAGTTAGGGGTATCAGAGTAAAGGGGGCTGAATACAAATGCACACCACACTTTTCACATATTTATTTGTAAAAAAAAAATTGAAAACCATTTATCATTTTCCTTCCACTTCACAATTATGTGCCACTTTGTATTGGTCTATCACATGTATTGGTCTATCACATAAAATAAAAAAAAATACATTTACGTTTTTGGTTGTAACATGACAAAATGTGAAAAATGTCAAGGGGTATGAATACTTTTTCAAGGCACTGTATATTTTAGCAGAGACCCTAGGGAAAAATTGTGGCAGCCGTTGCAATATTTTAAGTATATTCTAAACTTGCGGATTTATTAAATAAAATATTGCACTTACAATTAAGAAGTCGTATCAATGCATAGAAAAGGTTGCCGGCCAGCATACACAAACGGAGCCCGTCCTCCTACTCAGATCGCGTGGTGATGTCACTACGTGCCTTCCTCTAGACGCGCTTAGAAATCAACAGACGTTGTCAATGGGGAACGGGCAACGTAGTGACTCACCATCTTAGATACAAAACCCAAGCCTCGTTTGTGTATGCCGGCCGGCAACCTTTTTTATGCATTGATATGACTTCTTAATTGTAAGTGCAATATTTTATTTAATAAATCCGCAAGTTTAGAATATACTACACTATGGTCAGTTCTTTTCTCTTCCTGAGCATCCATTGAATACACACGGATATTGGGATGGAGGAAGTGAGCAGTATTATCCGATTACCATCTGCATTTGGACAGTACCATGACAAGTGGAGTTATAGTTGCGACAGAACAAGAAAATGAGAAAGAAATGTGCGTATCTTATTACAAGGCGTCACAAACTTTCATCCTCTGAAACACATTCATGGTGGGATGTAGTCTCTCTTGAAGATCATCTTAAAGAAATTAGGATTCCTTAAGCATTCAGAAGTTTCCTACATTTGAAGTTACAGCTGGTTTAAGTCATGATTGATACAGATTCTGAACAATGCATCTCAAAACTTGGTAAGACTATTAATTTATTATAAGAAATCATATTGAGATGAGACGAACAAAGAGATCAACAGAATACAGAAAGAAATAGAAAAGTTTTGAGTATTATCTGAGTTTTAAATCAAGGAAGACAAATACAATAGACCATTCAAACACTTTGAGGACGAGGTGACAGAAACAAAATGTTCAAACAAGACAAACTAAACTATGAGGATGGCAGGGTCTACAACTGAAACAACTTAAATACTATAGATTTCACCACAAGATACCCCAATAAATATAGACATTCAATCTTAACTACTTCCCACCTGGCCACTGTATATATACGGCCGGGTGGGAGCCTTCTACTTCTGATAGGACGTTCCTAAACGTCCTTCAGAAGTAGGGGGATCACGCGTGCGTGTGCCCGCGCATCAGCGCAATCCCGATGCGCTCGTGTCACCCGGACACGGCGCATCTCGGATCGGCAGGAGGTCTCTGTGATTGGCCCTCCTGATCACATGACGGCCGTGTCCAATCATAGCCGTCATGTGATGTAAGCAAACAGCCGGGTTGCTAGGCAATCGGCTCTTCTCTCCTTACACGGAAGTTGTCGCTGAGGAGAGGAGAGCGGATCGCTGCAGCCGGCTGGTGATCAGTGAGTATTAGCTGTTTTTTTACAGCTTTTTACTCACTGATCACCAGTCTAGTGTAAACACATATGTCCCCAAAACACACATGTCCCCAAATAATAAAAACACATGTCCCCAAATAAAAACACATGTCCCCAAATAATAAAAACACATGTCCCCACATATGTCCCAGTAAAATAACATGTGCCAATGATTATCTGCACACATATGTCCGTGAACACCTGCACACATCTGTAAATGATCATTTGCGTACATATGTCCGTGATCACGCGAACCAATTATTATACAATTTTTTTACTAAAAACATGTAGCAGAATAAATTTTGGCTTAAATTTATGACAAAATTTGATTTTATTGGATTTCTTTTAAAAAAAGAAAGGAGAAAATATAGTTTTTTTTTAAATTTTCGCAATTTTTTCGCTTATATCGCAAAAAATAAAAAACGGAGTCGTGAATAAATACCTCCAAACTAAAGCTCTATTTGTGCAAACAAAATGATAAAAATTTAATTTGGGTACAGCTTTGCATGACCGCGCAATTGTCATTGAAAATGCGAGAGCGCTGAAAGCTGAAAATTGGTCTGGGAAGGAAGGGGGCGAAAGTGCCCTGTATTGTAGTGGTTAAGGAGCTCATCAACTTCAATAAACCCACAGAAAATAGTGAGCTTCTCAGACATGGAAAGTGAAACCCCTATTCTCTCTCCCTCTACATTCACCTCCAGCACTATTAATGAAAGAAAAAAGAAAGTTAAGGACACCTTTTCAGGTGATATTGATACACACAATCTAAAAACGTCAGACACCCCCAAATGACAATACAAGGGCCAAAAAAAAAAGAAAACATTGAGGAAGGGGGTGAAAACACAGATGTAGCCACTTTGATCTAGCATCAACTAGCAATGGTTTGAATTTTTTGAGCCACACCTTTGCACCTTCACACTTTATTTTCCACTATTTTGAATGTAAACAACTTTGCACAAACACTCACTTTAAATAAGTACTATTTAATAGTTGAATACGGACAAGATTGCTGATCCTCAAAAGTTATGGGTCTTAGCCAAACAGAAATCCAACTTTTATTATATATATTAACAAGGTGATAAAATTAACATTTTCTAAAGATTAGAAAAACAGGATTTAGTTAGTTACATTAAGAGCATCAATAGCAGCCCCACACACAGCAAACTCATTCTTAATAAGAAATAACATTGACTCTTGAAGTCTCTTAGAAACAACCCAGGCATTATCATAAAGAATGCAGACAAGGACATTGATGTAGTAGTCTTAAATACTAGCAAAAGTGAAGCTATAAGACAGCTGTATTACACTGAAATCACAAACTTAGCAATGATGCTACCAGGTATAGTAAGAAATTGGAACTCATAAAGATTGATGCAGTGAGTCTGGGATTACTAGATTAGACCAATGCATAGAAATTAATACCTTCACATCCAGTGACTCCCATTTTTCACCATCTTTTGAAAGTCCATAAATTAGACATCCCAGTACAAGGGGAGACAGATAGTAGCCAGCACTGGATCTTTGGACGAACCTCTAGGGGATCTTATAGATACTCTTATACAACCCCTTATACAAAATTAGAAAAGTTACAATGGAATACTGGTTACAAGTGGATAACTTGTGATGTTAAATGTTCTTATTCCACAATTTCCCACAATTTGGGTTTTTAAGCATTGCAACAGCGTATAGACCTACAATTAAAACATCTTATTTTGGAAGGAGTATCCTTTTTACTCAGTCACAACTATTTTTCATTCAATGGTACATGTTATTTACAAAGAAGGGAGCCTTGATTGGTGCCAAGATTGTGTCCACATTTGCAAACCTGTACATAGGTTGGTAGGAGGAGTTTTTTAGTTTAAAGCAACACCAACATATATAGCGATTCAAAAGTATTGTTTGATCGCTTCATTGAAAACCTGATCTTCATAACCCATGTAGACTCACCCTTAACAGACTTTCTCTCTTATCTATATAATAATGATTATAAAACATACAAAATACAATCAAATATTGCACAAAGTCCCACAAGTGAATAAAATAAATCCTCTTGATGGAGTAAAAATAGTGACTTTTTTTTCTTTTCAAAGTGTTCATAAAGTGCTCTATCAAAGAAACTTTTCAGTGACAAAGTGACACCACCTCCAACACCAGGTGAAATGCACGCTCACCTTAGGAAGCGACCCCACTGGGTCTAGTCACGCTTTTAAGATATAACAATCTCAGAAAGCCCAGACACGGCCGTGCTTCTGTGTCAGATCTTTTCAGAATATTCTTGACTTTGGAGACACCAACTGATCTCTGGGGTGACTGCCCAGGACCTTCACACATTCAATGGATGCACACTAATGACGTCTGATGTCACCAGTGTGTATCCATTGAGTGTGTAAAGGGGACTGAGTGGAGCTTGGGTGACCCCCAATGCATACTCCCTTTCCTGGGAATTAGCTGTATAGTAAGGGGAGCAACCACACCCAGGACTATGCATCCTATCCAATGGGGTATACAAAAACTGTCCCTCATTTTATACTGCTACCCCTCCCCAAGGGTGGTTTACATTTTTGTTTTTTTTCAGATACATTATATCCGCTATTCTAAGCCCCTATACACACGGTCGGACATTTCGATGACCAAATCTGTCGGATCATTTCTGTCGGCTTTTGTCCGAAGCTGGTGTTGCGTACACATGGTCAGACAACATTGTCAGAATTTACGGTCGTCAAGAACGCAGTGACATAAGCCGTGTATGACGGGACTAGAAAAGGGAAGTTCAGCACCACATCCGGCACCCTTTGGGCTCCTTCTGCTGATTTTGTGTTTCTCGCGTGTTAGTAGAAGTTTGGTTAGAGACGATTCACGCTTTTCAGACTTGTGCTTCAGATTGTTACTGCTCTACAGTTTGTCTCTTACTGTGCTTGTCGGTGCGTATCTGTTTATCAGTGCGTGTAGTCAGTTTGCATTTGTTTGTCATTGCGGCCTATATCTTGATATAGTACGCGTTGATTTTCACTGCTTATTGTCCGCTCGTTTCTGGTATTCAGTTCACTCTTTCTGGCCTTGCTTTTTTTCGGTGCTTTCTGTTAGTCCGTTCTGACCAGCCGACCATTTTGAAGCCATGTTTCGTGTACGTACTCGTCGTAGAGTTTGTGCTGTGCAGGGGCTTGGTGTTGGGCTTTTAGCTTTGACACAAGCCCAGTCCATGAACAGGGACAAGGAGGAGTTATATATGTTGGAGCACCATTTATACACTTGATGAACTGAAAGCACTCTGTATATGGACTATCATTTTATGTATCATAATACTATAATTATTACATTATTGCAAATTTTTTATTTTTGTGGATTTGTTTTCACTACAGTTTGGTATATAGCACTGCCTATATATATATATATATATATATATATATATATATATATATATATATATATATATATATATATATATATATATATATATATATATATATATATTTTATATCATAGATGTCTGTTATACCTAGACATTAGGATGGTTGCTTTTACTGAAATCCTACCCCCCCCCTCCTCTTTTTTTTTTGGTGAGAGCGGTTTTCTTTCTTTTTTTTTTACTTTTGTTATTTAATGTTTTATACATATGCTTCTCAAGAGACATGGAAATGTGACTTTGCTACTTAAACTCCCAATGTTACAAATGTGCTAATGGCATTTTTACACATTGCATAGTAGATTGTAACCATCTGGAATCTGAATAGGATCTCAGTGAGTTTGCAGCCCTTAGCTTTCAGTTTGTGAAAGAAAAGATTTAAAGGTTTCCACTGGATATTGTCGACATAAATAAGGTACAGTCTGATAAATAAGTGTACAGAAAAACTTTGCAAATAGTATAGAGATATGGGCTGTGGGAAATGTTCACATTTCATTTTTTGTACCACGTATCTGTTACCAAGCAGCTATAATCATTAAAGTGTATTTAAATCCAAGAACAAAAAATGTGTATATTACAGCATAGGGACACCCATAGATCCAATTACTAAATAAAAGACAAATCATTGACATTATTAGTATATATCAGATTATCATCATATAATCTGTAAGAAGACTCCATAGCTTGCAATTGTTGCTAGCAATGACAACAATGTATAATAAATATTGTCAACTTTACTATATGTTAATTGTAATGCGTATTTTTATTTTTTTTTTTAGAACACACGACATGGAAAACCTTGATAATTACATGTCTTGAAGCCCAAACTTTATATCCTGTTGATTTTTCATATTTATTTATAGAAATTTGTTGTGATGAAAAGTGTTTTCCTTGATATTATATATATATATATATATATATATATATATATATATATATTTCATATATACAGTATATACAGTATATAATTGCAACACTTTTTTTCAGTTGGGATGTAGATTACTTTTTATTCCTATTTCTTTTTTTTGCCACTTTGATTATTTGTTAAATGTATTCAAATTACAACTGAAGTAGAAAGATTAACCCACATGGAGGGCAAATTGAAGCAGGAACTTGGAGAGCTCAGGCAGAATGTGGCACAGATGACCTCCAGTGTGATGACCTTGGAATCCTCCAGAGAAGAAATAGTTTCTCAGCTGACTGTACTAGAAGCCTAACATGCCATCCACCTCACATGCCCTCAGTCAGTTATGTGCAGATTTTGGGGAAATCACAGCTGCCAAAATAATGTCCAGATTAGGTATTCCTATAGCTACCACAGGCCTAGATTTGCTCTGTACCACCACTGCTCTGCTCAATCTTCTACACAGTCATCCATCCACAGAAATATAGTTTGACCAGGTCCACAGGGTGGCTGTTCCCTGTGAAGCGAGCAGCAATAACCCTAGGGATGTACTCTGTTGCATTCATTTCTACAGGCTTAAAGAGGAGATGTTACAAAAGGCTTGGGAGAAAAGATCTATAGATTTTGACCATGCCACTCTCCTTATGCCTGACTTCTCCAACCACTGGACTACCATCCCCTTATTATCTGTAGAATTGGGAGACTGAAACAACACAAGGAGAGGGTCCTGAGACTTACCCACTCTACATCCATATTGAGCAGAATCCAGGTCACTATGCTCAAAATTACATCCCGGTGGTACATAGTTCCCCAAGCCTTACATAAGCTCTTTCCACACTCCTCTCTATTGTCTTGGCAATGTGGTCAACAGGAGGGTTCCATGTTGCATGTGTTCTGGAGTTGTCCAGGGTTGTGGGACTTCTGAAAGAAAGTTGGTCAAATTTCATTTAAATTGACTGATGTTAATCTAGCAAATGATCTGGCAGCCTTCCTTCTACATCTCATCCCACCCTGGACCAAGCGTTATAAAAAATCTCTCATAATCTACCTTTTAAATGCCACAAAGGCATGCATTCCTTTGTACTGGAAACAAATTTATTTTCCACAGATTAGCCTCTGGTTCTGTAAAATGAAATAAAATCTGGTTCTATTGGAATGGTTGTATTTATTCCTCAACATACCAGGTCATCTGACACCTATGGTCACCTAGATACATTCAAACGGTATACTTGACAGAGGCAGGAGGCCCTATAGATTTAAATGGTTTTGCAATTTTTTTATGTCACATGTAGCGTTTTTTATGGAAAAAATACACATTAATTAATTTTATTGCACATAAGCACAATAAAATACCCAATACATTTTAAGATGTAAAAGATGATTTTAAGATGAGTAAATAGATACCTAAACATGTCATGCTTTAACATTGCATATGCCTGTGGAATGGCACCAAACTACGATACTTAAAATTCTCCATAGGTAATGTTTTACATTTTTTTACAGGTTACCAGTTTAGAGTTACAGAGAAGGCCTGTCACTAAAATTATTGCTCTTGTTCTGACGTTCATGGTGATACCATGTATGGTACGATCACCGTTTACATATACGTGCAGGACTTTTTATTTTTTATCATTTATTGTATGCAAATTGTCTCTCTAATTTTTCATTTTTTTTAGTAACTTTATTGCTATCACAAGGGATAAATAAAATCCCTTATGATAGCATGGGCCCTGTCAGGTCCTCTATATGGAGAGATCTGGGGTCTCTCCTATGGCCTCCAATGCATTCAATCAGACACAGATTGGTCTGATTGGCTGCTTTCCTGGATGCTTACCACCAGGTAAACAGAGAGGTGGAACCAGAAGTGACAAAATCCTTGTCACGTCTGGTTCCAGGAGTCACAGTGAGGGAGAAACAATGTTGGTTCCTCTCTCTCTGTGCTGTTCAGCCGCCACCTGCCAGGCTCTGCGATCGGATGACAGTCAACCATCGGCTGGGCTGACTCATTGCGGTTGATTTACTAAAACCGGAGAGTGCAAAATCTTGTGCAGTTATGCACGGTAGCCAATCAGCTTCTAACTTGTTTAATTAGGCTTTGACAAAAAAACCTGGAAGCTGATTGTTTTCTATGCAGAGCTGCACCAGGTTTTTCACTCTCCAGTTTTAGTAATTCAAAACCATAAATGATAGAATAATCCTCTTGGTAAATGTGTATATTCCCCCACCATATAAGGACGATGTGTTAAAAAGGTTTTTGAAAAGATGGCGCAATGGCCTGATGTTCCTACAGTGATAATTGGGGACTTCAATAATGTATTAAATGAAGAGCTGGACAGACAAAGCAACAAATAGAGTAATGGAGGGGGAAAGACCACAAGATGGGCCAACCAGATACAAGAGATGGGTCTATCAGATGTATGGAGAGTAAGATACCCGGATAGTAAAGAATACTCATGCTACTCAAGTACATACAGATCATTATCCAGAATCGACATGGCTTTTGGAAACGGTCATTTTCTCCAATTAGTCAAAACAATTCAGTACGAATCAAGGGGAATCTCGGACCACTCCCCATTAACTTTGACTTTAGAGTGGATGGAACAGTTGATCCGGCCAATGTGGAAAGTTAATCCACAGTGGCTGTTCCTGATTCCAGAGAGTAGTAAAATAAAACATCTGCTAATGGGATTTTTTGGAGATAATAAGGGCTCAGCTTCATTCGTTAATGGTGTGGGATACAATGAAAGCATACCTCAGAGGCTTAATAATTAAAGAAATATCTAAAATTAAACTAGCCACAAGACAGCGGGAGGAAGAGATAACCCAAAGAGTTAAGCAGACCGAACAAGACTACATATTAGATTGTAATGAGGAGAAATTTAGAGCATGGCAGGACGTACAGATGCTATATAAAAATTTGATTATAACTAAGGCAGAAAATACTAGATTCATGCAGAACCAAAAGCACTACGAAATGGGGGAATAGGTGGGTCATATGTTAGCAATGATAGCACGGAACCAGGAAGGCCCATCCAGTATAGTTGCCATTGAAGACGAAAAGGGGATAGTAAAGTATGATACAGAGGGTATCCAAAAGATATTTGTAGATTTCTATTCACGGTTGTATGAATCTGAAATCTTAAATGTAAAGGAAAAGACTGAACAATTCTTAGACAAGTTAACTATGCCCAAATTGAATTCAATGGAAAGAAAATCCTTGGATACCCCTATAACTATGGTAGAGCTGGAGGAAGCAGTGGGACAAATTCAAAACAATAAATCTCCAGGGATGGATGGACTCCCCGTGGAGATATATAAAATATACGGTCAGATCTTGATCCCAGAACTTCTTGAAGTATTGAATGCAGCATATATCACACGGGAACTCCCTAAATCAATGATGGAAACAATAATAATTATAATTTTAAAACCGGATAAAGACCCACTAAAGCCTGGCTCTTATCATCCAATATCTCTCCTTACATCTGATGTTCAAATACTAGCCAAGGTCCTGGCAAATAGATTGTCTAGATACATTGATACTCTGATCCATAGGGATCAAACAGGTTTCATCCCCTCCAGATCAGCAGCAACAAACATTCGCAGGCTCTTTCTGAATCTGCAATTACCAATGGATAACGGGGGAGCTGGTGCCATCCTGTCATTGGATGCTCAGAAGGCTTTTGACATGGTAGAATGGGAATATCTATGGATGGTACTGATTGCCTTTGGCATAGGCCCAGGCTTTATAACCTGGCTAAAAATACTATATAAAGACCCTAGGACAAAGTTGAGGATCAATGACACTATGTCACCAGCTTTCCCGTTGTCCCGGGGGACTAGACAGGGTTGCCCTCTATCCCCCTTGCTGTTTGCATTGGCAGTGGAACCATTGGCCGCTGCAGTCAGACAGTCTGCGGGGATAGAGGGATTCCAACGTGCAGGAAGAGAGGATAAAATAGCTTTGTATGCAGATGATGCCTTAATTTTCCTTAGTGACCCCACAAAATCCTTAGAGGAACTCATGAATCTTGTATCTGCATTTGGACAGCTCTCTGGGTTTTGCATCAACTGGGAGAAATCGGTGTTAATGCCGCTACATAATGCAAATACTTCTTTACCAGACTGTGCTAAACAAATTCAAATAAAACATAGAATTAGGTACTTAGGGATTGAGGTAACACGGAAAGTGGGGGATTATATTGACCTTAACCTTAGACCATTATTGACTAGGCTCAAAGATAAATGTCAGACCTGGTGCAAACTTCCATTAACCGTGATTGGAAGGGCAAATCTTATAAAGATGATCTGGGCCCCACAATTATTATATATCTTTTACAACTGCCCGATGTGGATAGCTGCATTTTGGTTTAAAAGGATAGAATCGCTTTTTCGCGAACTTATCTGGAAGAAAAAATATGCACGTATTAAACTAACAACTTTAATGCTGGCCAAAGATGAGGGGGGACTCGCTATCCCACATCCAAAAAATTATTTTTTGGCCTCACAAACCCAGCAATTCTTTGGCTGGACAGAGGTAGATGAGAATGATCCCATACAAGCATTATTACTCCCACTGGGTAAAGGATACTCATTGATGTCTCTACTAGAGACAAAAACTTTTCAAAAAGATAAGAAATTCATAACAGGCGGACTATATAATAAGGTATGGCTAGCAATAAAAAAGATTACCAGTATTACTGGCTATACCTCCAATACACCAATATGGAATAACACAAATTATGAGGAAGTACAGAGATTGGAGGGATTTGGGTTTTGGCAAACTCAGGGGCTGAGATTTGTGGAACAACTGTTTTGGAATGATAATATAAAATCATTTGCGCAAATATCTGAGGAATTTAGGATTCCAAGACAGAGGTTCTTTCAATATCTCCAGCTTAGACACGCCTTTCATGTCCAGGCCCGTACATCTGTATTTATGCTTAACGAATCCAAAATAACAACACTGTTGAAGAAAAGGGACCAAAAGAAGGGACTTATATCTAAAATTTATGAGATAATGCAGAAAAAATTTGAGGAAGAGGTAGTGGTGCCGGCTAGGAAGCAATGGGAGCGAGACCTGGGAGCACTGACTGATGCTCAGTGGTCGGAGGTCTTGTCTGCGATCCCAAAGGTATCACTGTCGGATACTCAAAAACTAACACAAATCTTTATTACGCATAGATCATACTATACGCCTGAAAAACTATTTAAGTGGAAACGTAGGGAGTCCCCTTTATGCCCTCGATGTAGTGGTGCACCGGCTAATTTAATACACATGTTGTGGAAATGTCCCAAACTCCATCGATATTGGCAGGATATAATCCAAAATATAAATAGCGTACTAGGTATAGAAATGTTATTAGATCCAAATCTATACTTATTAACCGCTTCAATACAGGGCTTTTAAACACCCTTCCTTACCAGAGCACTTTTTGCGATTCGGCACTGCGTCGCTTTAACTAACAATTGCGCAGTCGTGCGACGTTACACCCAAACAAAATTGACGTCCTTTTTTTCCCACAAATAGAGCTTTCTTTTGGTGGTATTTGATCGCCCCTGCGGTTTTTATTTTTTGCGCTATGAACAAAAGAAGAGCGACAATTTTGAAAAAAAACACAATATTTTTTACTTTTTGCTATAATAAATATCCCATTTTTTTTAAAAAAAACTATTTTTTTTCCTCAGTTTAGGCCGATATGTATTCTTCTACATATTTTTGGTAAAAAAAATCGCAATAAGCGTATATTGATCGGTTTGCGCAAAAGTTATAGCGTCTACAAAATAGGGGATAGATTTATTGAATTTTTTTTTTTTTTTTTTTTACTAGTAATGGCGGGGATCTGCAATTTTTTTTTCGTGACTGCGACATTGCGGCGGACACTTCGGACACTTTTGACACATTTTTGGAACCATTCACATTTACACAGCGATCGTTGCTATAAAATTGCAGTGATTACTGTGTAAATGTGACTGGCAGGGAAGGGGTTAACACTAGAGGGCGCTGGAGGGGTTAATGTGTTCCCTAATAGACGTGATTCTAACTGTAGGGGGGAGGGGACTTAAGGGGAGGAGACCGATCATGTGTTCCTCCGTACTGGGATCACATGATCGGTCTCCTCTGCACTGACAGGACGTGTTGCTGTGTGTTTACACACACCGCTCCACGTTCCCGCCCGGTCCCGTTGTTTTAACGGGCAATCGCGGGTGCCCGGCGGACATCGCGGCCGCCGGGCACTCGCACGGGTCCCGAGCGATGCCGCGGGCGCGCGCGCGCGCCCCCCAGGTGGCCGGGAATCCGAGGACGTCATATGACGCCCACCCAGGATGGTAGATCCACCTTGTGGGCGTCATATGACAGCGGGCGGTATTGAAGCGGTTAAATATAGTGGCGGAACCAAATATCTCAAAAAATATCCATACCGCACTGACGAGAGGCCTATTTCAGGCACGAAAACTAATAGCCCAGAAATGGATATCTATATATCCTCCGACGGTTGAAGAATGGAGAACACAAATAAAAGAAACTATATTAAAGGAGGAATTTATTTATACACATAGAGGGAGTCGAGACAAATTTGATGCTATTTGGAAAAGATGGGTAGAGACCTGGGATAATGAAAATAAAAGATGAACCAACATGGGTAGGGGTTGATATTTGGAGGGGATGGGAGGATGGGAGGAGGGCTGAGGGGGCTGGAGGAGGTGAATACAGGTGGAGGCGGCAGAGGAAAAAATTCTCCTTTGTTTTTTTTTTTTGGCGGGGGGGGCGGGGAGTGGGTGGCTGGTGTGGCAGATGAATGCTAGAAGTTTATGTATCTGGGATGAAATGTATGCTTAAATGTATAACTTGTATTGTTATGAAAAGAATAAAAATAAAAAAAGTACTGAATTAAAAAAAGAAAGACCACAATGTACAAACGCAGATAAAATCAGTTTTGGCGCATTTTAGCCTACAAGTCCTTAGTCATAACTACATTAAAACACAGAACTTTTTGAAATAAATGGTATCGCTAAATGCCATAGACTCCACCCATCAATAGCCTCAATTGATTGCAAATGATCAACAAGAAACAAGAAAGAGCGCAGCCTTAAGAACTGCAGGGTGGTTCCAGGTGTATGTTACTAAACATTGCAGACAAATTGATACAATAATGTACAAACATGTACAATAAAAAAAAAAAAATATATCAATTAGTGTCTGCCAGGGAAGGTGAAGAAGTTCTATAAAAATGTCATAACATCCACAAAAAGAAGGCTAGGGGGAGAGGGCAATTAATGCAAATGTAAATCCAAATCCCACCTCAGGTTTAGCCCATGAGGTGATCTCGAATTCAATCTATAGATCCACCATGCCTCCCTCCCCAAAAGCGTTCTCTCTTCGTCCCCTCCCCTGGGTGAACAAGACAGCCTTTCTACTCATTTAAACCTGAATGAGGAAAGATCGCCTTCATGGAAATCCCTAAAGTGACGTGTTGCATTGGAAATGTGCCTGATTATTGGTGTCACAATAGTGTTTCTCTATTCGGTCCTTAACAAGGTAAACCACCATGGAGAACATTTCCAAAATGTGTTGCCAACATCCCAAACGTCATATATAGGAACAAAAAGAAAATACCCCCCAGGGGGACTTTAAGGACAAACTTATGTATAGATACAATTTATAATGAATATAAGAAAACATATTTTTTATTACTTGGGTATTAAAAACAACACCGCAATATACAGTACATCATACACTGGGTATCATGCTCCGAGAGCTAGAAAACATTGAAAGAAAGAGTTCTCATATATTCCGACGCGTTTTGGGAGTCTTGGAGTGTATCCCTTCTTCAGGGATATAGAGGAAGACAAGGTAAGAATTTTAAAGGGAGTACTCTGAAAGAAAGAAAAAATACAGTATGCAGTTTAGAACGTGAACAAAGTAAGCATCGTGTCTGCATTTGGAAGCAAAGAAGCCATGCAAGCATATACATACCAGTGCTGTATCATAGAAAAAAACAATCCTTAATTAAAACAATTTGGTTCTTAGGGTGCATGCGGTGCAACCCACATACTGTAGGCTGCACAAAGTGCAATTACTAAGGTAAACTACAAAGCTTGTACCACAGTTAATATATTGTTTCATAGTGAATTCTTCTCCGGTCTCTGTGGAAACAAAAGTCTTACCCAACATACTTTAATGGCAGTACCTACAAGTTTTGATGTTGCTAGGGTAATTCCCAGGATATGACAGCCAGGTGGGTTGGCATTTGCTGGTAGAGGAGAAGAGCCTAGGTGATAGAAAATGTCCTAATTTTTTGCTCGAAAAAAAACGACAACCTGCTTAAATTATCTTATCTAAACATTTGTTAGTATAGAGAATAGGAACATTATTTTTTATTATTTGAATTATTTGGTGGTACTCCTTTGAATATGTTGTTACAAAAGTGATGGGTGGGCATGTTCTCATAACTCTAGAATTATGTGTTTTATATTTGTGTTTTGATGTAACAGATAATAGTTTGTCTCTTGTCCTCTTTGCAGCTCTATCACGACCCTGTTGGATGACAGAGCCACAATATTCTCTTTCCAGCAATCTTTGAGAAATGATCTGAAATCCCTGCTCAAATGCAAATTCAGTTGAGTAGTTAAGTCTTGCATGGGTAAATTCTCCATAAGAAATAGCATTGATGGTGTGGAATGGGTGGCAACTGGTTGCAAAAAGTGTTCTATTACCCGAGCATAACTTCCTATATGTACATGTGTAGATATTACATGTTGTTGGATCTCCTTGTAAGGTGACATCAAGGAAGTTAATACTCAACTTGTCATATTCATTAGAGAATTGTAAATGTATCTGATTGTCATTCAGAAATTCCTTAAAGTTTTGAAGCCCAGAAATATCCCTATTCCACACCATCAGCAGATCATCAATATAACGACCATACCAAACAATATGTTCGGCAAATAGGGTTATCAGGGGAAAATAAAAAACACTCCTCCCACCAACCTATGCATAGGTTTTCCATGGATGGAGAGAATATGGCACCCATTGAAGCCTGACAGTGCTGGACATAATAGAATTGTGTGTTAAAAGAAATTCAGCACTTAATAAGATAAACTTCTGCAGCTCCCAAGAATAGGTACTATAGAGCTTAAGGTGATATCTAATGGCCTGCAGTCCAGTGCTGTGGGGTATAGAGGGATAAAGTGTGGGTATAGAGGGATAAAGTGCCCACACATTCAATGCGGCCCACACATGAGTGTGTCCATCTAACAGAATTAATGTGGTGTAACCTTATACCTTGCAAGTGTCTCTGATGTACCCAGGCAATCTGAGCACCAGGGGCTGTAGGTGCCAGTCGATCCATTCACTCAAACGTTCTGACAAAGAACCAATCCCAGCTACAATCGGATGGCCCTGAACGGGCTTTTCAGATTTGTGGTTCTTAGGAAGGTGATGAAAAACTGGCACCACAGGTTTATCCACAAAAAGGTACTCCCATCTCTTTGCCCATTTGTAAATGTTTTGAAAGTGTTGATTGAAAAGCAATTGTGGGATTAAAGGAGAGGGGGTGGTATGTGTCACAATCTCTAAGGTGTGTGATAGCCTCTGACTTATATTGTACTTTAGTCATTACCACCACTGCACCCCCTTTATCTGCCTCTTTAATAACTAGCCCCTTAGTCTCCTTTAACTCATGCAATGCCAATTTCTCCTGCTTTGAACCATTTGTTCCTTTAGTGGACAAGCTTTTTTGTTTTAATTCAATCAAATCCTTCTCAATCACAGCCTGAAAAATATCCACAGTTGAATTCAGGATCCAGAGTGTGATTCAGAATATAAGTGTTCCAGAGCAAGTGAGGAAGATAAATCACAAAACATAAAAGAAGAGGCATTAGGGCAAGCATTTTGTTAACCACTTGAGGTCCGGGCCATAGCCGAATGATGGCTACAGCGCGGACTCTTGGTTTCCGGGAGGCCGTCATAGGATGTCCTCCCCTGTGCATGCTCCCTGCGCGCTGTGATCACCGAGTCACGGAGACTCGGCTGATCACCGATCCTAGTAAGGGGCCTTGACAGCTGATCACATGATGTAAACAAAAGCTCGGTGATCAGATTTTTTTCTCCTCGTGCTGACAGTGTGAGGAGAAAAAAAGCCGATCACTGGCTTATGTTAAAGGGACATCGGTCCCGAAGAGGAAGGAGGCACATCTGCCTCCTCTGTGCCATTTATTACCCCCTGCCAGTGCCACCTGTCATTGTGTCCATAGTGCCCACAGTGCCACCTATCAATGCCCATGAGTGCCACTTATCAATGCCCAAAAGTGCCAACTATCAATGCCCACCACTGGTGCCAATCAGTGCCACCTAGCAGTGCTGCCTATCAGTGTAATCAATCAGTGCCCATCATTGCCACCCACCAGTGCCCATCACTGCCACCCATCAGTGCCCATCGCAGCCACCTATCAGTGCCCATCACTGCTGCCTCATCAGCGTACATCTTTGAAGGAGAAAAATTACCTGCAGAGGTGATCAAATACCACCAAAAAAAAAGCTCTATTTGTGGGAAAAAAATTATAAAAATTTCATTTGGGTACAGTGTAGCATGACCGCGCAATTGTCATTCACAGTGTGACAGCGCTGAAAGCTGAAAATTGGTCTGGACAGGAGGGGGGTTTAAGTGCCCAGTAAGCAAGTGGTAAACAGCAGAGTGAGTGTAATTGGAATCGTTTACCATCTCTGATGTCTGTGGACCATCCATCTGTTCATTCTCACTTAAAATGCTTACGTGACAAAAGATTTCTCACAAACCTGTTGGTGTCAACAATAGTATTGAAGATGTCAAAATGATAAGTAGGGCAAAGTGATAATCCCTGAGACAGAAGAGATAGTTCAGAGTCTGTCAAAACTTCATCTGTCAGATTTACCACTGAAACTGTGGTTGGCGTGTCTTGGTTTATTTATTTTTCCTCTGTGGATATTGCAGATCCCGTCCCCTCCATCCATGGAGTTGTCTCTTTTTTGTGGTATCTTTTTGTTGGTTTTCTTTTTCTTTAGAAACCGAAAATATGACGGTGGAGTGGCATTTTTTGCCAAATCTGTTTTGGCATTGCCACTGCAAAACACCTTTACTGAGAAAGCTCGAGGAGTAGAGGCTCTCAAATCTGCAGGAATGTCAGACAGAGATGAAGCACCTCTCTCAGCTGTGTCTGTGTCTAGTATTGACAGATCTGTGTCTTTTCTTGAGAACTGACCAGGGTGTTGAGCCGTAGCTCCCATTTCTCCTTCCCTATTAGTCATCCACATCGGAGATGTTTTGTTCTTTTGACCTGTGTAATCTGTGTTTACAATTTATCTATTATGTTGAACTGGAGAAAGTGCAGAGATGGGCAACCAAACTGATAAGAGGCATGGAGGAGCTCAGCTATGAGGAAAGATTAGAGGAATTGAATTTATTCACCCTTGATAAGAGGAGATTAAGGGGGGATATGATCAACATGTATAAATATATAAGGGGTCCATATAGTGAACTTGGTGTTGAGTTATTCACTTTACGGTCAACAAAGAGAACAAGGGGGCACTCTTTACGTCTAGAGGAGAAGAGATTTCATCTCCAAATACTTTCCTAAATGTACATAATATAACTGGGTACTGACATTTATAGGTAAAGTTGATCCAGGGAAAATCCGATTGCCTCTCGGGGGATCAGGAAGGAATTTTTTTCCCCTGCTTTAGCAAATTGGACAATGCTCTGCTGGGTTTTTTTTTGCCTTCCTCTGGCTCAACTGTGGGTATAGAATGGGGTATATGGGATTGTATGATATATATATATATGTATATATATATATTTTTTTTTTATTTGTGGTTGAACTGGATGGACTTGTGTCTTTTTTCAACCTAACTAACTATATAACTATGTAATTATGTAACTATGTTGCAGTTTGTTTTGCAAGGTGAAAAATGCAAGTAAATGTCCAAACTTGCTTATTGCTTCTTTCTGATTCTTGATGTTTGAATTCACTTTGTCCAGGCAATCTTGTTCATACCGATCAATTTGTTTCATCAGTTCAAATGAGCAATTGGAAACAATAGCATTCCATTCTTTTACAAAGGTTTCAGAGTAAACTGTTGTAGGGATTTTCTTGGTGCAAATACCCCGTGGAATAATTTGTTCACCCAAGTGTTGATTCAAGCTGGTGAGATCCCACCACAGGGTTGCCTCCATTTTCATAATGCAAAGAAGATTGTTAAACTCGGCTTTGCAAGTTGTATAATCCAATGCTTTTGCAGAGTCAACTGGTTTTATCTGCATTTGTACACTGTGGTTTTTCAATAAACATGAAGATTTTTAGGTGCAGCAACTGGTTTTGTGAATCATCTTAATGCATTATTTCTTACAGACAAATGACTGTGTATCAAGCACCCATGAGCTCTGCTGACATTTTTGTGTATGTGTAGTAGCACTGTTTCTTGCGGGTGTTGCATTAAAGTGATTGTAAAGTCTTGTTTATAGATTTTTTTTAAATATCAAACATGTTATACTTGCCTCCTATGTGCAGTGAATTTGCACAGAGCAGCCTGGATCCTCCTCTTCTTGGATCCCTCTTTGCTGCTCGTGGCCCCTCCGTCTTATTGAGTGCCCCTAATGCAAGCAGCTTGCTATCGGGGCACAAGAGCGGAGCTGCAGCTCTGTGTGTCCATTCAGACATGGGGCAGCCATTCGGCCTGCCCCCTCTCCTGATTGGCTAACTGACTTTGATTGACAGTCGTGGGAGCCAATGGTGTCACTTCTGTGTCTCAGCCAATTTAGGAGGGAGAGTCAGGGATGGCCGAGGGACTCGTGGACATCACTGGATAGAGATGGGGCTCAGGTAAGTATTAGGGGGGGGGTGAGAGGAGCTGCCACACACAGAAGGATTTTTATCTTAATGCATAGCATGCATTAAGATAAAAAACCTTCTGCCATTACAACCATTTTAAGCAAATTCAATGGTTTATGACTCAATTTCAGCAGTTAAATATAATCCAAAAATGTTGTTATGATTTCAGAGTTAGGTTGGGAGATCAAATGATCATCTTTTAGATTGTATAGCTTACTATAATATATAGTAACTGTGAAAAAATATAGGAAATACCTATAAGCCACGCACTCTGAATCAAAGTAAATAAATTACAATTAAATCACAATTAAATCACTAATCACTTTAGACGTTACTGACGAAACACATCGGGTCGTAGGGCATGTGATACGTCAAGTCAGCTAGTTGGAGTGCAGGTGGAACGCAAATGGCATGCCTGTATGTTTTGAATTGGGCCGCTATCTTCTGCTCTTTTACTAGCTCTATCGCTAGCGGAGGAGCCCGGCTTTCTTCTTCATCGCCGCCATTGTCTGGGGGTCTTGTTCCGACTTCGGGGGTCTCTTCTGTTCTTGCCGGTGGCCGTGGCTTCCGTTGCCGTCGTAGCTGTTGCCGCCGCCTTCTGCTTCTGCTTCTTGCTCTTCTTTCATCATCCAATGTTGACACAACGCTTTCTCTGGCCGTAATGGCAGAGACAAGCTGTGATGTGACTTATACAGGGACAAGGTCCCAGCATCCTCCGGGACTGTGATATCATATGGGGGCGGGGTCACCATGTGACATGAGCATGTGACCCGCCCCTTGTCCCTATATAAGTCAGATCACAGCGTGTCTCTGCCATTACGGCCAGAGAGAGCGTCGTGTCAACATTGGATGAAGAAAGAAAAACCTGGTGTAGATAAACCACACTTTATTCGATAATTCTTGTCCAGTGATATAAAATAAAGTATATCTAAAACGACCAAGGTTGAGGTGAAAATAATAATGGATGCAGGATCGCACACTATATGGATCATAAAAAGTATAAATATACGAAGCTGTAAATAAATGAATAATAAAGTGCCAAGGTGATCAAGTGAATAGATCAGACCACTAAGGAAAACGTGGTGTCTGATACACAGTGAGCATAAATAAATCTAGAAAGAATGACCTATAAAATCGCATGGAAATGTAGCATAAAATATCACATAGAAATCGCATAAAATAATAATAGGAAGTAATAAAGTGATAATAAAAATGATCAGTAGTCCTTCTAATAGAGCATATAGAGAATATATATGTTCAATCCACAATACTGGTCATTTCCGTGCAATCAAATAATAATAAAGTGTCCGTGAAGTAATTCCCTTTTTCTTTAGTGAATGAACGGTGCAGCATATAATGTGACTATATGCATAGAAATTAAAGTGCAAGTGCTGGCGATTGCTTCATGCGATATGGTGTAGGTGTATTAGGTGACTTCTTATCCTCCGTGAAGTCTGAAGTGTGGGTTTCCCCTTACCTTACAGCTGTAAGGTAACAGCGTGTAGATATAAGGCTTTTGGTGTGGGGGTCCCTGGTGGTCGTCTTAGAGTTGTATCTCTGGCTCTGCTGGTGTATGTCTTTTTCTTGCAGGCAGTGTCCCCTTTAAAGTCCCTGGAGATGTCCCTGGAGGTGTCTGCAGTATATTGGCCTCACCAGTAGGTCATAGATAGGTGTAGAATAGTGTAGTATGTTTTTGGTAAAATATATGTTTATTTCAAATAACAACAGGCAGCGGTACTCACATTTAATAGTATCAAACAGGTATGTACAATACGAGCAGCGAGCTCATCAACGTCACTTCCGGTGTGTCAGTATTAGGGAATACTCCTTTGTATCCTTAAAACGGAAAACTCAACAAACAAATAAGTAAAATACATAGAAAACAAAGTTAAAAATATTAAAAAAATGTACATGTCATCCTTGCGCGGAGGCCATGCTAATCCTCTCTGTATTGTTCCAATTTTAGTATATGTCCTGCTAAAGTGAGAACTGCATATGCTTTCTTTTTTAGACCTGGGGTATCCTTGACCTGCCTTTAGACTGCTCTGTACTTCTGCTTTTCTAGTTCTTGACCTTGACTTTGATCATGCTCATGATTTGGTACTGCACTGACCATTTTTTGCTGACCTTGGCCTGTTCAGTGACTTTGCTACTGTCTTTGACTTGATCCCACGCAACCCTTCAGGAGCCTGGCGACGGCTGCTCTAAGATCCCGCTATAAACACCTATAAGTGCTTTTGTTGAATGCTTTTTGAGGTATGAGTGAATTAAATATGAACCATTCCCATTGAACACAAAGAAATGTTTTGCAATTCTAAAAGGTTCTGACCATTTTAATGCAGAAACAATACATTGTTTAAAACTTCTGTTACAAATGAACTGTTTAGAGATCATATGGCCAAGACGAGGGCCATTCAATGTATTGTAGCTCGCTATAATTAGCATTCCATTAATGCCATTATGTAAATGAAGTATTCTACTACACATTTACTTGATAATTGGATCAACTATAAACAGTATGCTAAAATGTGACACAAAACCTGAAGTGCAAAAAATATTCAGGATAATCATCACCACGTCTATATTATACACTTAGCGATCTATTCCTATAGGGTCAAACTTTAAAATAAAAATAATTTACTGATTTGTGGGAAAAAAAATGCAATTTTGTATTCAGAAGTGCCCTGTGCAATTTTTTGTTTTACAGCCCCCTTCTCTAAATTTCTTCTACAATAAAACCAATAACAAATTAATAACAATATTAGCACCAATAATATATAAATATACCCTCATCCATTACCAATTATGACTGTAGTGTATGATGTTTACAGGTTAGCCCCTCGTCATGGTTTAATTCCTGAACAAATTACCAAATCTCCTCTACTATAACTATCATCATTTCTCACTGTGCAGACAAGCCTTCTGATGTGGCAGGGGGTTTAAGTTTGGGACTTTTTTAGTCATGAAAATGTATACTTCACACATTCCAAACCATACATGAATATTTGAGAACTTAGCAACTGTCTCGTTGTCTATATTTATAAACGAGAAATCATAAAATTTGTGAATGCCAAGGGATCTGTCACTTTTCAATAGTATGCCTTTAGAAAAAATGTATGGAGCTAAAGGGAGACTTGATCAGCACAGGAACCAGAAGCATAGCCTTCTGCTTTGTCTCCCTGCCCTAGCATGTAGTGAAGTCCATAGTAGCATAGAAGAGATAGTTTTATAGTTTTCCTAGAGGGATGTTAGGAATGTGTGCAATTGACAGTGTGTGAAACAATGAAAGGCCTAAATCAGTTGAAAAATAAAGATAATAAACTCATGAGCTGCTAAGTATACTATGTGAAATATAAATATGTAACAAACTGCTGCAACCACCCATCAAGTGTACTCTATTACTCAGACAATAATAACAATTTTCCTAAAAAGTGGTGTGCTGTTTCTTTAAAACTCAAATTAATCACTCTGTGTAATATATGTGCGTGCTGAATGCATCAACGTAAATAAATCATATATCAAACATATCCATGTGACATAACAAAAAACGTATTCAACAATTTTATGTGAACCACTTGTTTGTATAAAACATCTAAATCTGACAGTTCATTCAATATTAAAGTGAAAAGGTGCTTTTTGAACATAAATGTCCATAATACAATATTAGGTGCTTAAAAACAGTCCACACTTCTAATGAATGAAAAAAAGTGAGTATCCCAAGTTGCTCCAACCACCAATCACCTCTAGGTGCTCACCTTATGCATTGACCAAAAGGTCAATAATTGCGGTTTCAGTAAAAAATAGTGATGATCCACCCTAAGCCTCTTTTCTCCACCATTACATGTAATTACCCCTTAGGGGGCTGACCCCTCGACCCCTCTCCATGGTTGTGACTCAAATAAAAATAAATCCGCTCATTGTGTAGTACAGTAAAACCTTGGTTTGAAATGAACTTGGTTTGAGAGCGTTTTGCAAGACAAGCAACATTTTTAAATACATTTTGACTTGATAAACAAGTTATGTCTTGATATACAAGTAGCCACAACTGAGTATAAGAGAGAAGAGAGACTCCTCTAAGTGTAGCACTATGGTTACATTTAATGAAGGTACAACATTTAGCAACTTACATGGTTGATGATTAAAACAGGCACATCTAAGTATGCAGGCATTCAGGGTCAAGTTGTCCTCCACACCGCCATCAACATCATCCCTTCCACTCTGCGCTTCATGAGTGCTTCAAGCCTTGCTTTCAGATCGCTCTACTACAGGGTAGTCTTCCCAGTCATGATTGCAGTTTCACAGCCGTGAGAGCTGGTGGTCCGGAGGATGGTCTATGTGGACAGCTTTACCTTGGATGCCTGCATACTTAGATGTGCCTGTTTTATTCATCAACTATGTGAGTTGCTAAATGTTGTACCTTCATTAAATGTAACCATATTGCTTCACTTAGAGGTGCCTCTCTTCTCTTTTTTACTCTGTAGCTCCAGCTGGATTTTGCTTCTAATCCCCTTGTGGAGGCTGCCATTTGTGGATGGACATTTTATGGTTACACAGCATTACATTGCTATAATCTTTTTATATGGACTATAAACTGAAGAACTTATGAATAAATGGTTGTGGAATGAATCATTAGAGTTTCCATTATTTCTTATGGGTATATTCGCTTTGATATACAAGTGTTGGATTACAAGCATGTTTCCGGAACGAATTATGCTCACAATCCAAAGTTTTACTGTATAAATTATATATACTGTATACACTCACATTTAGCTTATTTTGTTTACAGCATGTAATATTTTCGCCTCAGTAGTACTCCTAACACAAATTTGCTCACCTGCTTCTGAGTCGCAGGCTCCATCCGATGTGTTGCATCACTAGTCATGTGACTTCCTCAGGGAGCCTGTACAAACATGTGGTTTCACACAATTGTTGCAAATATATTTTTTGTAATGTCACAAGGATATGTTTATGGTGATATATAATTTATTTACTTTAAAGTATCACTTTTTAAGAAATGTTTTACTAAATGCAGCTGGAAGTTTTGTGAATATGATAGCAAGTGCCTAATGTGCTCAGAAAAGTGATGTACAATGATGCAGCAATGTTTTGTATGTTCAAATGCATTAACATACTGTATACTGATTGTTATTGAACAAATCAGGAAAAACGGTTGATGTTTTGAAAAAAATATATTTACATAGCGTGTACCTATGGCTTTCCCTAGATCACCAAAGATAGTACCTCGCGTTCACAGCAGAATTGTTTTACTTTGACTATGAAGGTGATGCATTAGGGGGGATGTGGGTTAAATTATTTATTCAGTGAACTTATAAAGGACCCATCGGGTGCCTGGGTGTGCATGGGAAATACAGGGGGGGGGGGGTGTAGCCATCTCTCCAGGACACACAGCAAATAGTAAATTAAATTCAGCCTTGCGAACAGTCAGGCTTCTGGAACACCAGATCTCTTTGTTGGTGAATGAATCTTCTTGGCTGTGATTTTATAATTCCAATTGTGCTGTTACTCAGGGTAACTGGAGTCACAGCAACAGTGTCTCAGCTCCTCACTGCTATCTCTATATGCTTGACTCACTGAATTCAATTAGATTTGTTTTGAAACCACTGATACTAGTGATTTTAGACTAGCAGCTTAGCACTTACCAATGACCCTAAGGGTGCATCACTGTATTGACTGTTAATGTAACCGGAACCTTTTTATTGCCAAAAATGTAAAGGGGCACTTCTTTACTGATTAAAAAATACAGGAGTATTACATTGCTAACTATTAATGTAATCAGGCATGTCTCTACTGAATAACAAAGTATGGGGTGCTTTTCCACTGACTGACAATGTAATGGCATTCTTCTCCACTGACCAGCAATGCACAAGGGGGGGGGGGGGGGGTACTTCACCACTTACCAGCAATGTAAGGGTGAATTTCTCTATTGACTAACAATACAATATAGGTCTTCTGTAAGAGAAGCATTTACACTGATTATCAATGTAGAGGGTAGCATTTACGCTCAGGGCCAGTGCTACCTTTAGGCAAGGTAGGCGCCAGCCTAGAACGCACATCAGTTGGGGGCGCTGTCAATGACATAGTGTGGGGGGGCGGATTGCAGGAGCTCTGTTAGTTCCAGGAGTCCATGTTTGGTGGCTGCAGCAAACAGCAGGATCCTTGTGGTGCAAGCAGCCGGGCATCCATCCCTATGCGGCTGGTGTTTAGGAAGGGGCGGAGGGCAGATAGGTCTGAGAGCCCAGAACTCAGGAGAAGAGCTCCCCTGCCTTCTCATTGATCTTGCCCCCTGACCCCGCCCCCCGAAAAGGCGAGAAGCAGTGGGCGCAGCATACCCTGCACTTCCAGAGCATGGACTCCTCTTACAGCCTCTCTAACGTGAGGCCCGGAGGACAGACTGACTGGGGGCTTAGAGAATGGGTGGAGGGGCAGGCTTCAAGGGAGCCACTGAAAGGATCAAAGCACACCTGGATCAAGGAGACAGACTGGCATTTAAGGTACCATACACTGGTCATCAATAAGAAACCTATTTGCAGACAGAGACTGGGACAGATAAAGCATACTACCCTAGCCTTTCTATATACTACCCTAGCCTGTCCATATACTACCCTAGCCTGTAAATATACTACCCTAGCCTGTTTATATACTATCCTAGCCTGTATAAAAACTACACTAGCCTGTCTATTTACTACCCTAGCCTGTCTATATACTACCCTAGCCTGTCCATATACCACCCTAGCCTGTCTATATACTACCCTAGCCTGTCTATATACTACCCTAGCCTGTCCATATATTACCCTAGCCTGTCTATATACTACCCTAGCCTGTCCATATATTACCCTACCCTGTCTATATACTACCCTAGCCTGTCTATATACTACCCTAGCCTGTCCATATACTACCCTAGCCTGTCTATATACTATCCTAGCCTGTCCATATACCTGCGGACCATGGCTGGCATGATGAAGGAAGCCGGTGCTACCACTCTTTGTCTTCAGGCCGGGTCCAGAGACACAGGTGCGGGCCTGCGGACCACATCTGAAGAAATAGGTGGAGAGGTGCCGCATAAATCTTCATCCCTGCCACCTCCACCGTATACATGGACAGGGCTGAGGGGGTGGAGTCATGGGCAAAGCCAAGGGGGGCAGCAACATGAGGTTCGCCTAGGGTGTCAAAGATCCTTCCACCAGCCCTGTTTAAACTGACCTCTGATTAAAAGAGAGGGGCATTTACAGTGACCACCAATGTAAAGGTAAGACATTTACACTGATCACTTATCTGCCAAATACAACAGGTAAAGGCATTAGGGAAAAAACACAGGACACCTGGTCATAGACATATAACACCTAGGGGCTCATTTGACAAGTTTGCAAAGTGTAAAAGTTACCTTTATACAAATAGGGGTTGATTTACTAAAGACAAATAGACTCTGCAGGGGAATTTGCTCCAGGGCATAGGAAATGAAGGTATATTTTGACGACTTTCATCATCCAATCACGTGCAAGCAAAAATGCTGTTTTTTTTTTTCCTTGCATGTGATTAGGTTTTATTTGCAAAGTGAACTTCATTTACTAAACTAGGGTGCAAATTGCCCTGCAGAGTGCAACTGCACTTGCAAAGTACACAGTCTATTTGCCTTTAGTAAATCAACCTCTAATTGTATAAAGGTAACTTTTGCACATTGCAAACTTGTCAAAAGAAACGTTTTCTTTTTTTTCCAGTGAGATTTGCTGCAGCGTGGGAACAACTCTAGTGAATGCTACAGTCATTTACACTATTAACATTCACATTCTACAAACATAAAAGCACCCAAACAAATTGTCTTTCAATATTGGAAATTGATATATATATATATATATATATATATATATATATATATATATATATATATATATATATATATATATATATATATATATACTCAGTGTGTGTTTGTCAAGAAAAACTGCAGTCAATGCTAAAACTGCAGTATGAAAAAAGGACACAAGATGGCACTTTTAAGAAAATAAATTGTGATTTACAAGCAATAATAATTTTCACTGTATCTTAAATATTAAATTGCACTTTACAGTACTGTAAAAAACTACTGTATATATACAAATATATATGTGGCCACATAATGTGCAAAACGAATGCTTAAATATGCTTAAAAAAAAGACATAAATGGAACCAACCACATCATAAATATTACATTATTATTTAAAATGGATGTTACTGAAAAACAAAACCAGGTACCTGGCTTTTACTGTGTGCAAAATTAGCTGAGAGAGTTGTAATTCACATCATAATTCTGAAAGATATATTTTATTTGCATGAGGAGGGAAGATATTGACATTTTTTTTAATACTTTATGAAATTATGATTTTATTCTATGAACTGTCCTGTGATAAGAGACATTCAAATGAAAGTCAAGGATCCAAAATATATAACACATTAGAGGAAGCAAGCACTTAAAGAGAAACTGCGGTCTGCTCACATAATTTGTAATAAAAACATATTTGCTCTTCTGAAGCTTCCCTCCAACCACTTTGCATATTATTTTGCATATACTGTGAGTTTGCACTTGCCAAATATGCTGCAGAAATGTTTCTTCACTAAGTCTGGCTGCAGCCATTTTAACTGTGGGCAGCTGAAACTGCTGCCTGTTCACTTCCTGGATTTACGCAAACACACAGAGGCATACCTCCAGCTCTGCAGCCCAGTAGCTCTCATTGGCCCTCTTATGACTCTTGCCCCCTCCCATCCTACCAAATTCTCACGAGAGTGACAGAGAGAGCTGTGCATGATGTCATAAGTATAGGCTTATTGCCAAACAAGAAACAGGAAGTGGGCTGTATAAGGTATTTACTGGCAGAAAAAAAAGAATTACTATCCAAAGTTAAAACAACAAGGGCAGAAGATTTAACAAATGGAAAGTTGAAAAATTACTGAAGGTCCGCTTTTAATCTTTACTTATAAAAATAAATTGTGGAAGTACCATAAAACCATGCAACCAATCATCCCATCACTCTGCTTGACTGATTCTGATTTCAAAAGATACATCCTTGGAAGAGAGATTGCTGCAAAGCTCCAGGTGGCAACATGTGATGTCACATGACTCTAATGGAGATTTTCTCTGCAAACCACTCAGGCATGATCCAGGTACAGCTGGTGCATGAAGTGATATTGAAAATCAAAAAACAAATCTGTTTCCAAATTAGACATCATAAATAATATATTGTTACGGTATATAGTTAGCAGGTCAAAAAATAAAGACACAAGTGCATTTAGTTCAACCAAAAATGTATAAATTAAAAAAAAAAACAACAGAAAGCCTCTATATAGAGAACTCTGATCATATTCCCCCTTAATCTCCTCTTCTCAAGGGTGAAAAAAAAATTCAGCTAAACTTTCCTCATAGCTGAGTTCCTCTGTGGCTCTTATCACTTTGCTTGCTCGGCACTTTCTCCAGTACCCCGATATCCTTTTTTTGTGAACTGGTGCCCAAAACTGTATTGCATATTCCCTACTTGCACTTTGTACAGGGGCAAATTACTCTCTTCATGGAAACTATACCTCTTTTATTATGAGAAACCTAATTTGCCACTTAATTGCCTAATCAAACAGTGCACTAAGTTCTGCCTGTAAGTTGGAGACATCCTGTAAAGAAAATATTCTGCTACATGACATGGTGTCATCTGCAAACACATGGTATTCTTAATCCCAAACCCTATATCATTTAAGAATAGGTTAGAAAATAAAGATCCCAACACTAAACCATGGGGTACACCTTTAATAACTAGACAATTCTCAGTATGAATCATTAATCGGTACTCTCTAAATACAGCCTTTTAGCCTTTTCTATATATTTTCAAACCCTAGACTTTAAGCCCCCGTACACACAGTCGGACATTCCGATCCCCAAATCCGTTGGATAATTTCCGTCGGATTTTGTCCGAAACTGGTCCGAAACTGGTGTTGCACACACATGGTCGGACAAAGTTGTCGGAAAATTCGATCATTCCGAACGAGGTGATGTAAAAAACGTACGACGGGACTACATACAGGGCAGTAGCCAATAGCTTTGATCTCCAAATGTCTTCTGAGCATGCGTGGCACTTTGTGCGTCGGAATTCTCTACACACGATCTGAAAAAGTCTGATCGGATTTGGTTGTCGGAAAATTTTAGATCCTGCTCGGAAAAAGTCCGCTAGAGCTCACACATGATTGGGATTTCCGACAACATAATCCGATCGGATTTTTTCCATCCGAATATCCGACCGTGTACGGGGCATTACTCATAGAGTGTATGGGAAACTGTGTCAAATGTATACTATATCCATAACCATACTATATCCATAACCATTTCTTTCATCTAAGTTTTTGCATACTTCCTCATTAAAAAAAAATTAAGATTTTGTAAATCCATGATGTCTATTGCTTATAATATTACTTTCTAGCAAAAACTATGCTATGTAGTCTTTTATCAAACGCTCAAGTATCTTCCAAACTATGTAAGTTAAACTAACGGTATTAAGTTACTTGGTAAAGACTTGGATCCCTTTTATATATAAGCGCCATGGCTAATGCCATGACTATACCCATCATGAACTTGAGCTCCTCCATTTTCCTTTGTATACACAGAGTGTCAGAGTCCTGGATGTGAGGCCAGATTGCGGAGAGGGCGCCCCTTGTGGCTAAGTGCAGCGTAACCCTGGTAATGAGACAGGGAGTACGGTGCCTAAAGGTTGCCGAGTGCTGAGCTGGGTAGCTGGTAGCAGGGAGCTGCTGGGGTGTGCAGGTATGGTTGATGGGGCAACCGTGCGAGGAGAGATCCCAGGTATGTAGCTGTGTGGCAACCAGGAACGGAATCAGAGCCAAGCCAGAGGTCCTATACAGCAGGAATCAGTGCGAGATGAAGGTACAGCAGGATAATTAGGAACAGAGTCGGTAGCCAAGCCAGGGGTCAAACATGAGAGGACAGTCAAGGTACAGGTGCAGAGCAGGAGAGTAGTCAGGTCCAAGCTGGGGTCAAATGCAGGCGGCAAGCCAGTTGATAAGAGGAAGCAGGTAAACGACAGGAACAGGAGACACGGAAGCTGACGATAATCCAGCAACCAGCGTGTACCAGCAGCAGGCTTAAATAGACCAGGGGGAGCCAAAGAATACTGCGATGTGCGCATGTGCGTTAGCACACACGTTAGCACGCACGTTAGCGCGCACTTTAGCATATTAGCTAATTAGCACATTAGCGCACAAATTAGCGCGCACATTAGCACCCATTAGCATGCGCATTAGCGCGCTCCCGCTGTTGCGCATCTGTGTGCGCCTGTCGTGTGCGCCCACATGCGCACATAGATGTTCCTAATGCAGCCATGACGGGTACTGGCCATATTCCCTGTCCTACGCCCATTACCCTGACACAGAGCTGACAAAGTTATTTAATACGTTTACCTTCTCTTTGTCTCCAGTCACCAACTCCAAATTATCCTGTACTGTAAAGGGCTTGCATGCTCAGTCCTGACTGTTTTACTATTAGGGCACTTTCCAGGCGTCGGTGGTAAAGCGCCAATATTTTTTGCAACGCTTTACTGTCATTTTTGTGTCTCTTTTGGCCGCTAGGGTGGCACTTTTAACCCCCTGCTAACAGCCGAAAAAGGGTTAAAAGCATCCGCAAAGCGCTGCTGCAGCGGCGCTATGCCGGCGCTTTGGTGGCGCTGCCCATTGGTTTCGATGGGCAGGGGGGCTTTAGGAGCAGTGTACAGTGTACTCCTACAGCGCCTGAAAAGGTGCTGCTTGAAGGACTTTTTTGAGCATCCTCTCAGCGCACCACTCCAGTGTGAAAGCCCTCTGGCTTTCACATTGGAGTGAAAGGAGAGGCACTTTACAGGCGATTTACAGGCGCTTTGCATGTGCTTTGCAGGTGCTATTTTTAGCTCTATACCACCTGTAAAGTTCCTCAGTGGGAAAGAGGTCTTAATGTATTTTTGGGGGTTTGTCTTATTCTATTTTGCAACCTGTCATTCGTTTTGTTTAGTTTTTATTACTTTTTGACACTTTTTTGTTGAATGGGTAGAGATACTATGTACCCCATATACATTCACATAGGGGGGTTGAGATCTGGAATACAGATTCCGATAAGCCTCCTGCCCGTAGACCCCCACAACCACAGCCCAGATTTGTGGGGAAGAGGCCCTTGTCCCCATTAACATGGGGACCAGGTGCTTTGGGGCAGGGGGGCATTTTCTTTATTGGATATGTTTCATGGCAGAAAGTAAAAAATATATATTTTTTGCAAAAGGCTCTATTTGTGTGAAATAAATGATATGAATTTAATTTGGGTACAGCGTTGCAATTGTCAGTTAAAGTAGCATAGTACAGAATAACAAAAAATGGCCTGGTCATAAGGCTGGGTTCACACTAGCTGCAGCCACGGCTCACAGCAGGGGTCCGGTGCGTCCCTGTACACCATTTCAGGTGAATTTGCACCTGAAGCGGAGCCAAAGAAGCACAGGACCCTTTTCCAGTGTGCTCCGTGGCCAGCTTGGAGCTATGTGAGCTGGCTCCTTTGAGAGCCGGTCACAGTGTCCTGTCATGCGAATTGGATGTGGGAAAACCTGCATCCAATTCGCATCAGTGTGAACCAAATCTTCTGGAGCTCAAGTGGTTAAATAAATAAATGAACAAAATGACAAAACAACAATAACAAAATAACAATAAAATACTGATAAAATCAATCTTTGAAACATACAAGAAAACAGCCAATAAAGCCAGGTGCTTACATCAAAACATGGTGTGGGAAAATTGCATTCTGTGTACACTTCTGGCACAGTGTTCAAAATTCACTGTCTTTGCAATCTGCTGCGGGTACCAATACATTGTTAGCTGCACCCCAAAAGCAGATTGCAAACGCAATGCGTTTTCCGGCACCAGATTGCATGGTACCACTGTACCAATCAATTTTGTGTGGAGATTTTCTAAAGTAGTGCATCCACTACTTCATGTGCCATTTGCAGGCAATTCAAATGATTAGGCTGACAAATTGCACTGTGGGGGAATGCATAGGAATGGCACAGAAACATGGTCTGCAATTCTGGTGTGAACTGGCTTTGAAAGCACCGCCCAATGTCATGATCTACCATAAACCATTACTGGCCACCTGTCCATCAAAAAGTGGTGCTCTGTTATTATAGTGGCAGAATAACTGCCATTTTAATGTGGTTTCATGACTACAGGTGTGACTGTTACCCAGATCAGAGATATGTCTAGGGCCAATAATAACAAGAATATTGGCTTTAGACCAATAATATACAGGCATACCCCACTTTTAAGTACACAATGGGAATTATTTACTAAAGCTAGAAAGTGCAAGATCAGGCTCACGTCTGCATAGAAATCAATGGGCTTCTAACACCAGCTTGTTCAATTAAGCTTTGGTAATAAAACATGGAAGCTCATTGGTTTCTATGCAGAAGTGAGCCTGACAGAAATTCTGACAGAAAAAGACAGATGGGCATACATACGGTCGGAAAATCCGATGAAAAGCTCCCATCGGACTGTTTCCATCGGAAATTCCGACCGTGTGTACGCGGCATTAGGCTAAGGCTTGTTACAGAAGAAACAATATGGCTCTTCCTTCCACTTTATCTAATGTGTGAATAATGTAAAATTGTCTTATGTGAAGATTGGTGTAATTTTAATTGAAATGGCAGGAGTACATTCATTGATGTTTAGTCCCAGACAGTTGAGAACAAGTGTTATTCAAGGTATTTTCTAGTTGGCTGTGACCAAGGGGCTATTACCAGGATTGCATTTGATCCAGTTAGACCCCTTTCACACCGTGGCGCTTTTCAGGCGTTTCAGTGCCAAAAAAACACCCGGTGTGTGTGCAAGACGGGAAAAAAGCCCTGCAAGCAGAATCTTTGGTGTGGTGGGGGAGCGGTGTATACACCGCTCCCAAAACGCCCTGCCCATTGAAATGAATGGGCAGCACTGCCCAAGCGCCTGCCAATTTGCTTCGGCAGCGCCGCAACACAGGCACTTTTAACCATTTCTTCGGTCACTAGTGGGGGTTAAAAGCACCCCAATAGCAGCCGAAAAGCACTGATATGAGACCGGTAGAGCGCCGCTAAAACTAACGGCACTTTACCGCTAACGCCGGCACCACCCCAATGTGAAAGTACCCTTAGTGATCTTAAACATTAATTGCTATATGTTCGAACTGAGAATTCCTGTTGGTAATAATTGCTAGTGTTGTGTATATTTTAGTGGCAGTGCACATAGGATAATTGTTAACATACATTATGCAGTTGCAACTCCCTGACAACTATTCTGTTTGGTTAGAGTAGGGAAGGGTTGGATTCTTTGTTAGGTTTCTGTTGCCACTTCTGTCCACTTATAAGAGATTTAGCCTCATTTCCTGTCCCAGAAAGTGATAATAATCTCCCCAGTAGTGACTTATACAGCAATCGAAGCATCCCCCATTCAATCATTAAAAAAGTTTAATTTCTGTCTGTGTCCCCATTGACAAGACTGTACTAATATTCTGTCCAACTAACTTGTATTAGAAAATGCATGGTTTTAGGACCCTTTCACAACATGGTGTGACATTTAACGCTCACATCTTAACCTGTGTTGCAATAAGGAAGTCCACTCATAGCATGCAAAAACATACCAAAAATTGCTCTTGCTGCATTTTTTCTAGCAGCTACACACAGCAATGCATGGTAGTGTATTCTGTTGGATTGCGCTAAAACACAGATACATTTGTTTGTCATTCAAAACTAAGCAGCATATGCTCCAGAGCCTGAATAAGTGAAAGTTAAGGCATGGGGGTTACACCAGTTCACAGCAATTTGTTTGCAGCCTGATTGCATCTGCATTAACTTCTATTAGATTGTACATTTTTTGAAAGCACATCAAAGATGCATCATGCAGGACTTTTAAGGGAAACGCAATGGGAGTGCACCTAAAACTGTGTGTAAAAAGCACATAAATCGCACTGCACCCAAACTGCAGAGCACGGGTGTGAATCTGCTCGTAATGTTGTTGTACCTAAAACAAAAATTATAATAGATATTTTGGGGCTATCTTACATCTGTTATTTATTTTGCATTTTCATTTCTTGCAGGTTCAGTATAGCATGCATGAAGTGCAGCTGTCAGGAAAAAAAACACTGGCACTGGATTCATCTTCCTTTATATTCTTCATGTACTGTATATACTCGAGTATAAGCCGAGTTTTTCAGCACATTTTTTTGTGCTGAAAGTGCCCCCCTCGGCTTATACTCGAGTCAATCACTTTTCTGCAGCAAAAAAAAAAAATTTCGACCCGACTTTGGGGCCCCGTATCTCGGGTCCACTTGGGTCTAGGAATTCCAAATTCGGTGTGCCAACCCAGTGGACCCAGCACTATAACATATCCAAAGATGGAGTTCCTAGCACTAAGGGGCCCCGAGATACGGGGCCCCAAAATCGGTTCGGAAAATGTCATTCTCTGCTGCAGAAAAGTGCTTGACATTTTCTGACCCGAATTTGGGGCCCCATATCTCGGGGACACTTGGAGCTAGGAACCCCAAATTTGGCATTCAAACCCAGTTGAACTAGCACTACAACATATCCAAAGATGGGGTTCCTAGCACTAAGTGGCCCCGAGATACAGGGCCCCAAAGTCGGTTCAGAAAATGTCATTCTCTGCTGCAGAAAAGTGCTTGAGATTTTCTGACCCGAATTTGGGGCCCCATATCTCGGGGACACTTGGTGCTAGGAATCCCAAATGTTGTATTCCAACCCAGTGGAATTAGCACTACAACATATCCAAAGATGGGGTTCCTAGCACTAAGTGACCCCGAGATACAGGGCCCCAAATCGGTCAACTGTGTCCATCTGCATGGGCACAGTGAGGCTGCAAATGGGCATCGTTGACCCTCTTTTCCACTTACAGTAGCTGCGCATTTCTCACCCTAGGCTTATACTCGAGTCAATAAGTTTTCCCAGTTGTTTGTGGTAAAATTAGGTGCCTCGGCTTATATTCGGGTCGGCCTATACTCGAGTATATACGGTAAGTACACCATGATGCACAGATTTTACCTAATGATGCATTAAAGTGCGCTGGGGAAAAAAATGCATACTTTCAAAATTCAGTTGTGATGTGTTGATCACCCCTTCACAATGAATGGGCTTCCTTACCCCAACACACATTAATGTGTGATTTAACACATGTAAACATGTATGTGGTCATGTACTGCAATTACAACAAAAAAAAATATTTTCTGGGGTTTCAAAATGCTCATATGCATACATGCATGCTTGGGTCACAGCAAGCACAAGTATAAGATTACACTCACTCGCTCTTTGTGAATGCATTCTATAATTATGAATACCCCAATGTACACTAACTTATTTGCTTCAGGATGAAGGTGTTTTTTTTTTAAAGCTGCTTCCTTATTGGCATGTGTGCCCTTAAAGGGGTTGTAAACCTTCATGTTTTTTCACCTTAATGCATTCTATGCATTAAAGTGAAAAAACACCTGGCAGTGACCGGCCCCCCAGCCCCCCCGTTTTACTTGAGCCCTGGAACTTGACCCGGTGGGGACATGCTGTATCTCTGCCCAGGGTTCTCGGCTCTTGATTGGATAGATTGATAGCAGCGCAGCCATTGGCTCCCGCTGCTGTCAATCAAATCCAATGATGCGTGCGCGGGGGTGGGCCGAGCCATACATTCAGCAGCTTTGGATGCCGAATGCTGGACTCGGGAGCGCACCCGCATGGTAACCCCCTCAGGAGGGCACTTCTCCTAGGGGGTCATCTGATATAGGGGGGGGGGGGGGCGCAAGAGCTGTCGGGGATGCCCGAAGACAAGGTTCGGGCCACTCTGTGCTAAACGAGCTGCACAGTGGAGGTAAGTATATGTTTGTTATTAAAAAAAAAACCCTTACCATCACTTTAATACCTTACTATCTTAGTTAGTAATCATGGGGCTTTTCATATTACATTTTTTTGTGTTTGCTTAACCAGATACATTAAGAGCTCTTGTTTACTGATTGCACCAACATAAGCAAACTTATGTGAACCCACATCACAAGCCTGCCTATAATCACACAATATAAATATGAAAATACTCATTGCCAGAGACGTTGCGAGACCCTGGCACCCAGGGCATGTTCCCCGGGTCTTCTACACAGTTCCACAAGTCTTCTTTGAGATATGTAAGGTATACATTATAACGCTTTGCAATGTTGTATAATGTATCTACTTTTTTTTTTATTCATCTATTATTTATTTTGTCATCGTAATGTGACCATTTTTAGACCAATTCATGTTCAGGTAAAAATAATTTATTAGTCTTAGATTTGGTTTAAAGTAGTCATCATGGCATTAAACAATCTCCTAGACATCTTTGTGTCGAGAGGTGTCCCTGGTCTATTAGGACATTAGAAACACTCCTGCATCATTCTACATGCCGTTAGTCTTTGTATATATGTATGTGTGTATGTGTGTATATATATATATATATATATATATATATATATATATATATATATATATATATATATATATATATATATATATATAATTTTGTTTTCCATTCCTGTCTTGTTTTCCTTACTTACTATTAACCCAAAAATAGTACATTGTGTAATTCTTTTGTTGTGGAAAAAAGGATGACTAATCATCTGATACAGCAAGTTTGCAATAATTAATGACCAATGTAAACTTTAAATTAATTTGCCATACATGTGGCATAAATCAACTGTTTTCTTTTCTCAGGAACCCTATTTGAGAAAAGAAGAGCAGAAGTGAAGATCAATATTTCAGTATTTATGCCACAACCAAAAATCTAATGTCAGCAGATGCAATAAATTACTTAATTTATTACTCTAGAGGGAAGGCTAAGCCGGTAGTTAACTTTAGCTTTTCCTAAATCTCCCAGTAGAGGGGCCAACCATAAAGAATGTAATTGATCAAACGTATCATAAAATTCCACTTTTGGTCATTACTTTAGATAGATGTAGCCCAAATGATTGTAGGTTATGATTTAGCTAATCATAGTGCTTATTCTGCATCTCTCATTTGTGCTACTAACAATAACAAAGCTCATTACGTGGCTGGTTAAATCATTAGAAAAACTAAGATAATAACTGTATATATTGCACCTACACTTTATGAAGACAGCAGTTACTGTTGGAGGAATAATAGCTAGAGGAGCACCTGGATTATTTGATAGCAAAAATGCAAAGACTATTTAAAGGTTAGTCTAGTTCTTCCTATTCCTGTACATAATATAAAGTTGAGTCAATCCCTTTTATTATAGCTTACTCTTAAGTAGGGATGAGCCCGATGTTTGAGTCGACCGTAAGCTCGATTCGAACATCACGTGTTTGCCTGTTCGCCGAATAGCAAACAATTTGGGGTGTTCATGGCAAATTCGAAAGCCGTGGAACACCCTTTAAGTGAGACAATAAAAGTGAAATATTACTTTAAATTTCCTACCTGTTTATAGTATGCCTGTAAAGTGGTGCATGTTTCCCGTGTTTACAACAGTCCCAGCACAAAATGACATTTCTAAAGTGAAAAAAGTAATTTAAAAGTACTTGCGGCTATAATGAATTGTTTGTCCTGATTTTTTTCCATTTAGAAATGTAATTTCCTTGAAATTTTGTGCAGGGACTGTTGTAAACACGGAAAACATGCACCACTTTACAGGCATACTATAGACACCCCAGGTAGGAAATCTAAAGGAATATTTCATTGTTTCACTTTAAGCATTATTAAAATCACTGCTCCCGAAAAAAAAAAACTGTTTTTAAAACTTTTTTTTGCATTGATACATGTCCCCTGGGGCAGGACCCCGGGTCCCCAAACACTTTTTATGACAATAACGTGCATATAAGCCTTTAAAATTATCACTTTTGATTATTCATGTTCGTGTCCCATAGACTTTAACAGTGTTCGCGTGTTCGAACTAATTTTTTGCCTGTTCCAATTTTCTGCTGGGAACCGAACCAAGGGGTGATCGGCTCATCCCTACTATTAAGTACAGAAAGTAAAACGTGAGAAAATGGTGAACGAAACATATCAACTAATCTCTGTGCAACTGCCTCAATATTAAATTCACCAAAATTCTGTAAATAAAGTGCTACCACTACAATACTTCCAACCTAAACCAACAACAGAATATATCAGTAAATTACAGTGGATATAAAAAGTCTACACACCCCTGTTAAAATATCAGGTTTCTGTAGTGTAAAAAAATGAGACAAAGATAAATTATTTCAGAACTATTTTCACCTTTAATGTGACCTATAAACTGTACAACTTTGAACAACAAACTGAAATCTTTTAGGTTGAGGGAAGTAAAAATAAAAAAAAATAATAATATGGTTGCATAAGTGTGCACACTCTTAACCACTTAAGCCCCGGACCATCTTGCTTGCCAAAGACCAGAGCATTTTTGCGATTCGGCACTGCGTCGCTTTAACTGACAATTGCGCGGACGTGCAACGTGTCTCCCAAACAAAATTGACGTCCTTTTTTTCCCACAAATAGAGATTTATTTTGGTGGTATTTGATCACCCCTGCGGTTTTTATTTTTTGCGCTTTAAACAAAAAAAGAGAGACAATTTTGAAAAAACACATTATTTTTTACATTTTTCTAAAATAAATATCCCCCAAAAATATATAAACATTTTTTTTCCTCAGTTTAGGCTGATACGTATTCTTCTACATATTTTTGGTAAAAAAAATCACAATAAGAGATTATTGATTGGTTTGCACAAAAATTATAGCGTTTACAAAATAGGGGAAAGTTTTATGGCATTTTTATTAATATTTTTTTTTTTTTTTTACCAGTAATGGCGGCGATCTGCGATTTTTAATCATGACTGCGACATTATGGCGGACACATTGGACATTTTTGACACATTTTCGGGACCATTGTCATTTATACAGCAATTAGTGCTATACAAATGCACTGATTCCTGTGTAAATGACACTGGCAGTGAAGGGGTTAACCACTAGGTGGCAGTGTAGGGGCTAAGTGTGTCCTAGGGGCTTTTTGTCTAACTGTGGAGGGCGTGGCGGTGTGTGACACGTCACTGATCTCTGCTTGGATCACAGGGAGCAGAGATGCTTGTTTACATTAGCATTTCCCCGCTCTTCCTTCCCGTGAGACGATCGCGGGTGATCGACTCCCGCGGACTCACAGAGGTCCCGACCGGCGTGCGCACGCGATGGCATGGCGGCAAATTTAAAGGGATGTACCTGTACGCCCATTTGCCTGTCCGTGCCATTCTGCTGACGTACATCTGTGTGCGCCGGTCGGGAAGTGGTTAAATGAATACTTTGTTAAAGCACCTTTTGATTTTTTTTTTTACAGCACTCAGTCTTTTTGGGTATGAGCCCATTTAAAAACTTTAGTCTTCTGGTAAAGCTATTCCTTTGTTGATTTGAATTAAGGATGAGCTGAACACCCCCCGGTTCGGTTCGCACCTGAACCTGCGAACAGACCTAAAATTAATGTTAACTTTAGAACCCTATTAAAGTCTATGGGACCTTGGGGACCCGGGTCCTGCCCCAGGGAACATGGATGAATGCAAAAAAAGTTTTAAAAACTGCATTTTTTTTGGGAGCAGTGATTTTAATAATGCTTAAAGTGAAACAATAAAAGTGTAATATGTGTAAAATGGCCCTCGCGCCGTTAAGTGTTAACTATAGGTAAAAATGTCTAAAACACAAATAGATAAAGCAAATGTGCACTCTATAAATAGTGAAAGGTGTAATAGCATAAAAATCAATATACTAAAGTGCAAATTCTGTGCAAAATTGCAAACAAAATAAACCAGCAGCAAAACCTAGTAGTGTTCACAGCAACACAAGTAAAAATGAATATAAAGTGATTCTGCGCATCAGTCTAAAAGCACACACCTAAAAGTAAGTAATATGTGAAAGGATGCCAATATATGATAATGAATACATATATCAGTATATCAATAAATGGCAATGCATCTGGGAGAATTAAAGCTGTAATAAACCATAAAAATACATAAAAAATAGAGTAAAGAGTCCATGTATTGAAAGAAGACTGATGTAAACACTGTTAAAGTCTCTCAAGTAAACACTGTTAAAGTCTCTCAAATGGACCAATGGAGATATGTCTCCATAGACTGTGTTGAATCTTCTACTGAATGATATGTGGGTAAAGTGATTATCCGTAAATGTGCTCACATAACTCTCACCTCAAAAATACTTATAATCAGCATATAGAAATAATGAATTGACTGCTTTCCACTGCTTATCACCAGGGCGTCCTCCTTCTCTGTGCCCAAATCACTCCACATGGAACTTTGATTTCACCATCTATATATTATTATGGTAATGGCTCACAGGGGAGAGACAGAGAAAAGATGCCTCCAATGGTGTAGTATATTAAAATAATGGGAGTTTATTCATAAAATAGGTATAAAGGTGGACTCTTACATAAATAAAGTCAAAAATGAGCATAAAACAGTGACAATATGGCGATCATTCATATGGCGATCAGGACCCCTGATGAAGTCACGTGGGTGACGTAACGCGTAGGGAGTGGCCGGAAGTGGACGACTAGCGATACTGGAAGTGATGTGAGATCGGGAATGATCGCCATATTGTCACTGTTTTATGCTCGTTTTTAACTTTATTTATGTAAGGGTCCACATTTATACCTATTTTATGAATAAACTCCCATTATTTTAATATACTACCCCATTGGAGGCATCTTTTCTCTGTCTCTCCCCTGTGAGCCATTACCATAATAATATATAGATGGTGAAATTGAAGTTCCATGTGGAGTGATTTGGGCACAGAGAAGGAGGATGCCCTGGTGATGAGCGGTGGAAAGGAGTTGATTCAATATTTCTATATGCTGATTATAAGTATTTTTGAGGTGAGAGTTCTGTGAGCACATTTATGGGGAACCCCACGCTTTTTTTTTTTTTTTATCAATGACTTTCAACGACTGTTCTCTGTATTACGGGGAGCCGACAATTCATTATAGCCACGAGTGCTTTTAAATGAAAGTGCAGAAATTACACTTTGTTCAGGGACTGTTCTAAGCACGGGAAACATGCGCCCCTTTACAGGCGTACTATACACACACCCTAGGTACGAAATTTAAAGGAATATTACACATTTATTGTTTCACGTTAAGCATTATTAAAATCACTGCTCCAGAGAAAACGGTCGTTTTTGAAAAACTTTTTTTGCATTGATACATGTCCCCTGGGGCAGGACCCAGGTCCCCAAACACTTTTTATGACAATAACTTGCATATAAGCCTTTAAAATTAGCACTTTAGAATTCTCCCATAGAGTTTTACAGGGTGTTCCGCGGCTTTTCAAATTTGCCGCGAACATCCCAAATTGTTCGCTGTTCGGCGAATGGTCGAACAGGCAATGTTCGAGTCGAACATGAGTTCGACTCGAACTCGAAGCTCATCCCTAATTTAGATGTATGCTGTGGGTCATAGTTATGCTGAAAGATGAAGTTCCTCTTCATGTTCAGCTTTCTATCAGAAGCCTGACGGTTTTGTGCCAATATTGACTGGTATTTGGAACTGTTCATAATTCCCTCTACCTTGACTAAGAACCCTGTTCCAGCTGCAGAAAAAACAGCCCCAAAGCATGATGCTGCCACCACTATGCTTCACCTGGGTATGGTGTTCTTTTGAGGATGAGAAGTGCTGTTTTTGTGCCAACATTTCTTTTGGAATTATGGCCAAAAAGTTCAACCTTGGTTTCATCAGACCATTTTCTCCCATGCTTTTGGGAGACTTCAGATGTGTTTTTTGCAAAATTTAGCCATGCATTTGGACCAGGTGTGGGAAAATATTGTTAAGGTTGGTTTTCTACTGTAAGACAACACTCATGACTTCTGCTTCCAATGTCAGTTGAAAATTTTAGCAGATGTTACTTTAGAAGATACGTAATAACTATAGTATTCTCATTTAGGAAATATTGGACTTGGTTGAACCTAGGGGAACCAGACTAATGTTTCATTCTAAAAACTATGGAGCTAATCTATGTAAACTATTAAAAAAATTATATTACCAGCCAAAATGTTTACATTTTTTAACCCACAGCAGAATATTATTGACCTTTTTTTTTAACCCAGAACAGAACTATATATTTATTAAAGGGACAGGCTTAAAATGATAATTAGCCCCGAGTAGGGATTTTTTTTTAATTTTACTTCCCCTCCCTAAAAGATTTCAGGTTGTTTTTCAACTGAGTTGTACAGTTTATAGTTCACATTAAAGGTGGACACATTTCTGAAAAGATTTATCTTTTTCTTATTTTTTTACATCACAGAAACCTGACATTTTAACTGGGGTGTGTAGACTTTTTACATCCACTGTATGTTGCTGCTTACACTGTGCTGTGTTTCGTACATCCAAGAAAGTCAATATTACCAAAATAGTGGCACGCAGCAATGCCATTTTTTAACCACATATTCAATGTACATCTCACAAAAGTGAGTACACCCCTCACATTTTTGTAAATGTTTAACTTTTTTAGTCGACCATGGTGAGGGCTGTTCTGAGTGGAACCCGTCCTGTTAAACTGCTGTATGGTCTTGGCCACCGTGCTGCAGCTCATATTCAGGGTCTTGGCATGAGGTGCCATGTTAAACTTCCAGTGACCAGTATGAGAGAGCAATGTATGGTTCAGGGGGTCTTTAACAAATTCTGAAACCTGTACGTGAAAAAGGAAAACCTCCAGATTTTCTAAGAAACTTTTGCGTACATCCGATTTTCACTATTTCTCAAAAAGGCGCAATTTAAAATTTACAAATATTTGTTATTTATTAACTCAATATAGGTTAAGCTTTTATATTTAGTAGGAATTTAGCAGGAATTTTGTAAAATTTGCTGTGTTTGTATCTGCTAATAATGATTTTAGTGTATATTTAGAGAAAATTATGGTTTGATAAACATTTTCACAAATACTGCAGCGTCTAAAATTTCAGTAGCACCTTCTTTTAATTATAGAGGTCATATTCTTTCAGAAAATATATGGTTTTGGGGGTCTTTCACAAATTCTGAAAGCTGTAAGGGAATAATGAAAACCTTAACATTTTTAGAGAGATTTGGACCTTTACACTTTTGCGTCTGTTCAGTTTTCACCATTTCGCAAAAAGGCACAATTTAAAAGTTACAAATATTTGTTATTTATTATCTCAATACAGGTTAAGCTTTTATATTTAGTCAAAATGTTGTAATATTTGCTGTGTATTTATCTGTTAATCATGATTTTAGTGGATTTTTAGACAAAATATTGTTTTATAAACCTTTGTGCAAATATTGGGGGACCTTAGAAATCAGTAGTAGTCAATTCAATTGTTTATTGTTTATTCTACTGGTCATGTGCTGAAAGCTATAAGTGAAAAATAAAAAAGCAAAGGAAAACTTGCAAAGATGGTCTGGCCACCTGAGTGTACAAAATGGAGCACAGTGCCAGGCAGCGAAAAGGTTATACAGTATCCATTCCATCTGGTACTATATAATGTGTCTAGAATTGTAACCAGTAAATTGAAATCAAAGGCTTCCATCACTATTGTTCTATTCATGATGTGTAAATAAAGTTAATAACAAGCTTCTTCACTTCCCACATGTGATAACAACAAGTGTGAAGTATTCTGTGTGATCCACAACCAATCATTCTCTGTGTTCACTTTAATAAGTTGACCTAATCTGATCAATAGGTCATCATGCACTTTCCCCTTTAAGGAGTCTTAATAGGCTTCCTCGGATGACTGGACTTTTCAACTAAACCTTCTAATCGTAGCAATGATAAGATGCATTTGGACCAGGTGTGGGAAAATATTGTTAAGGTTGGTTTTCTACTGTAAGACAACACTCACGATTTCTGCTTCCAACGTCAGTTGAAAATTTTAGCAGATGTTACTTTAGAAGATACGTAATAACTATAGTATTCTCATTTAGAAAATATTGGACTTGGTTGAACCTAGGGGAACCAGACTAATGTTTCATTCTAAAAACTATAGCTAATCTATGTAAACTATTAAAAAAATTATATTACCAGCCAAAATGTTTACATTTTTTAACCCACAGCAGAATATTATTGACCCTTTTTTTTAACCCAGAACAGAACTATATATTTATTAAAGGGACAGGCTTAAAATGATAATTAGCCCTGAGTAGGGATGAACCAAACACACCCCCCCCCCCCCCAATTCAGTTTGCAGCAGAACATGCGAACAGGCAAAACATTTGTTTGAACATGCAAACAATGTTAAAGTCTATTGGACACGACACGAATAATCAAAAGTGCAAAATTTTAAAGGCTTATATGCAAGTTATTGTCATAAAATGTGTTTAGGGAACCGGATCCTGCCCCAGGGGACATGTATCAATGCAAAAAGTCAAACAATAAAAGTGAAATATTACTTTAAAATTCATACCTGGGGGGTGTCTATAGTATGCCTGTAAAGTTGCACATGTTTCCCGTGTTTACAACAGTCCCTGCACAAAATTACATTTCTAAAGGAAAAAAAGTCATTTAAAAGTTCTCGCGGCTATAATGAATTGTCAGTCCCAGCAATATACCTAAAAGTTCATTGATAAAAATGACATGGTATTCCCCCACAGGGGAACCCCGAACCAAAATTTAAAACCAAAAAGGAGTGGGGGTCCCCCCAAATTCCATACCAGGCCCTTGAGGTTTGGTATGCATATTAAGGGAAACCAGACCCTTCAGGGATGAATGGGGGGTGGGAAGGAACGTGCATCTACATGCTTCTAAATTCACTGGCTGAGCATGCACAATGGAGATGGCAATGGTACAGTCTGGGTATTGGCTGCTATCCTATGGATACCAATGATGAGGCAGGGAGGAGAAATGGTAGGATCAACCAGGTATTTTATAATGTGGAGGACTTACAAAAGTCTAAGTTTGTCATCAAAGGTATCATTTATTTTGTAAACGCTATAACTTTTGCGCAAACCAATCAATAATCGCTAATTGCGATTTTATTTACCAAAAATATGTAGAAGAATACGTATCGGCCTAAACTGAGAAAAAAAATGTTTTTTTATATATTTTTTGGGGATATTTCTTATAGCAAAAAGCAAATGTTGCATTTTTTTCAAAATTGTCGCTCTATTTTATAGCGCAAAAAATAAAAACCGCAGGGGCGATCAAATACCACCAAAAGAAAGCTCTATTTGTGGGAAAAAAAAACGCCAATTTTGTTTGGGAGCCACGTCGCACGACCGTGCAATTGTCAGTTAAATCGACGCAGTGCCAAATCGCAAAAAGGGGCCTGGTCCTTTGGCTGCCAATTGGTCCAGGGCTGAAGTGGTTAAACATCTTATTAGAGTTTTGTTTGAGGGGGGAAAGCTACTAAAGGACATATTTAAAAGCTGACCTGAGTTGAGGAGTAACTTGGTAACTCTGCTAGGTTCTCCTTTTTAATATAAAAGCATGTACCGTATATACTCAAGTATAACCCGACCCCGAATATAAGCTGAGGCACCTAATTTTACCACAAAAACTGTGAAAACTTATTGACTCGAGTATAAGCCTAGGATGAGAAATGCGCAGCTACTGGAAGTGGAAAAGAGGGTCAACAATGCCCATTTGCAGCCTCACTGTGCCCATGCGCATGTCTCACTGTGCCCATTTGCAGCCATAGGTCCCCCAAACTTTAAACTTGGTAGTTAAGGGTTTCTAGATGCCCCCTAGCAGCCAAAATTTGGGGTCTCTGGACCCAAAGGGTCCCGAAATGATATTGCTGCAGATGGACACAGTTGACCGACTTTGGGGCCCCGTATCTCTGGCCACTTTGTGCTAGGGACCCCAAATTTGGTGTGCAAACCAAGTGGAACTAGCACTAAAACATATCCACATGGGTCCCTAGCACCAAGGGGCCCCGAGCATGTGTCAAATTGTTTCCGAGCATGCACGTCCAAAGTGCATACAGACGATCGCATTTTCGGATAGGAACTTTTCCCGACCGAAAAATAGAGAACATGCTCTCAATCTTTTGCTGGCTGGAATTCCGCCAGCAAAAGCCCTCATCGGAGTTTTGCTGGTGGCATTTCTGATCGTGTATACGCGGCAGTAGTGTTCAGTACTGCATTGCCTCATAAAATCCTCTCATATTTTTTCTGATACATCTAAAAGCAAATTCACTAAGCGGCAAAATAGGAGGGCAGAGATAATTTGTTTTGTGCATCCTACACATACCTTCTTTTTTTTTTTTTTTTTTTTTAATCATTAAAGTTTTTATTGAGTATTTCAAAGAACAAAAATAAATACAGGGTACAAGGAAAAGAAATAAAAAAAAAATAACATACAAAGATATGCACAAAAATATCTGAGTCATCAATAATAAGGATAACATTCCTACATACACTAAGGATAAATTATGTAAGAGCTTTAGACCAAATAGACCATTGTGAATCAAATCGTGAACATTTCATGTTATTAATGGCTAATAAACGCTCAAAAGAATGATTTCTACTCACAGCTGAGGTGACATCAGACAAATTCACAGCAACAGAGGATTTCCAGTTGCAAAGAATCAGTAGTATATGGGTTATTACTGGTCTGAAATTTTTATCAAACTTGTCAATGTTTAAATGAAGAATACCCAGAGCAGGATCTGGAGAGGTCAATACACCAGTGATAGAAGATATTAATCGGAATATACTTTTCCATAGACTTTTGATTGTAGGACAATGCCAAAGCATATGCATTAGATTTCCTATTTGACCACATCCCCTCCAACAATGTGGTGATGTACCCGGGAAAAAGGATGCTACTCTATACGGAGTGTAGTGCCATCTGTTAGTTAATTTAATAGTCAGTTCCCAGTGTTTAGCACAGTGAGAGGCCGTGTGTATTTCCGAGAAGGCCTGCCGCCATTGGAATTCCGAAAATTCCGAATCTATATCGTCTTCCCACTTGAACATAGCTGAAGTTTTAACAAATGTAATTTTGTTCCCAAATATGTTATAAAAATACGATATACCTTTCGCGTCACGTTTTTCTGTAAAATAGAATTGCCAAAGTATAAATGGAATTCTAATTAACGGAATCGGTATTGACTCAAAAAATTGTATTATGTTATAGCATTTAAGAATCTCGTCTTCATTTAAGTTATATTGCAACAATAAAGTGTCAATGGATTTAAGTTGACCATCATTATATAGTTCTGATACTGTAGTAATTCCTTTAGTAATCAAGTCATCGACTGTAAGTGATGGAAAGTATTTCTCAAGTATATATAGAGGTACATCATAGGGAACATCATTGGTTTCTCTATGAACGTTATCTATGATATGCCTCCATGCCTTCAAAGAAATGTTAATAGTGGGGGCTAGAGTTTTTAAGTCCCATTTAAGCCAACTATCTGTAAGTAAAAAAGTAGAAGCTTCTTGCAAGGGTACTATTGAATTCTCCATAGACACCCATGAAGGTGCATTGACAGTCTGGAACCAGTGTTTGATTTGGTCTAATCGAACAGCCCAGTAATAATCATGTATATCTACCAGGCCAGCCCCGCCAATTTTTTTGTGAGAAGTAAGGTTGCACCTGGAACACCTAGCTTTTTTGCCATTCCATATTTATTTCCTTCCCATGTTAGCTAGTTTGGAGAGAAAATGTTGAGGAATATGGATCGGTAAAGATCGAAAAATATACAGAATTTGAGGCAAAATCAACATTTTGTATGCCGCCATCCTTCCATACCAGGACACCTCCTTCATCGAAAAAGATTTCAGTTGCGCTTCCAGTTTGGCAATAAGTGGAATCATATTAGCTCTTGCAAGGTCAGAAGTCTTGGGCTTCAGGATAATCCCCAGATAAGGCACACCACTGTTACTCCACGTATATGGAAACCAAGCCTGAAGATCAAGTTTCTGTTTGGACTTAATATTTATATCAAGTATCAAAGATTTTGAGAAATTTATCTTATAGTAAGAAATTTTACCAAACGCCTGTAGAACAGTATGAGCTACAGGTAAAGAAGTAAGTGGGTCAGTCATTAATAGTATAATATCATCCGCAAAAAGATTAATAGTATGTTCCTGTGTGCCAAACCGGAAGCCTCTGATAGAAGGGTGCGTCCTAATTTTTTCAGCCAGAGGTTCAATCATTATATTAAAAATGGAAGGAGACAGAGGGCAACCCTGTCTAGTTCCATTGCCAATACTAAACATATTAGATAAAGTGTTATTCGTGTACACCTGAGCTGTAGGGCATGAATAGAGCGCCATAATAGCTTGCAAAATACGTCCTTGAAAACCAAACTTTTCTAAGGTCATGCGCATGTACCTCCAGTGGACCCTATCGAACGCCTTCTCTGCGTCAATAGATAACAGCAGAGAAGGCGTTCTATGCAATTTAGCATAGTGTAAAATATTCACAATTCGTCTAGTTGCATCAGAAGTTTGTCTCCCCTTCACAAATCCCATCTGGTCGTTTTTAATAAGAGAAGGAATAATATGTGATAGACGAATGGCCAGTGATTTGGCATATACCTTAGTGTCACAATTTAAGAGGGATATCGGTCTAAAGTTGGCCGGAGTATCTGGATCTTTACCAGGTTTAGGTAATGTAATAATGAAGGCTTTTAGCATATCAGGGGGGAAGCAAGCAGACTCAGCGGCTGTATTAAAAGAATTAACCAGATGAGGCGATATAATGTGTTTGAATGATTTGAGATATTCATTAGAAAACCTGTCAGGGCCTGGGGATTTACCAGTTGGAAGTGAGTCGATGGTTTTTTCAATTTCTCGGATCGTGAATGGTGCATTTAAAGTTTCTAGGTGTTGTGTAGAAAGACATGGTAATTGTATGTTATGCAGGAATGACTGGATAGCTTCCTCTGTTGGTTGGTATGTATGTGAATCATCTTTCAGATTGTAAAGGGAACTATAGTATTCTGCAAATTGGTTAGCTATTTCTTTTGGGTGAATAATTTTATGAGATAGGGTAGCATGTCTAAGGAAAGCGATCCGTGTTTTGGCATGTGCAGCTTTTAACCTATTGGCAAGGTGTCTACCAGGTTTGTTAGCATTATTATAGTGATTTAATTTTAAACGTCTAATATGTTTATCAAACTGTTGGGAAAGAAGTGTTCTAAGTTGTTCTCTAAGAGAGGTTAGTTTATCCGACAATAATGTGGTAGATGACAATTTATTCTGAGATTCAAAGTTTTTAATATCAGCAAGAATATTAGATAATTGCTGAGATCTTTGCCTTTTTATTCTGGCGCCCATTTGTATGAATATTCCCCACATATATGCTTTATGGGAGTTCCATAAAATATGGGGGTCGGTAACTGAGCCAAAGTTGTCTTGGAAAAAATTTGTAAGGTGTTGCGACAATATTTTACCTGAGGAAGATTCCTGAATCAGCCTATTATTACAACGCCAGATGGGAGGTGAAGAGGAGACACCCCTCTCTACTATACGTAACGATATTGCTGCGTGGTCAGACCACGTAATGTCATGTATAGTAGCCACATCAATATCTTGCAATAGCATTCTATCAGTGAGAAACATATCAATACGAGAGTAGGATTTGTGTCTGTTAGAGAAAAAAGTGAAGTCTCGTTCATTCGCATGGAGACATCTCCAGACGTCAAATAGTTCTTCACTGTGTAGAACTTCTTGAAGCGCTGGTGACTGGTCAGATTTTACCGAAGATGTGTCCACTTTAGGATCCGAAGTAATATTGAAATCCCCACAGATAAGTATTCTGCCATATTTTAAAGACTCAAGCTTGCGTAAAACCTTTTTAAAAAAGCGTAGTTGATGCCTATTTGGGGCGTATAGGGTAACTAAAGTAAATGGTTGAGAATTAATGTCACCTGTTAAAATAATAAACCTGCCTTCAGTGTCTATGAAGGAGTCCTTTTGTTGAAATGAGAGAGTGTTCTTAATCGCTAAGAGGACACCACCAGCTTTTTTCCTTGGGTTGCAAGCCAAATAGATATGTGGATAATCTTTGTGAGAACATTGTGGAGTTTTGTCAGATTGAAAGTGCGTTTCTTGAACACAAAGTATATCAGCTCTATGGTTGTAAGCTTCCTTCCATAGAGAAAAACGCTTGGTTGGATGGTTTAATCCATGTGCATTAATAGACAAACAGGATATCGTCATGGATCAAGCATGAAAAGATTATGTGGTGCTGAGATGGAAAAAATAAAAATAAAACTCACTGCGATCAAGAAGGCACTATGTATTTTGTATAGAGCATTCCATGGAAAAGGCATCCAGTTGATGAAGTAATTCGGATCGTGCATATCAAAGAAAAAAAAACTTAAAAGGGAAAAAAGAAAAAATATTAATAGACATATGTAAAACATAAGAAATGGATCCATAAACTGATCCAAGAGCAGTGTTAACTGCTGATGGTAAGTAGGGGGGAAGAGAAGAGATTATATAAACTCTCCCTTAGAGACAATCAGAGATTAGTTAGAGTCAACCGGCGGGTTTTTTGGTAGGTCTACTTCTAGATACGACCTGCCATTCTTTTTGTATAGAAGAAGGCCCAGCTTGAGTGGCATATTGTGTTTCCATGGTGGGCAGAATATTCCATGTGCGGAGCATTTTCAAACCATCATCTAAAGAGGATATCATTGCATTAGTACCATTGTAGGTGATGGACAGGGTAGCAGGGTATTTCCATTTATGAGGAATATTGTGGTTTCTCAATGCTTTAGTCACAGTAAGAAGATTGCGTCGACGTTGCAATGTGTGTCTGGATAAGTCTGGTAGCAGCCTTACATTAGTAAATTGTGGAGGGACATTTTCCAGTCTCCTGTAGGCCTGTAGAATTTGGTCTTTTACATGAAAATAATGTACCCGCAATAATACATCTCTAGGTATTTCAGCAGGAAGGAAAGAAGGCTTGGGGATTCTATGAATCCTGTCAATAAGTAAGTCCTGAGTGGAGGCGTGAGGCAATATGGTGGAGAAAAGGGCCTGTGCATAAGCTAGTAATTGATTTGGGGGTATATCTTCAGGTACCCCTCTCAGTTTTAAATTGTTTCTCCTAGAGCGGTCCTCGAGGTCTGCTAATTTGTCTTTTATCCATCCAATTTCAGTCCCTTGAGCATTATTAGAGTCCACCAATACATTGTATGATGAGGTTAATTCCTCCATTTTGTTTTCCACTCTATCCACTCTCATGCCCAGTGAATCAACATCTCTCCTACATACAGCAAGTTCCCTGACTACATCAGCCTGTAAGGACGAGCGTAATGACAGCAACATGTCCTTTAGAACTGTGTCTGACACTGGTCTGTTATTAGTGGGGAAGTCTGCAATGGGGTCTCCTGCCTGAGTGTGAGGGAAGGCCGCCGCCATGGCTCCGCTGCTTACCTCCATCTCCTGAGGCTGTTGTGGCCTGTAAGGGGATTCCCTCCTCGGCTTAGATTTGACCGGGCTCCGGGTGGTGGGGGTTGTAGGCCCAGAGGAGGAATCACTGTGGCTCTGTTGAGGAGAAGTATGAGGTACCTGAGGCTCTATAGCGTCTGCCGCTTGTGCCTGTGAGCTCTGTGAGGTACTAGCGTCACCCCCGCCGCCGCCATTTTGAGACGCGCCGTTCACGGCATAATATCCTGACATTTTCTGCGGCTGCTGGGGATTCTTACGGTGTCTGGCCATCACCCGAATGTGCCCCCGGTGAATGCTGGTAGGTACCCTCTGATTAGGGTCGTCACACCGCCTTTTAAATGTGTCCGCTGACGATTGTTCTCTGTGGACGAGCGGAGCTCCGGATCACGCCGCCATCTCGGAGCTCGGTCGCCACGCCCCCTCCTTCTTTTTTTTTTTTTTTTAAACTCTTTATTTATATATAGTTTTTAACAAAAAGAGCAATTGTTCAAGACAATCATTTACACAACACATATTTATTCATTAACATATGTTATCCGAATACGAATATCTTACGGTAGTACATAAAGGTATATAGGTAACCAATTAACAAAATTCTATCAAGTTGGCAGGTCACGCCCACCCCGATTGGGATAATTTTGTAGGCGTATACCAGTCAACCTGTTGTTATTTTCATTAAAGAAGATGATGCATTTTCTACTTAGCTATAATTTGAGAAAGGTAATAATAGAGTTACAAGTTACAATTTGTTAGGTAATTAGATGCTCTATGGTGTCTACACATACCTTCTAATAACTTTAAACAAATGAACTATGACCTACAGTACATTTTGCATTCTAACTATAGCTTGTTACATAATCTTACAAAATTGCAGTAATAAAGCAAGCTAACTACTTCTGATCTAGAAAATTAAAATAGGCAAGTATTTTAAAAAACAATTTACACAAGTTACATATTCATAGAAAAAGCAGTTGTGCTCTATGTGTAAATGTTGCACCATAGTCTATCTTTTGTGGCTGAACATTTGTGGGGGCAGCACCACATCGTGATATGTGAATGTTTGCAAATAATCTGTGAATGTCTATCTGTTTTCATAGATTTGTCACATATGCTATGAACTAGAGAGCAGCGGAATTAACACTCCAATCTGCCACGTGGTCTTTTTTTATTTATCTTTTATGCAAATTGAGACAAGGTGGAAAATATGTGGCAAATCTGCCACACTTTAATAGAATGCAATTAAACAAGGAATGCAAAGCAATACAATACATTTATTACATGAAATGCAACATTATAATAAACCATTTGCAAGTTTGTGACAGATTAACAAACTGTGGCACATCAACTTGAACTGAACTTATAAATGCCTCCAATTTTTTTTTTCATTCAACTAGTAAAAACACATTTCACACCATTTGGCAGACCCACTGTCAGCAAAGTCCTCAAACAGATGGTCAGAGGAAACCTCAGGCAATACCAGTAGGCTGGTGGTCAAAGAAGGTGCAGACAAACTGATCCTATACAGAGTCCAGGTTCTGGAAAAACAGAGCAGAAATCTACAACCACAGTGGTATCAGGAAGATGATTAGGATATGCACAGACATGCTGAGTGAAAGCACAGTTCAAACAAGAGTAGAGCTGAATCAAGGTCATGATCTGGAATAGCTGGATTTCCAGCAGGCTACTTATGTTTTCTTGATTAGAGCAGGTGTGCAGTACAGAGTCCTTGGCTGTATAACAAAAAACAAATGGGGAAGGTTCAAGCTGAATGTTGCAGCAGCTAAATATGTCATGATAACAGCCTTCTGTAATGTCTAAGGCCCCTTTCACACGAGGCGGACTCTGCTTGCACGGAGTCCGCCTCTGTCCACCGGCTCAGCGGGGGATCTCTCCATTGATCTCCACTGAGCCGGTGGATGACAGGTCCCTCTCTGCTCACTGAGCAGGGAGGGGCTTGTCCAGCGCCGCTGGTCTCTATGGAGAAATCGGATGAAAACGGACAGCGTGTCCGTTTTCATCAGATCTCACCCGATCCGATCCGCCAGCGATGGTTCTGGACATAGAGCCATCCGTCTGCTTTTGGCGGAACGGACCAGGTCGGATGTCAGCGGACATGTCTCAGCTGACATCCGTCGCTCCATAGACTAGCATGGATCGCCCGTTCAGGTCCGCCATCAGTGTGAAAGGGGCCTTACACAGTAGAGGGAAGGGCAATACTCTTTACAAGTCAAGACTCTGCTTTGTTGCAAGTTGCTGTCAGGATCTTGCTTACAAAAAGGAAGAACACAGTAATGACCTATTCAGTATGTTTTTAATTCTTCATTATCCATTCAGAGGGTGGAGTGGATTCTGGTTCAAATGGTATGACTTAAATTAATCCAGTCTACAAAGAGGTCCAGGTCTTGTCTGTGCTGAACTGAACAGATCCAATGTAAAGCAAAAGAATTCTGGAACACAATCAAGTCTTCATGAAAAATAAAAGATGACACTTAAAAACAACCATCTTTTTAAATTTTTGCCTGAACAAGTCTTATGCCGCGTACACACGGTCGGAATTTCCGATGGAAACAGTCCGATGGGAGCTTTTCAACGGATTTTCCGACCGTGTGTATGCCCATCGGTCTTTTTCTGTCGGAATTTCCGACGGACTTTGGATTGAGAACCTGTTCTTAATCTTTCAGACGGAAAACCTTTCTATCGGATTTTTCGATCGTGTGAATGCAATTCCGACACGCAAAATTCCGACGCATGCTCGGAAACAATTTGACGCATGTTCGGAAGCATTAAACTTCCCTTTTATAGTGTTGTCAAATGTGTTTTATGCCGCTGTGTTACTGACCGTCAGAATTTGGTGTGACCGTGTGTAGGCAAGACAGTTTGAGCGAAATTCCGTCGGAATTCCGACGGGAAAACCATCAGAGCTTTTTCCAACGAGAATTCCGACCGTGTGTACGCGACATTAGTCATAGCTGACTATCTGAACAGAATCATAAAACTTTATTTATTATGTATTACAACTGAGTATTTGATCATTTTACCTGCAGTTTGCTTTTAAAGGGGTAATTTCACTGTGCTCACTTCAGATACCCAGCAGGTGCAAGGCAATTTATATATATATATATATATTAGGGCTGTGGAAATTAAAGATTAATTCCTCAATTAATCTTTAATTTTTTTGATCGATCAAAATTCTTTTGATCGGTACTCACCTCTCCGCTGGCTTCCAGGCCTTCAGGGAGTTCCGTTGGACATCAACGTCACTGGACTCCTCCCCCTTCCCTAAGTGCCTCCATCTGCTAACGAAGGGAAGGGGGGAGGAGTCTGGTGACATTGAAGTTCTGATTGAATGCAAAGCGTATGGGGGAGGAGCTACGCATGACGTCACCCGCTGCTGCCCTACGGAACTAACACGATTGTCGGCTTTACATGCTGTGTTTTTATGATCTTTATGTGAGTAGTTTGTGTTTGAACACAAAAATGTAATCTTATACTTAAGTGGTGAGCACTTAGATCTTTTCTTTCTACCCATGACCTGGCGTCCTTGCTGAGATCTAAGGAGACGTGAGAGAAGTTTATGGTCCGTGTTAACCCTTTTGATACCCGCTTGCATGACCACCTGTTTGCACAGGGGTCCCTGCCATAAGGTGAGAGTGATTAGTTAGAGCGGAGGTGGAGGGATTGTCAGGCTACTGTGGAAAAAAAACGAACTTACGTCAGTGCTACAGTTTGAATTTAAAACGTATTTGTGTGAACTGTGAAGTTAAGTCATAGATTTTGGAAACTAACTAGTGTCGGGTGATTATATATAGTGTATACCACATTTACCACTGACTAATGCAGAGTTGCAATGCAAGGAGATCAGCTAAAATTAGTTGGATCTGTATGTGCGTTATAATTAATCGAAATTAGACGATTCATCGATTTTAAAAGAAAAGAAAATCGATTAATCAAACACAAAATTTTCAATCAGTAACAGCCCTTATATATATATATATATATATATATATATATATATATATATATATATATATATATATATATATATAATGCAAATGAGTATCTAAAGTGAATATACAGTAGGTTATAGTAAAATTACTCCTGTAGTAAAAAAAAAGTCTCCTGTTGAAAAAACGTAATAGTAACTTATCAATATATTTATTTTATTAGTAATGAAAATACCATTCTAATGAAAATTAGCAACTCATGTTGTGATATGAAGGCAGGTTGTGAATAAAGGAGCATGGTCAATGTGGTAAGAGGCAGACATTACACATTGCAAGTCATGTTCAGTTCATAAATGTATTAGTGTCTGTACTACAGATTGTTGTAGATGTCTTGTCTCTCTGTAGGCTGTTCCTTCTGTACTAGCTTCTATGCTTGTTTTCCTTCTCATTCTGTCACAGATACAGAACCACACTGTCTTCCTCATTATCCTGTGTCAGTACAACCTTAAACCTTCTCTCTCTGCCAGCATATTACGTGATTTTACACATTATTCTTTGCCAAGATATAACTTCAACTACAGCATCTTGTTCATGAATACCTGTGGGTTGGTGTTTGTCTCCATTGTGCAGAAAGCTGAATACCTCAATAGGAGCTCAGTATTACCCACAAAGTGCTTTAATTATCATGCTGAGAACAAGATTTCTTGCTTTTGTCAGCTCTGAAAGATGCTAAAGAAGAACCAGCATCATTTTAATTAATCAGTCCCATCTCCAACTTTCCACAGAAAAGCCTGACAATAAAACCATTCACTGAAAATAAATCTTTGCTGAATCAAGTGGAATCCTAATATAAAAAAAATATGTGACCACACAATTTGTCTAGCATAGACATAGCTAGTTTTGTAAATACTGCTCCAATGCACACTACTATCCATGCATCATAAAAATGAATAGATAATTGTATAGGACAATAAACATGGCTCTGTGTGTTAAAGCTTACGTTTAGTTAAAAAATATTTTTTTCTTTTTAAATCAGCACCAGGGATGGTACAATGAATGAAAAGTGTCCCCTGTGATTGTAGTTGCCACGTAAACTGAAATCTTCATTGCTCTGCAACCCAGATACCCTTGCAATAGTGATCTTCCTGTGCCATACCTCCCAACCATCACAAATTTGCCGGGAAAGTCCAGAAATTTCAAGCAAATCCCGCTGTCCCGTGAATCCAGACTGAGTCCCATAACCCAGTACCAGAACAAGTTCCAATACTGGACTCCACTAATCCCTTTGTCAGGTGCGTGCAGAGCGGCTGCTCTGTGCTGCTGCAGTCAGGATCTCTCCCCCCGCCCACTCTGACTCATCCACCCACCTTGCTCTCCCCCTCCCACTGACCTGTCCACCAGCTCTCCCCCTCCCACTGACCTGCCCGCCGGCTCTCGCCCGCCTAATGACTCGCTCGATGGCTCTCCCCTGCCCACTGACCCACCTGCCGGCTCTCCCCCGGCCAATGACTTGCCCGCTGGCTCTCCCCTGCCCACTGTACGGAATATATGAGGAGGGAGGAGGAGGTGGATTAGATCAGCTTCACCTCCTCCCCATGTCCCCCTGTGCCTGCCCACAACCCCACCCCCCCAGCGTGCAGCCAATTTGTGCTGGGAAGGGTTTGTGTGGGTGGGAGAATTTAAAGCAGCCAGCGGTCTGATGTCTGCCTGAGCCTCTGGGCTGGGGAGCTGCCAGACTGGGGTAAGTGAGCTCTCCCCTCTCTCTCCTTCTTCCATGTCCCACAGCATTCCTGCTTTCCATGTACCATAGTGTTCCCTTCTTCCATGTCACATAGCATTCCTGCCTTCCATGTCCCATAGCATTCCCTCATTCTTCCTTCCATGTCCCATAGCATTCCCACCTTGCATGTCCAATAGCGTTCCCGCCTTCCATGTCCCATAGCGTTCCCTCCTTACATGTCCAATAGTGTTCCCGCCTTCCATGTCCCATAGCACTCCCGTCTTCCATGTCCCATAGTATTCCCACCTTCCATGTCCCATAGCATTCCCACCTTCCATGTCCCATAGTGTTCCCTCCTTCCATGTCCCATAGCGTTCCCTCCTTCCATGTCCCATGTATTGAAAGTTATCTTTTAAATGATTGTGTTGAAGTTTATATGTATCCCTGAGACTCCGGCTTGTGGTACAGTAACCAAAGCATACTTTTATAGGTACAAGGAAGCCCCGGTTTTGTTTAACCATTGCCGTCAGGCCCCTCCCACTATAATTTTTGGCCACACACACTTTTTGCCTCCCTAAAATGCCCCTTATTCTCAAGTTCAAAAGTTGGGAGGTATGCTGTGCTGTGGGGTTCATATGAGTGGATGGACCTGTCACAGTTATTTGTCAGAAGTGCTGATTATGCCTGACCTTTCCAGCACTGCTTCATTCATAGAAGATGTACAATCATTTCCTGCAACGAAAACTATAAATGGGTGATGGGTGGATGAATGAAAGGTATGCCTCTTCTATTCTTTATTTGCTTTTCATGGCAGGAAGCAATAGTAAAGGTTTTATGAATGTAGCAGGGGGATCAGGATGGGAATAATCAACACTTTTGACCAGTACCTGTGTCAAGTCTCAATGAACATGACAGTCAGTAGCACAAGGGACACTTTTCATTCATTGTATGTACCATCTTTGGTGGGAAAAAAATGCTAAATGTAAAAGATAAATTCACCTTTAAAGCGGAGTTCCACCCAAAAATTGAACTTCCGCTTTTCTGATCCCCCCTCCGGTGTCACATTTGGCACCTTTCAGGGGGAGGGGGGCAAATACCTGTCCAATACAGGTATTTTGCTTCCACTTCCGGGCATAGATACCCGAGCCACCCGCGGGTATCTACGCCACTTCCTGCTCCCCCCCTTGCTGTATTCTGGGAGACACACGAGTCCCAGAAAACCGCAGGGACCAGTGGTATAGCGTAGCGCGAGTCGCACATGTGCAGTAGGGAACCAGAAAGTGAAGCCGCTAGGCATCCCTTACCGAGGATGGCAGCAGCAGCACCCGACAGCCGAGGGATAGATTGGCTTCGGGTGCCGACATCACGGGGGCCCTGGACGGGTAAGTGTCCATATTTTAAAAAGTCAGCAGCTGCACTATTTGTAGCTGCTGACTTAAAAAAAAAAATGGCGGAACTGTTACATGTTAAACCCTGTATTTAGGGGGCAACATGTTTCAGTTCCTGTCCCCTCTCTTCCTTTGACTCCCTTTCCTTGTGACAGCAGGCAGGAAATCCTCTCCTCTCTCAGTCTCTGTCACGTTTAACCACTTGCCGACCAAGGACGTCATATGTCGTCCTTGACTTTAAGTGGTGATATCTGAATGATGCGTGCAGCTATTGGCATCATTCAGATATCATTTTTACCGGCCGGCGATTCTGTGCACCATAAGAATGATCATAGCGGCAGTTCCACCGCCTGATCGTTCTTATAGGCAGCGGGAGGGGAGGTCCCCCCCCTCCCGCCGCCATCAGGTGCTTCTCCGGGCTCTCCCGTGCCATCGGGGGCCCGGAGAAAGAATCGCTCGCCGCCGGATGACGAGCATAGAGATTTCCGGTGACCAGATGGTCACCAGTCATCTCTATGACCGTCGGAGGCCCGGGCGCGACGTTATGACGTCACGCCCGGTACCCGGAAGTAAACAAAGCCGCGATCGCGGCTGTCAGCATGAGATCGGTAAAAAATTTTTTACCGATCTCATGCTTTCCAGCCTGGAGGAGAGATGTGGGGTCTTATTGACCCCACATCTCTCCATAAAGAGGACCTGTCACATACATTCCTATTACAAGGGATGTTTACATTCCTTGTAATAGGAATAAAAGTGATCCAACATTTTTTTTTTTTTTTTTTAAATGTAAAAATAAAAAAAATTAAGTGAAATAAAAAAAAAAAAATTTAAAAAAAAAAATTAAAACGCCCCTGTCCCCTGTAGCTCGCGATCAGAAGCTAACGCACACGCAAGTCCCGCCCGCATATGTAAACGCCGCTCAAACCACACATGTGAGGTATCGCCGCGTGCGTTAGAGCGCGTGCAACAATTCTAGCACTAGACCTCCTCCGTAACTCTAAACTGGTAACCAGTAAAAAATATTAAAGCGTCGCCTATGGAGATTATTAAGTACCGAAGTTTGGCGCCATTCCACGGTTGTGCGCAATTTTAAAGCGTGACATGTTTGGTATCTATTTACTCGGCGTAACATCATCTTTCATATTATATAAAATAATTGGGCTAACTTTACTGTTTTCTTAATTTTTAATTCATGAAACCGTTTTTTTTCCCAAAAAAAGGCGTTTGAAAAATGATTGCGCAAATACCGTGTGAGATAAAAAGTTTCAATGACCGCCATTTTATTCCCTAGGGTGTCTGCTAAAAAAAACGTACTCAATGTTTGGGGGTTCTGAGTAATTTTCTAGCAAAAAAATGATGATGTTTACATGAAGGAAAATAGGCCAAAATAGGCCCGGTAAGCAAGTGGTTAAAATCGGCACAGCTGTGTAGGGCTTCACTGTCACAGCCGTGTCATTCATTCATAATGGTCAGTGAATGAGGAAGCTACAAGTCCCAACTACAACCCCAATAGAAAGCTTGACTTTTTGAATATGGGCAGAAATCTGGGATTATAGACTGCAGAAGCCTGGCATTGCACCCATGGTCAATGCTGTTCAGACACCTGTAGAAAAAAAAAGAATTGCAGTAAATGATTTTTTCAATAATATGTTTTAAATTTAAAAAAGTACCCAACAACAAAAACATATACAATATACTGTATATGGAGTCTGTTTTTCATTTGGAGTGGATTGGGACATTATTAGAGTGCTCTCAGGGTCTTGAGTACATTTTAGCAACTTAAGATCTTCCCACAACATCACCATTTTCAGTCAGCAGCCTTCATATAATCTTTGGAAAGTCAAATAAGGGACACTTCTTCCGATGTCCCATGGCGGTTATACAGTGCCTTGAAAAAGTATTCATATCCCTTAATATTTCCCACATTTTGTCATGTTACAACCAAAAACATAAATGCATTTTTTGGGGAATTTATGTGACAGACCAACACAAAGTGGCACATAATTGTAAAGTAGAAGAAAAATTATAAATGGTTTTACATTTGTTTTACAAATAAATCTCTGAAAAGTGTGGCTTGCATTTGTATTCAGCCCCCTTCACTCTGAAACCCCTAACTAAATTCTAGTGGAACCAATTGCCTTCAGAAATCACCCAATTAGTCCACCTGTGTGTAATTTAATCTCAGTATAATTACAGCTGTTCTATTAAGCCCTCAGAGGTTTGTTAGAGAATCTTAGTGAATAAAGAACATAATGAAAGCCAAGGAGAACACCAGACAGGTCAGGGATAAAGTTGTGGAGAAGTTTAAAGCAGGGTTAGGTTATAAGAAAAATATCCCAAGCTTTGAACATCTCATAGAGTCCTGTTCAGGCCATCATCCGAAAATGGAAAGAGTATGACACAACTGCAAACTTACCAATTGGCAGGCAGGGCAAGGACAGCATTATTCAGAGAAGCAGCCAAGAGGCCCATGGTAACTCTGGAGGAGCTGCAGAGATCCACAACTCAGGTGGGAGAATCTGTCTACAGGACAACTATTAGTCATACACTCCACAAATCTGGCCTTTATGGAAGAGTGGCAAGAAGAAAGCCATTGTTGAAAGAAAGCCATAAGAAGTTCCATTTGCAGTTTGTGAGAAGCCATGTGGGGGACACAGCCATCATGTTCTCTCAAAAGTCAACCAGCCAGCTTTATGGAAACACGTTGCATAATACAAACATAATATGGTTGCTCTACTGTGAGGATTATGGAGGGCCATTCTGAGTCATATATTTGGAGGAGGTTGCGTATTTTGAAGACCGGTAGGCCGTGAGGAGACAGACATGATGCTAAATAACAAGTGATGTTTTTACACCCTGAATAGTTGCTTTCAGAGTAGCATGTTTTGGATGTGCGAAAAAGCAACCGCATGTGAAATGTTAAATAAGTGTATTTGACAATGTAGTTTTTTTGGAAATGTTTTTATTTTATTTTATGTTAGGTTGGTTGTATGTATGTAAATACAAAATATTCCAATAAAAACTATTGTTTAAAAAAAACATGTGGAAGAAGGCGCTCTTTTCAGACTAAACGCAAAAAGCTATGTGTAACGGAAAACTAATACTACACATCACCCTGAACATGCCATCCGCACTGTGAAACATGGTGGTGGCAGCATCATGTTGTGGGGATGCTTTTCTTCAGCAGATACAAGGAAGCTGGTCAAAGTTGATGGGAAAATGGATGGAGCCAAATACAGGGCAATCTTAGAAGAAAACCTGTTATGGCGCGTACACACGACCGGACTTTTTGACGGACTAGGTCCGACGGTCTTCCCAAATGACTTTCGGCGAAGTTCCGACAGACTTTCCAATTGAACGGACTTGGCCACACACAATCACATCAAAGTCCGACGGATTCGAACATGATGACATACGACCGGACTAGAATAAGGAAGTTCATAGGCAGTAGCCAATAGCTGCCCTAGCGTAGGTTTTTGTCTGTCAGACTAGCATACACACGAATGGATTTCTCAATAGGAACTGGGTCCGGCAGAGTTCCGGCTGAAAAAATTGAAACATGTTCTATTTCTAAAGTCCATCAGATTTTTGGAATAGCAAAGGTCCGATGGAGCCCACACGCGATCGAATTGTCTGACGGATTTTCGTTCCATCAGACCTAGTCCGTTGAAAAGTCCGGTCGTGTGTACGCGGCATTAGAGTCTACAAAAGAGTTGAGACTGGGGCGGAGGTTCACCTTCCAGCAGGACAACAACCTTAAACATTCGGCCAGAACTACAATGGAATGGTTTAGATCAAAGCATATTCATGTGTTAGAATGGCCCAGTCAAAGTCCAGACCTAAATCCAATTGAGAATCTGTGGCAAGACTTGAAAATTGCTGTTCACAGACACTCTCCATCCATGCTGACAGAGCTTGAGCTATTTTGCAAAGAAAGTTAGGGGAAAAATGTCACTCTCTAGATGTGCGAAGGTAGAATCATCCCCAAAAAGACTTGAAGCTGTAATTGCAGCGAAAGGTGGTTCTACAAAGTATTGACTCTGTCAGGGGGGCTAAATACAAATGCACAGCAGACTTTTCACAAATTTATTTGTAAAGAATTTTAAAAACCATTTATCATTTTCCTTCCACTTCACAATTATGTGCCACTTTGTGTTGGTCTATTACATAAAATCCTAATATATAACATTACATTTTTTATTTTTTACATGACAAAATGTGAAACATTTCAAGGGGTATGAATACTTTTTCAAGGCACTGTAATACAGGAATATATGAAAAAATTTACTGGCAACTGACATAGTTACATAGTTACATAGTTACATAGTTAGCTAGGCCGAAAAAAGACACAAGTCCATCCAGTTCAACCATAAAAATAAAAGAAATAATAAATAAAAATAAAATATATCGTACAATCCAATAAACCCCATTCTATACCCACAGTTGATCCAGAGGAAGGCAAAAAAAACCCCAAAAGAGCATGCTCCAATCTGCTACAGCAGGGGGAAAAAAATCCCTTCCTGATCCCCCTAGAGGCAATCGGATTTTCCATACATATCCATACAAATGAATCAGTGAAGGTCAAAAATAGGGATGAGCCGAACACCCCCCCCCCCGTTCGGCTCGCACCAGAATCCACGAACGGACCTAAAGTCCGTGCGAGCTTTAGAACCCTATTAGTTTTAATGGATGCGAACGTTCAAAATTAAAAGTGCTAATTTTAAAGGCTAATATGCATGTTAATGTCATAAAAAGTGTTTGGGGACCTGGGTCCTGCCCCTGGGGACATGTATCAATGCAAAAAGAAGTTTTAAAAACGGCCATTTTTTCAGGAGCAGTGATTTTAATAATGCTTAAATTGAAACAATAAAAGTGTAATATTCCTTTAAATTTCGTACCTGGGGGGTGTCCATAGTATGCATGTGAAGGGGCGCATGTTTCCCGTGTTTAGAACTGTCTCTGCAAAAAGTGTCATTTTTGAAAGTAAAAAAGCTATTTAAAATCACTTGCGGCTAATGTGTATTGACGGCTCCCGTAATACAGAGAACAGTCATTCATTGAAACTCATTCATAAAAAAAAGTCATTGATAAAAAATAAAAAAAATGAAAAAAAAAAAGCGTAGGGGTCCCCCCAAATTCAATAACCCCAGGCCCTTCAGGTCTGGGATGGATATTAAGGGGAACCCCAGCAAAAAAAAAAAAAATGGCGTAGGGCCCCCCTCAAAATCCGTCATCTTCTTCCATCTTCTTCCATCTTCTTCTTCCTCAAATCTGCTTCTTCTTGCGCAGGTCTTCTCGTCCTTCTCGTCCGGCATCTTCTTCCGTCGGCGTCGGTGTCGGTGTCTCTGTCTCTTCTTGGGCCGCTCCGCGCAATGGGAGGCTCCCGCTGTGTGAGGCTCCGCTCCGTCTGACAGGTCTTTTATAACGGAGGGCACCTGGTGACCCCGCCCCCTCTGACGTCATGGGGAAAGCCATCATGGAATTCCCCATGACGTCCCCGTGCGTCAGAGGGGGTGGGGTCACCAGGTGCCCTCCGTTATAAAAGACCTGTCAGACGGAGCGGAGCCTCACACAGCGGGAGCCTCCCATTGCGAGGAGCGGCCCAAGAAGAGACACGGACACCGACGCCGACGGAAGAAGATGCCGGACGAGAAGGACGAGAAGACCAGCGCAAGAAGAAGCGTATCGGAGGAAGAAGAAGATGGAAGAAGATGGAAGAAGATGACGGAAGGAGAAGATGAAGAAACCGAAGGATGAAGAAAGAAGATTTTAATAAAGGAATTGTCAAAGACCGTCTCCTGTCATTTTTACAATTTTTGCCACTTTTTTGGTGAAATGGTAGGGGTACTTTTGTACCCCCTTACCATTTCACACAGGGGGGGGGGATCTGGGGGTCCCCTTGTTAAAGGGGGCTTCCAGATTCCGATAAGCCCCCCGCCCGCAGACCCCCACAACCAATGGCCAGGGTTGTGGGGAAGAGGCCCTTGTCCTCATCAACATGGGGACAAGGTGCTTTGGGGACAAGGTGCTTTTGGGTGCTTTGGGGGTCTTAGATCTTAGATCTTAGCATCCTCCCAATGTTGAGGGCATGTGGCCTGGTACGGTTCAGGCGGGAGGGGGGGCGCTCTCACCCCCCCCTCTTTTCCTGCGGCCTGCCAGGTTGCGTGCTCGGATAAGGGTCTGGTATGGATTTTGAGGGGGACCCCACGCCATTTTTTTTGGCTAGGGTTCCCCTTAAAATCCATACCAGACCTCAAGGGTCTGGTATGGATTTTGAGGGGGACCCTACGCCATTTTTTTTTGGCTGGGGTTCCCCTTAATATCAATTATGGCTCTCCTCGCTGCCGGCGCTGTGATTGGCCAAGCATGCGGGGTCACAGTGCATGCTTGGCCAATCATCAGCCAGCATTGCACTGCGACTAGCGCAATGCATTGCGGGGCCGCTTGCATCACACGAATTTGATGCGAGCTGCCCCAATAGTTCTGGGCTCGCCGAGCGAGCGAACACCGGTGCTCGATTCGAACATGGGTTCGAATCGAACACCGGGCCCATCCCTAGTCAAAAAGAGGGATTGAAAACTGACTTATTCTATCCAATATGGAGATAGGAATTACACTCTATTTATTATTTTTTTAGTATCAGGGTACCAAAAGAAGCTGCTGTTCAAAGCCTGCAATCCACCTCATCTCTATAGCCTCAGGTGCTATTTATTGGAACTTGTCAATATTCCCCAGGGGAAATGAACAATGGTGACATCAGCCTTCATAGAACTTTATTGTTGCAGAACAAGATCACAAAAGAGTCCGCCCAGATCAAGTCTCACTCTGACATGTATGACCCAAAAAATCATAGAGAATAGAGATCACTATGATTAAGTTCTTTTTGCATGAAACATGTCAAATAGGGATGGGCTGAACAGACCCCCCATTCAGGTCGCACCAGAATTTCCGAACTTCCGAAAGTTCGGACCCGAATAACAAACCCTATTAAAGTCAATGGGACACGAACGTCAAAATCAAAAGTGGCCATTTTGAAGGCTTATATGCAAGTAATTGGGCATACAATGGTTATAGGGGTCTGGGTCCCGCCCTGGGTGATAAGTATCAAAAAAGTTTGTGAAAAACTTCATTTTTAAATGAGCAGTGATTTTTTGATTTTTAAAGTGAAAGCCTAAAAATGAAAAATTCCTTCCAATATAGTGCCTGGGGGGGGGGGGGGCTCCCCTTAGTCTACTTGTAAAGTGGCAGATCTGTACCATGTCAAGAATCTGCTGTAGAAATAATTGCATTTTTAAAGCCAAAAACATGACATTTTCCCTTTAAGCTGCCTTTGTTTTGCTTAGCAACAGCTTTGTATAGAAGTAACGCGTGCGTAAAAATTGGTCTTTGGGTGTCGGTGGCACCTTTCCACTGTAACCTTATAGAGGTCCTCGTGATGAAGGCAAAAAAAAATTGCAAATATATCCATATGGTTGGTGTTTTTGCCACGTTTGATGTGCCTGAGACACAGTTTGCTGATAGCATCAGTGTTGTCTGCTGCAGAAGTGCTGAAAAAGGCTTAGACAGCTGAGCTTTGGGGAGTTGGCCTGGGAGATAACAGCTGCAGAATGTGATGAAATAAGGTGGCTGCTCTCTACTCTTTCTTGATGTTGGGGTTATGCCGCCTCACCTTCAGTTTCCTCTTCTGCTCTATCTGGCACCCAAGTCGCATCAGTGACCCCATCATCATCCTATCCATCTCCTCCATCTTCATCATTACCACTGGAGACAACTTGGCAATAAGCTGCGCCTTGGGGAACATGAATGACAATTTGTCTATCAGTGTTCCTCCCTCTCTCTAGGCTCATGTTTCTGTCATCCTCAACCTCAGAACCAACATCTGAATCCAGTAATGGCTGGGCATCATCAAGGAGCAAGTGGCTGACGCTATGGTCAAATAACTCAGCTGACTCCTCAATGGCTGATGTTGGGCTATGGCAGGAATAGATGTGGCCAAGGAGGCAGGTTTATCCACTCTGGCAACTGCAGGGGATTACACTCTTGTCTCTGCCTGCATGACAGAGGATGAGGAGGATGAGGAAGGTTTAGTAAACCAGTCCACCAGCTCCTCTGCATGCTGTGGCTGGATAGCATGGGCAAACTCACTAAACAGAGGAAATTATGCCCTGCCTGAGGACTGACCACCACATCCAACTTTGCCTGTGGACACATTTGTTGCTGGCCCACTTACAGTGCCAAGGGAACATCTGCCTCTCCTTGTTTTCCTCCCAGACATTATTGGGAAGGAGGGGGCGGTGCTTATAAGCAAATGTAAAAAAGAAGTTGTAATCTGTACACTACAAGGATACACTATAATACACTATAATATACTGCAATATAATGCACCAAATGTACAGTGATGCACAGAACTATATGGCGTTAAACTGGCAGTAACACACAAAACGATATGGCGTTAAACTGGCAGTAACGCACACAACGATATGACGTTAAACTGGCAGCAACACATACAGAACTATATGGTGTTAAACTGGCAGTAACGCACAAAACTATATGGCGTTAAACTGGCAGTAACACACAAAACTATATGGCGTTAAACTGGTAGTAACGCGCACAGAATTCAATGGCATTAAACTGGCAGTAACGCACACAGAACTATATGGCGTTAAACTGGCAGTAACACACACAGAAGTAAATGGCGTTAAACTGGCAGTAATGCAAATAGATGGTGTTCAACCGTCACTACACTGACGCTATACACTAATGTAAAGATTACTGACACAATCTCACTACACCACACTGAAACTATCTGAGCTGTCCCTCCTCTAGCTGCAACCTATGCAAAGCTGAATGATGGTCCTCCTCACTACATTCACACGATCCCTAGACTGACACAAATCTAATATTCTGCACTAACAATTGAAGCAAAATAGCACAGTATAGCACAATAACTAACTAATAGCACTGAACAGAGCCCTGTTCTATCTCTCACAACGCCAAAATCACACTGAAAATTGCTGCCATTGAAAGAATACTTTTATACTGTTGGGCTATTTATAGGACCTCTCTATTAATTAAGGGACTGGTAACAGTCCCCCCATTATGCTAAATATATTTTGGTATGAGGGTGGGGTATTAAAGTGTACCCAGTGGGCTTACATGTGGAGTGGCATATATTCTAGCTTATACCTCTTATGTCGTAAGCTTTAAATATTGCCAAATCGCACGGACCTATATATAGATCAGTAGTTGTGTTGTTAAATTTATAGGTCTGCAGTGCCAGATATGACTGATCCAGGTATACATCTCTCCTCAGTATATCCTGTAGGTCCCTGTCCTTAACCTGCTCTCCCTGGTACAGGGGTCCTACAGATATCTACCAGTGACAGTTATGGGACATGCTATGTTGAAATACCCCCCTCGTGTATCTTTTCTTTCCCCTCCTTCCACCTTTTTGTCCCCATTGTTTATTCTTTGGGGGTACTTTTGGAGTTTGGTTCTTGCCCATTGGGCTGGCCCCGTATTATACATATTGTAAGCAAGGCTTACCCATTAAACTTTATGCAGGCATTTTTGGATATGGGATGTCTACATTAGAGACTTCAGTGCCTGCAAGATTTATATACCCTTGGGCTGCTTATATATCGTCTGGGCCTCTTCTCCCTTTGGGTACTGCATTTTACCCCTAGTAGGAATGCTTTCTATATACCCTTCTTGGGCATTAATACATTATTATATATATAATTTTACTATTTTTTAATATTTCACAATACGATACAGCCTGTTTCAAAATGTGTTTATAATCCTTCATCTATCTGGTTATCATGGATGGTGACCCATGACACCATATGTGTGTACCGGGCCCAGTCTGATCCCTGATGAGAATGACTGAATATCACCCGAAAAAGTTTTACAGGGTACAAGCTGGGTTTGTTTCTATACGGAGTATAGGAGAGTGACGGATGCTATTCCACCACTCACCACTGCGCGCAAGCACCTAGGGAGAAATGTCATTAATGCTGCTATTTAGCTGTTTATTATTTCCTGCTATGTATTCACGTCATGTATGGGGGCTTATTTTGTAAAAAACAAGCGGAGATATGAGATACAACCATTGACACTTCTAGCTGGGCGTATATGGCAAACCCGTTGCCAGTTATGGGTGCTTGGAGATATCTTGTCTCGCTGTCCAGTCTGAATGGCGAATAAGCTTACGGGGGGAGGAATGTCCGTAAATCACGGACGGGCTCTTATAGGCCTAAATTAGAATATGGGGAGTGTCATGTATCCCCGCCTGCTTTAAATACTGTGAGGTGAAGTAAGTTAACGTCGTCTTTGATAACGTCTGACAACGAAACGCGCGCTTACGTCACTTCCGGTAAGACACAGGAAGCACATCCAAAGCTCACCGCGGGCTTCTGTTTTTACAAGTGACAGTAAAGAGTGGTGACAGTGAATCTGTCAAGTCTAAGTCTATATTAAATTAGGGGCCTGGAGCAACAACAACAAAAAAATCTTAGGTTTGAACCATTAGCACAAAAATATAAACAATGGTTAAATTGATTTAACTCACCCAATCAAGCATTTGCTTTGCTAATTTTTACTCCATATACAGGTAGATTATTATACAACTGCAGCTACATTTTTGTGATTAGGTGCCTGCATGGTACACAGTAACCTGGAACAACAAGCCAGAAGTTAATTTTTCATAGCTGAGTAAGGGCAAATAAAATTGGTTAAGTAGCTACAGGTAGGAAATACGGTTCATATATTCTGTGTATTATGGGTCAATTTCCCTTTTGCACTTTACAGTAGCTGCATCATAGTCATACTTCCCTTATATTTTGTTTCACGCTTTCTACATCAGGGTGCATAGAAAAGACACCAAGTCCTCCAATTCACCTTTAAAAAAAATGGACAAACCAAAGTAATGACTACAATTTATTGTATCAACTTATCATTAGCACCATGCGGTGAGAGGATGGATTTCTCTTGTAACCACAAAACATCTTTACTCCATCATTGTAAAAAAAATTGTAGAAAGAATGTTGCAAGTGCTGCGGACTTTAAAGGGATATGCTTTGATAGTGCCAGTAAAAGGCAACTTCTATAAGGGTTAACAAATGAAAAATGTGTAACTTCCTAATAAATTAAGTATACAGTATTTTGTTACACATTCATTTTAAATTTCATATCTAACATTCACAATATATGGTTTAATGGTTTAATTGAAAGATTTCATATGCCAACTTTTTTGAGAATATTCAAAACAGTATTGGTTAAACATAAAATTAGAAATCAGGAAAGAGAGTGAGAGATCGAGAGAACCTTTAAGACACAGTTGACTGAACATATATTTAATTTGTACGGAGTCGCCATTTTGTTTCAGTCAAACAAACAAATTAATATTGTGGACTGGTAAAGGATTATCTGTAAACCTTAATAGCTACATACAGTATGTGTAAGAAAAAACAAAACCACTTATGTGCTGCCTGATAATCAAAACGAATCAAAACGAAGAAGATGCCAACACTCTAATGTGTCCCCAGATAGATAAATATAAAAAAAAATTATAGAAAGTGTGGCGTTAACTTATAGAATAGATGATGAATGATCAATAAGGATTGGTGCATTAAATATGAAACAATATAAAACTAATTACTGAAAATGCAGTGAATCATCATAATATATAGAAAAAAATCATCAAAAATTCATAGGATATTACAATGCAATAAATATGTGGGAGAAAAAGCAGCGCCCAAACTCAGTGCGAAAAAAGCTGCCAACACTTCAATATGACAAATTGCAAAGAGTGAAAGTAGGTAACAGTGTAGCGCTAAATATGTCTCTGTACAGTAATGGGTACTGAATAGTGAAATCCAATAACCGCAAGATCACTGTTCAGAATGTTGTTCTTAACAAAAAGTAACAAAAATAAGTCAAGTGAATGCCTATTGGTAGTGAGCGTCAGATCTTATAACTGGATATATGAATACCAATAAAGGTATGATGCTCACACAAACCAATGTGGAAAAAAGCTGTGAATAGACAACCAAAAGGTCTCTGGTGACAATATGTGAGTGTCAGTGAAGAAGTGATGTCTGCAACGTAATAAGCTGCTACTACACAGCTAAGACAAAGTCAAACCGAAATTGACCCTATATAAAAAGCTCATAATCACAGGCAAAACAATATAAGCTGGTGCTAAAGTAAAAAGTATAAGGTGTAAAGATATATAAAGTGGGTGCACTAAGTGAACCATATAACACCAAAGTTTATGTCAAAACAGCCAATAAGTTAATAAACAATAAGGCGCTTGAGTTCAGATATTAGTGAGCATAAATCACAATATACATGTCAAAACGTGAATGATATAAAGCACCAAACAAAGGAAACCTTAGTTATCACAGGGTGGTGTTAACATATGTATTGAATCAATGGTCCAAGAGTGTTAAACCCAAAGTCCTAGTGATTCCAATTAGCATTCAGGACGGAATGTCAAACTGTGTTTGGGGTGTTTCTGGTTATTTATTCTAAAATCCAGGCAGAAATGGAAATGTAGTTCAGATGCTAGATCCTCTCATGTATGGACAACACCACGAACAACGTGAAGAAATGATGAGCGCTTACCATGTATGGTGGACCAACTCACCAGAAGTGAAAGGTCAAACAGGCTTGCTCGGCTACCTCCAGGTGCCGGAAATATGGGATCAGTCCGTGGAAGTATGGGCTGGAATATCACGAGGTCCTTGAAGGATACTCACCGACCACGTGGAAGCACCTCAGATGTTGTAATTTGGTCAGTGGTACTCAGCGTGAATGGAGAGAGAAACAAAAAAGGGACTCCTCATCGTGAAAAAACCCAGGGACAAGGGTTCACGTTTATTCAAAAAAACATGCATCCATCAAACAATATAAAAAAGAATGGAGCTGTTCAATAAAAACAAATAGAAGGAACGCAGTAGGCAGTTATGCTGAGGAACCCGACGCGTTTCGTCTAATAAGACTTCTGCTGGGGTATGAGCATATGAGCATACCCCAGCAGAAGTCTTATTAGACGAAACGCGTCGGGTTCCTCAGCATAACTGCCTACTGCGTTCCTTCTATTTGTTTTTATTGAACAGCTCCATTCTTTTTTATATTGTTTGATGGATGCATGTTTTTTTGAATAAACGTGAACCCTTGTCCCTGGGTTTTTTCACGATGAGGAGTCCCTCTTTTGTTTCTCTCTCCATTCACGCTGAGTACCACTGACCAAATTACAACATCTGAGGTGCTTCCACGTGGTCGGTGAGTATCCTTCAAGGACCTCGTGATATTCCAGCCCATACTTCCACGGACTGATCCCATATTTCCGGCACCTGGAGGTAGCCGAGCAAGCCTGTTTGACCTTTCACTTCTGGTGAGTTGGTCCACCATACATGGTAAGCGCTCATCATTTCTTCACGTTGTTCGTGGTGTTGTCCATACATGAGAGGATCTAGCATCTGAACTACATTTCCATTTCTGCCTGGATTTTAGAATAAATAACCAGAAACACCCCAAACACAGTTTGACATTCCGTCCTGAATGCTAATTGGAATCACTAGGACTTTGGGTTTAACACTCTTGGACCATTGATTCAATACATATGTTAACACCACCCTGTGATAACTAAGGTTTCCTTTGTTTGGTGCTTTATATCATTCACGTTTTGACATGTATATTGTGATTTATGCTCACTAATATCTGAACTCAAGCGCCTTATTGTTTATTAACTTATTGGCTGTTTTGACATAAACTTTGGTGTTATATGGTTCACTTAGTGCACCCACTTTATATATCTTTACACCTTATATTTTTTACTTTAGCACCAGCTTATATTGTTTTGCCTGTGATTATGAGCTTTTTATATAGGGTCAATTTCGGTTTGACTTTGTCTTAGCTGTGTAGTAGCAGCTTATTACGTTGCAGACATCACGTCTTCACTGACACTCACATATTGTCACCAGAGACCTTTTGGTTGTCTATTCACAGCTTTTTTCCACATTGGTTTGTGTGAGCATCATACCTTTATTGGTATTCATATATCCAGTTATAAGATCTGACGCTCACTACCAATAGGCATTCACTTGACTTATTTTTGTTACTTTTTGTTAAGAACAACATTCTGAACAGTGATCTTGCGGTTATTGGATTTCACTATTCAGTACCCATTACTGTACAGAGACATATTTAGCGCTACACTGTTACCTACTATTACAATGCAATGCCCAACTGGGCAGTGATCCTAAATAAAAGTGCTACAGATATGTAACAAATAACCCAACAATATAAACCATAAGTGACAAGGTATTATACCCTACTGGGTGATGAAACCAAATTATGGTGCTGCAAATACCATAAGAAAGTCCTGCAGATGTGCAATTGCAAAACAGCATATAATATAAACCACATAAAATAAATTCAAAAGTGTTACACTATACTGAGTGATAAAACCAAATTCCATTGCTGTAGATATCAAGAAATAAGTCCAAAGATGATTAAATAATGTAAAGAGAACCAAAGTTCAGTGTCAATATACGTGCAATAGAAAGCATTCCAAGCCAAGGCAATTTGTGCACCACCACAGTCAGGGCTGGTGCTAGACTATTTTGCACCCTAGGCAAGACCAGCTACTTGCGCCCCCCCCCCCCCCAAAAAAAAAAAAACACTGAATGGCTTTGTGCAGTGTCATTAAATAATAGCACAATACACTCTTTGACCACAGTGTGTATTATGTGAAAATCTGTCAGTGCACTTTAATTATTTCACTGTGTGCCATTATAAAAAATATATTAGTGGCGGAACACCAGGGTCCGATTGAAAGTGCGACCCTGGCCGTTCGGCCTGGATTAAGAGCATCATAGGCCTGGTGCTGAGGATTTTGGTGGGCTCTGGATTATGAAGCCCCTTGTCCTGTATGCTACATTAAAATGTTCTCTACAGCCCCGCCTTAACCACCACTTGTGCCTAGGCACTCCTTCCATCACCACCCACTGCACCTGGGACCCCTTTCCTCATTATCTACTGTGCCTGCAGCCTCCCTTGCCTTACCACCCACTGCACCTACAGCCCTCTTCCCTCACCACCTACCATGCCTGTAGCCCCCCTTTATTGCATAAATACTACAGGAGATGATCAGAGACTGCAAAACGTACTACAGGAGATGGTCAGAGACTGCAAAACATACTACAGGAGAGGGTCAGAGATGGCAGACATGATACAAGAGATGGTCAGAGACTGCAGACATGGTACATGAGATGGTCAGAGACTGCAGACATGGTACATGAGATGGTCAGAGACTGCAGACATAGTACAGGAGACGGTCAGAGACTGCAGCCATAGTACAGGAGACGGTCAGAGACTGAAGACATAGTACAGGAGACGGTCAGAGACTGAAGACATAGTACAGGAGACGGTCAGAGACTGAAGACATAGTACAGGAGATGGTCAGAGACTGAAGACATAGTACAGGAGATGGTCAGAGACTGAAGACATAGTACAGGAGACGGTCAGAGACTGCAGCCATAGTACAGGAGATGGTCAGAGACTGCAGACATAGTACAGGAGATGGTCAGAGACTGCAGACATGGTACATGAGATGGTCAGAGACTGCGGAAATAGTACAAGTGTGTCCTAGGCTAGCAGTGACCAGTGTGGAAAAACATTGATCGCTGCACTATGTGTAAACAGGAGTTCACAAAATATAACAAAGTGCCAAAAAAAACTTTACTAACAGTCATTTCTCAAGCACAGGAGGACAGTAAATGGTTAACAGGTCTGTGAAGCTCCCAGCCTGACCAGCTAATTCCTTCAAAGATAACAAGGAAAAGGTCAAACAAATCATGGATGGGACTCTGGCACATATAGCTATAGAAACAGCTGAAGTTGCAGTGTCTTGCAGAAGTCTAATCTGCATTCCCCTGTCCTGTGTTCAGTGTAAATAAAGCCAGATAAGAAGCAGTGTGAGAATACGGAGCGGAAGTCATCCCTCGATCAGTTCTACACACAGCACGGGAGAAGGAGAACACACTCATACATTTTTGCAGCCAGAATTGTGACATCTCATACCTTCTTCATATTCAGGTATGTCGGCTCCTCTCCATCCTGCCCAGCTCTGGTCACTAGCATCTCTTCTGGTCAAATGTGGCGGTCTGGACAATCTGATTGGCTAAGGAGGTAGTGGGAGGCGGAGCAACTTAGCAGTCACGCCCTCCCACTCAGAAGAGCAGCGCTATTGGCTGCCTGCTCTGTTACACACAGACTTCCTTCTCCCTCCAGCATGTGAAAGACGATGGGAGGGAGAGGGGAGAAGCTGCACACCGCAAGGCTACCACCTGACCACTGCACAGAACTCCTTGCTGTCCGGGTCCCCTATCTGCCGGGAGCTTGGGGGGGGGCGACAAGAAGGAGGAAGGGGTGAGGCAAGGGTCATGTGCGCCCCTAGGTGGCAGTGCGCCCTAGACGGCTGCCTAGTTCGCCTAGTGGGTGCACCGGCCCTGACCACAGTGCAATCTAGCAGCTCACCTGAAAAAAAGACCCATACTTTCATACAGGTCATATAGCGCTTGATATAAGGAGTGTTCAATCTTCCTCCACAAGATGTCACTTTATGCAGAATCTCCTCTTGTCAAATGGTCATAATATGCAACAATAAAGATCACCAAGAACTTTTTTGCATTTATGCCTATGACATTTTATATGACTCTTTTACCTTTTTTAATAAACAGTGTTTAGAAGTACCCACTTTAGAAGTTTAGAAGTGTTTAAAAGTGTCTACTTTATGGTCTCTTGGGATGGGCGGGCGGTTTGGGCCAAGCATAAGTTCGGCCTGAACATCGCCCATTCGGGTGTTCGCAGAACACCCAAATTTTCTGTGCGCTCGGGGGGAACATCCCATCAATAGGTTGTTAAGGAGCAGGGCCAGGAAGCCGGCTGCCGCGTCCTTAACAATGCATGAGTTATCAGCTGTCAGCGAGCTTCCTCACTGACAGCTGAATGAAAAAAAAAAAAAAAACATTTCTGAATTAGCCGGCAATAAAACATCAACAAAAAAAAATGGTGTGGGGCACCCCAATCCTTACCAGGCCTTTTAAGTCTGTTATGCATTTTAAGGGGAACTCCATGGCAAAATCAAGAAAATGGCATGGGTCCCCCCAAAATCTATACCAGACCCTTATCCGAGCATGCAGCCTGGTAGGCCAGGAAAGGGGGGCAGCAAGTGCTTTGGGGAGGGGGCTTCATGTTGATGGGGACAGGGGCCTCTTCCCCACATCCCTGGGTGGTGGTTGTGGGGGTCTACAGGCAGAGGGCTTATCAGAATCTGGTGGCCCCCTTTAACCAGGGGGACCCTAGATCCTGGCCCCCCTATGTGAATGGGTATTGGGTACATAGTACCCCCACCCATTCAACCCCCAAAAACTGTGTAGTGTAAAAAAACAGGAGCCAGTTTTTCAGAAGTCCTTTATTAAAAAATAAAAAAACAATGTCCTCAATGTAGTTCTACCATCAATCACGATGCCCGCCATACCGCTGGACCTGAAAAAAGAAACAAAAAGGCTCCATCCGCGACTAAGGCTAACTACCGACTGCCTTCTCCACCGTCTTACAGTTATTAAATAGGTAATGTGCAGAGCCACCTGTGACATCCCTGACACAGCATGCCCTGGTTGGTGATGTCACATGGAGGCAGTGCCACCAGGTGACATAAACAGGTGGCCCGCCCCTTACCTATTTAAGAACTGTCAGACGGAGGAGCAGGCAGTCAGCAGTTAGCCTTTGAGGTGGAAGGAGATTTTTTTCTTTTTCAGGTCCAGTGGTGTGGCGGGCATCGTGATTGACAATGGATCTACATCAGGGGACGGTGTAATAGTGACAACAGCAGAGGCAGGGAGAAAAAAAATGGCAGGACTTCTGCAGTTTGGTCTAGACCGGGACAATGGTCCGCTGTTTAGTGATGCCTGGTATAGGCCGATAATTCCCCAATTTCCTATCGCCGATGTTTTTCCTATGTACTATTTTGCTTTGTCATTTCTCACGCGTTGAATACAATACATCTATTGAAACAGAAATGTCACAGATGAAGAGTTGCTCTCTTTTGTTGTTTAGTTCAATGGACCCATGATAAAGATACTAATATTATAACTACTAGTTTTAAGCCAACATCCATCAATTCTTATTTGCATGTTCAAAGTTTCCACCATCCACGTTGTATGTGGAATATTCCTCTTGGCCAGTTGTGTTTGCTTAGGTAGAATTATTTTAATATGATTATTTATTACAAGGGGAACTTTTCCTGAAAAAGTCGTTAGGAAAATGTTATAAGGAGACTCTAATTGACACAGCATTTCAGAAATATTTTGATTTAAATGCCCATCAATGCAGCCTTATCAATGTTCATCTGCAGCCTTGTCAGTGTCCATCTACAGCCTTGTCAGTGTCCATCTGCAGCCTTGTCAGTATCCATCTACAGCCTTGTCAGTGTCCATCTGCAGCCTTGTCAGTATCCATCTGCAGCCTTGTCAGTGTCCACCTGCAGCCTTGTCATTGCAGTCTTGCTCCAGTGTCATTTGCAGACTTTAAAAATGGCACAGCCGAGATACAGAGCCTGATGTCCTGTGTATCTCGGCGGCGCTCGATAGTTCTCGGTGGCTTTCGGATGCTTTCGGATGCTCTCGCCGGCATTCGGCCATTTTTCGCCATTCTCGGCCACTATCGGGCGCTTTCAGACGCACTCAGCTGCTCTCGTCAGCTTTCAGCGGCTTACGTGGGAATGCGAAAGCCTCCGAGAGCGACTGAAAGCCGGCGAGAGCGGCTGAAAGCCGTCAAGAACGTCCGAAAGCCGCAAGAACGGCCGAGAGGCTCACAATCGGCGGGGGATCAATGTATAACATGCACCCACGATTTTCCCCTGATCTTAAGGGGAAAAAGGTGCGCCTTATACACTGATAAATATGGTAGTTATTACTATTTATTAGCATTTATCATCTTCCTTTTCTCTGTTGATTTCATAGAATTGTTTTGTATTGTTTTTGCATTGATGTTCTAATTATGTATTTTGGATTGTTCATTCCAGTCCAGCTTAGTAGAGTAGTTTTTAGAGCTGTAATATTTATATTTGTATATACAAGGTTTTTATCGTATTGTTTTTTTATTCATTATGACACCTATTTTTTACTATTTAATATATTTTTTTTTTTTATCATTGTCCCTTTGCAGAGTTTATTGAATTATTGTATTGATGTTCCAATAATGTATGTTTTGCAGCATCTTCTGTAAACAGTCTGTCAGATTTGTCTTCCCACTGAGTATGGATTTTTACTGCGCTTTTTTTACACTGCTGGCCTCTTTCTACTTGATTCTCATGGGAGTGATTTTTGAGGGCAGAGGTGAGGATACCCTGGTCAGTCTGATTTTTCATGTGCCATTAGGTGTTCATAGTTTTGCAGTGTTCATGATGTTTCATAGAGAGTTCAGACCTGCCTTGCAATGTGTAGAATTTGCTCTGCAGTTGGAGTATAAACACTAAAAGATTAGACACTGCAACCCCTTTGAGAATGTGACAAGCCTCAATACAGAATACTTTTAGTGATGGCATCTCAAATGTACAGTAATGCTTTTACAGTCTTAAAGATAACTGCTGCATGGCAGCCAACTTGAAACCTGGGGGCCTCATGATCTCAAATTGCCCAGGGCCCCCTTAAGTTGTCAGTCCACCCCTGAACACACATGTGCATAAAGTAAATTACATTGTTGCATAACTTACCCAATACACACACACATACATAATGGGGTAGACTTACTAAAACTGTTGCACAGCTGTGCATAGTAATCAATCAGCTTCTAGGTTTTATTGTCAAAGCTTAAAGGAACAAGCTTAAGTTATAAGCTGATTGGTTACTATGCACACCTGCATTCTGGGAGCACCAGTTTTTGTAACCCCCCCCCCCCCCCATGTGTGGTATTTTTCTGCAGCAAATTGCAATTGTCATGCTCAGAAGCAGATCCAATTTACATTATACAGCCACTTTAAAAATTAGTATATTAATTTTAGAAAAACTCTTCACCTTCAATTTTAATGGAAAATGGCTCATGTTTGTTACTTACTTGAAGTATTTTTTTACGCACACAATGGGAAAATACACCAGGGTAAATAAATGTTGTAAGCACAAACCGTAATTTAGTGCGCGTAAAAAATCAATAGTAGATATGAAAACAGAACCCAGAAGTATGATGCCAAGAAACAAAGAGTTAAAATGAAAATCATTATTATTATCATACTAGCTTCAGGAATAAAGTGAAGTGGGTAAAGAAAACAACACTCTGTCCTTGTATGAGCAACATTCCTTATTTCATCTACTTTCAAGGGATGGTATAAAAATGCTGCAAGCATGTGGCATTTCAATAACAATTTTATTGAGGTTGGTTTATCCTCCTGCAATTATAAGCTCTGTGCAGATATTCTCAATCAGGAAGCAAGGCAAGTCATAAATGTAGAGAGAAAGAAAATAGAAGGTCATCACAATGTATAGCATTTTATAGTTGCTTTCGTTTTAATTTCTACTTTATGGTTATAAAAGAAGCTTTTGAGAATCCCTGTTGTCAATATAAGTCAGTTCTAGTGCCACACAACAACTTGTAGTTTTTAATATATATAGACAGTAAATGTGGTAAGATTAATTGAAAAATGCTGTATTCAACATCTAAGTACATATAAGTGTACTTGAAATACAAACATAATAATCCATGAACCGACTTCACAAGATGAACCCTACATGTTCTCCCCACTGTTTGCGGTGTGGTGTGGCTCTGGGAGATTTCACACACATTTTCTGGACTTGTCCATACATTTTAGGGTTTTGGATGGAGGTGGTGGCTTTGTTAAATTCTATTTCACGCGCTTATATGTTAGTTACTATGTCAGTGTGTTTGTTGGGTCTGGTTAAGGATATTCTTCCAACAGAGACAGAGTGGACATTTGTTAATATTACTGTTTTATGCCAGAAAAGCTATTACCCTGTATTGGAAGAAGTCTTTACCGCCCACATTCGTATACTGGAAACAACTGGTTAATAATAGTTTACCATTACATAGAGACAACTATGTGAACAGGGGTTGTCCTCGTTAATACAAAAACATTTGGGCTAAGTGGTTGGAGGAGCCCTATGCGGCATCCCCCAACAATATTGACTTCTAATCTATATAATAATATACATTTTTAGATATGATATTGATACATATATTGCTATATAGATTAAGTGGATTATTTATGATATGATTTACTAAAGATATACATGATAAGGCTGATATTGCGTTGACTGAAAGAGTATATGTATTGTTCTAGATAGTATTTTTTTTTTTTTTTAGTATGTCACTAATTTACTTATTAGTCAGGAAAATGGTATTGTGATCCGATGAGGATCTCAATGATGAATATATACTCTGACCAACGTGTATTGTGTTTTGTACTGTGTATTGTATTAGTCAATAATAATAATAATAATATTATTATATATATATATACATAATATTTATTATAAGTCTAGATAGGTGTGATATGCAAGTATAGAAGATCTAATCAGCTTCCTCTATTATATTGCAGGTGGTAGTACTGTCATGGCGATAATAAAGTTTACTCCATAATGGGGCCCATGAAGGAAAGATAAAACAGTCACATAGTGTAAAACTTCTTGACAGTTTATTTAAAGAAATCAGTGTTAAACACTTACAGAAATCCTTGCCCACTCTTCGGGTGTCAGGGATGACCCTCACTCATTTCCCCCTGTGGACATTATGTGCTGGGGCTCGTCTGATCGATAGCCGTTAAAGTATTCAACATAGCCATACATCGTGAGTATTTTATACATACTATGACATTGTGTGAGTTACCTGTAATTAACTATATGAATTGTTTACCCACTTTACTGTTGTATACACGTACATGTGTGCCATTATATCTTTAGATTGTTGCACCTTGCTCTTATCCTTCCCTGAAGAAGGAATTGTCTTTATTCAGAAACATGTTAGGAACCTCTCTGTGAACTAAATATCTAGTTTGGTCTTTAATCCATGAGACTAACCTAAGGTTCCAATTATGAGCTATAGGGCACTGGATGTATAACTGTATGGTTGTCTATGTTTATTTAAAATTTTGGACCATGCGACTGTGATCACAATTTTTATTATGTCCTAATAAAATGTGTTAATTGTTATACATATCTTTACTATCATTTCTACCTACTGCCTTCAAAGTCCCAACTGGGCTATTTTTTCTTGTTCCATTAGAAAAGAGTTTAGTGACTTTCTCTATAATAGCTGGGTTAAACAAGAGAAGTATTGATTTTGCAGTTAGACAAGGAGTATAAGATGAGGGAGATCTCGTTACAAATTGTATCAATCTTATTTTTGAAGTGATTAGCAATCTCCTGGGCAGTGACTAAGTTAGTAGGTGGAGGTAATAAAGGATAAAGTAGAGAGTTAAAGGTAGGAAAGAGCTGACGGGGACTGCGTGAGAGGGAGGGTGTTAATGAGAGTGATAAAATAGGTCTGTTTGGCAGTTCAGAGGCTAGGATTTATATTGGTTAAAGTCTTGGTGGGACTTACGCCACAGACAGAAGAGAAGTGTTAAGATGGCAAAGGTTTCTATAAGTAACTGTTAGGTAGTTGGAAGGCAAGGTGGAGGAAGCAAGGAGGGAGTGAAGCTGATAAGGTAGTGATCAGAGAGAGGAAAAGCAGTGTTGGAGAGGTTGCAAGGAGTGCATAGGTAAGAGAATACAAGACCAAGGCAGGTTAGGCCAGACATTTAGAAATAGCAGGGGTGTTAAGATTAACAGGGATGTTGAAGTCACTAAAAATGATTGTGGGAATTTCAGAAGACAGAAAGTAGGGTAGCCAGGCAGAGAAGGCATTAAGGAAGCTTGATACCAGTCCAGGGGGCCGATTGATCACAACAATTCTCAAAGGAACTGGAGAGAGTAGATGAATATAATGAAATTCACATGAGGAGGTGAATGAAGGATCTGAAAAGTGCTTTGAGGGGATAGGAGGATACCAACTCCACCTCCCTTTAGTCCACTAGGCCTGGGAGAGTGAGTCCTGAGGTGGCCACCGTGGGAGAGGGCAGCAGGAGAGGGAAAGTCAGGTTATTGAAGCCAGGTCTCAGTAATTGCAAGTAGATTAAAGAGTTTGTGATAAAAAGCTAATTGACAGAGGTGAGTTTGTTACAGACAAAGAAGAACATTTCAAAGAGCACAGGAAAAGGGGAGGTTCTAGGAGGAAGAGGAATATAAACCAGATTGTGTAGATTGTGGCCACTGTTAAGCCCCATACACACGCGCGGTTTATCCGAGGACCAGGTCCGTCGGACCATGTCCGTCACACTTTGTCTGATGTTGGTTTTGCGTACACACGGTCAGACAAAGTTGTCGGAAAATCCGATCATTCTGAACGTGGTGACGTTTGTTGCCTACGACGGGACTACGTAGAGGCTAGTAGCCAATAGCTTTGGTCTTGTAATGTGATCTGAGCATGCGTAGCACTTTGTCCGGTCGGACAACCGTACACACGATCGGATTTGGTGTGATCGGACCGTGTTGTCGGCAAATCTTTCCAGCAGGAGATAAGACTTTGTCCGTCGGACAATCCGACGTACACTGTCCGATGGTGCATACACATGGTCTGATTTTTCAACAACATTGTCCGATCGGACAGAATCCATGAAAAAGTCCGACCGTGTGTATGGGGCTTTAGACAATAGGGAGTGCCAGGTGTTGGTCAAAGTAGATGATGGCGGTCCAAGATTTGGGGAAATATCTCCAGATGTTAGGAGAAGCAGAAGGGTGGGAGAAATAATAAGGGGGCATGACTTATATGTCCCAGTGTCCTAGAGGTTTTATTAGTATGTGGGTTCAGAATTAGCAGAAGTTGATGAGTGCAGTAATAAGGTGAAGACAGAAGTGAGGATGATATAAATAAGCTGTGGGGTTGAGAAGAGGGGTGAAGGAGAGACAGTTTAAGGGTAGAGTATACAACTGTTAAACGGATAAATAGGAAGTGCATGTGTTACAGAGTGGTGATATTAAGAAGCAGACTGGGTGAGAGATGAAAAGCTGGATGGGGAAACAGTTCACCTGAAGTCTGTTTATTGTTTTGCAGTAGTCTGCTATGGAGTCTCACTTTGTGCATTCGCTGAACTGCAGAGCCAATGCTATCTCTGCCTGTGCTACCCCTGCCTGTGTGTCCCCTAGCCACTTAAGGACCAAGCCTCTTTCTGAGATTTGTTGTTTACAAGTTAAAAACATTTTTTTTGCTATAAAATTACTTAGAACCCCCAAACATTATACATTTTTTTCTAACACCCTGGAGAATAAAATGGCCGTCGTGTCAATACTTTATGTCACACTATATTTGCGCCGTGGTCTTACAAGTGCACTGTTTTTGGAAAAAAATACACTTTTTTGAATTAAAAAATAAGACAACAGTAAAGTTAGCCAAATTTTTTTATTGTGAAAGATAATGTTACGCCGAGTAAATTGGTACCCAACATGTCACGCTTCAAAATTGCGCTCGCTCGTGTAATGGCGACAAACTTTTACCCTTAAAAATCTCCATAGGCGACGTTTTAAATTTTTTTATAGGTTGCATGTTTTAAGTTACAGAGGAGGTCTAGGGCTAGAATTATTGCTCTCGCTCTACCGATGGTGGCGATACCTCACATGTGTGGTTTGAACACCGTTTTCATATGCGGGAGCTACTCACGTATGCATTGGCTTATGCATGCAAGCTCGGCGGGACGGGGCACGTTTAAATCTATTTTATTTTTTTCTTATTTATTTTACCTTTTATTTTTTATTTTTACACTGTTCTTTTAAAAAAAAAATGTGTTACTTTTATTCCTATTACAAGGAATGTAAACACCCCTTGTAAAAAAAAAGCATGTCAGGACCTCAGATATCATATTTACACTAAAATGCAATAGAAAAAAAAATTGGCATTTAAAAAAATGCAAAAAAAAAATGGCCCTTTAAGAGCTATGGGTGGAAGTGATGTTTTGACGTTCTCCATCTCCACCCAGCAAGGGATAAGATCCGATCGCCTCCGCCGCTGCCGACGGCTCCGGTAAGCGGCGGAGGGTAGCGGAGTGCAATGGGAGGGGGGCCCTCTCCCGCTGCAGATAAAAGTGATCTCACAGTGAATCCGCCTCAGAGACCACTATTATCGGAAACCAGACCGCCGGCCGAAGAAGAGGATACCGGGGTTATGGCAGCTAGCTGCTGCCATAACAACGATATTCCACTTTAAAGTTAGGATGTATATGGGCGTGCAGTGGTCTGGAAGTGGCTAGAGAAGACTTAAGTTATACTGAGTTGGTAGGGGGTATTGCCAATTAATCAGTTAGGATTGCATAGGAGAAACACATGGCTAACAGAACAAACTTCTCACACCAAAGGCAGATTACAATAGACAGCAAGCGAGCAGGAGGTCAGAGTTGTAAAGATTAAGATCAGCTCATAATTTAGATTTAGACAATAAGAAAACAAAATAAACATCACAGTAATATGGACAGAGGTAAAGAATTTGAAAGCAGCATAGATTATTACCATTAAGCACATTGAAAACAATGAATCAGTTGGAGTTGCAGTTAGAGCTGGATTTTGAAAGCAACATAGATTATTACCATTAAGCACATTGAAAACAATGAATCAGTTTGTTACAGACAGTCTAATCAGATATAGACTGGGAAGAAGGAACCGTGCATTCGTCTAATGCCACGTACACATGTTCAGACAATCCAACAACAAAATCCTGGATTTATTTCCGACGGATGTTGGCTCAAACTTGTCTTGCATACACACGGTCGCACAAATGTTGTCGGAAATTCCGATCGCCAAGAATGCGCTGACGTACAACACGTGTTAGTAGAAGTTTGGTGAGAGACGATTCGCACTTTTCAGCCTCGTGCTTTTCAGTTTGTTACTGCTCTTCAGTTTGTGTTTGTGGGTCCGTATCTGGTTTTCAGTGCGTGTAGTCAGTTTGTATCTGTTTTTAAAGAGGAAGTAAACCCTCTGGGACAACTTTGGCCTACAGGTAAGCCTAGATTAAGGCTTACCTGTAGGTCCAATAAATATCTCCTAAACCTACATGGTTTAGGAGATATTTAGAAAAGAAAGGGCACCGCTATCTACGGCGCATGCACCATAGACAGCGGCGCGCAGGCGCACTGCGCATGCCGAGATCACGGCGATATGCCGCTCTCGTGCGCATGTGCGGGAGTGACGTCATCGCCGCTCCAGCGAATCACATCGATGGAGCGGCGAGACCCGGAAGTCACTCCTGTAGTGATGGCGGCGGAGAAGGACGAGGATGAGGGGCTTCGTTTTCAGGTAAGTTATTCATAATGAGCTAGTATGCTATGCATACTAGCTCATTATGCCTTTGCCTTGCAGGCTACGTTTTTTTTTTTTTTTTTAAAAAAGAGGCTTTACTTCCTCTTTAAGTGCGTTCTTTTATAGTTCGCTTCTGTATTTCAGTGTGTTCTTGTCCGCTCATTTTTGATTTTCAGGTCGCTCTTCTCAGGTCTTTCTGATTTTCAGTGCGTTCTGTTAGTTTGTTCTGAGCAGCCGACTGTTTTCTAGTCATGTTGCGGGTACGTACTCATTGTAGAGTTCGTGCTATGCATGGGCTTGGTGATGGGGTTCTTACTTTGACCCAAGCCCAGTTCATGAACAGGGCGGGGAGGAGTTCATGGATGAAGACTTTGTTGCTCCAGCATGACCAATTCTCTCATTTGCCTTTGTTTTGGGAGATCCGTGAGAATAATCCTGATGATTTCAGCTGCCATAACAACGATATTCCACTTTAAAGTTAGGATGTATATGGGCGTGCAGTGGTCTGGAAGTGGCTAGAGAAGACTTAAGTTATACTGAGTTGGTAGGGGGTATTGCCAATTAATCAGTTAGGATTGCATAGGAGAAACACATGGCTAACAGAACAAACTTCTCACACCAAAGGCAGATTACAATAGACAGCAAGCGAGCAGGAGGTCAGAGTTGTAAAGATTAAGATCAGCTCATAATTTAGATTTAGACAATAAGAAAACAAAATAAACATCACAGTAATATGGACAGAGGTAAAGAATTTGAAAGCAGCATAGATTATTACCATTAAGCACATTGAAAACAATGAATCAGTTGGAGTTGCAGTTAGAGCTGGATTTTGAAAGCAACATAGATTATTACCATTAAGCACATTGAAAACAATGAATCAGTTTGTTACAGACAGTCTAATCAGATATAGACTGGGAAGAAGGAACCGTGCATTCGTCTAATGCCACGTACACATGTTCAGACAATCCAACAACAAAATCCTGGATTTATTTCCGACGGATGTTGGCTCAAACTTGTCTTGCATACACACGGTCGCACAAATGTTGTCGGAAATTCCGATCGCCAAGAATGCGCTGACGTACAACACGTGTTAGTAGAAGTTTGGTGAGAGACGATTCGCACTTTTCAGCCTCGTGCTTTTCAGTTTGTTACTGCTCTTCAGTTTGTGTTTGTGGGTCCGTATCTGGTTTTCAGTGCGTGTAGTCAGTTTGTATCTGTTTTTAAAGAGGAAGTAAACCCTCTGGGACAACTTTGGCCTACAGGTAAGCCTAGATTAAGGCTTACCTGTAGGTCCAATAAATATCTCCTAAACCTACATGGTTTAGGAGATATTTAGAAAAGAAAGGGCACCGCTATCTACGGCGCATGCACCATAGACAGCGGCGCGCAGGCGCACTGCGCATGCCGAGATCACGGCGATATGCCGCTCTCGTGCGCATGTGCGGGAGTGACGTCATCGCCGCTCCAGCGAATCACATCGATGGAGCGGCGAGACCCGGAAGTCACTCCCGTAGTGATGGCGGCGGAGAAGGACGAGGATGAGGGGCTTCGTTTTCAGGTAAGTTATTCATAATGAGCTAGTATGCTATGCATACTAGCTCATTATGCCTTTGCCTTGCAGGTTACGTTTTTTTTTTTTTTTTTTTTTAAAAAGAGGCTTTACTTCCTCTTTAAGTGCGTTCTTTTATAGTTCGCTTCTGTATTTCAGTGTGTTCTTGTCCGCTCGTTTTTGATTTTCAGGTCGCTCTTCTCAGGTCTTTCTGATTTTCAGTGCGTTCTGTTAGTTTGTTCTGAGCAGCCGACTGTTTTCTAGTCATGTTGCGGGTACGTACTCATTGTAGAGTTCGTGCTATGCATGGGCTTGGTGATGGGGTTCTTACTTTGACCCAAGCCCAGTTCATGAACAGGGCGGGGAGGAGTTCATGGATGAAGACTTTGTTGCTCCAGCATGACCAATTCTCTCATTTGCCTTTGTTTTGGGAGATCCGTGAGAATAATCCTGATGATTTCAGGAATTATTTCCGGGTGACGGACCCCGTTTTTCACCGTTTGTTGGCTTTGCTGTCTCCTTATATTACGAAGCAGGACACCTGCATGCGGCAAGCTATCACTCCTGAACAGAGGCTAGTCGCCACATTTCGGTACTTGGCGATGTAAAAAAGCCTGCAGGACATCAAGTTCTCGACAGGCATCTCCCCCCAGGCTCTGGTACTATGACAGACTGCGTTTTTTTGTCAGACCAGACTGAAATCAGACCATCACTTTCAACCCTTCCTTCCACTCTTACTTCCACCCTTCCTTTCACCCCAGCTGAGGCTTCCAACGTACAACCTGGACCTTCCACCCAGGAAGATGTGGAGGAGCCCAGCTTGAGGCAGGTATAGCATTGTTCAACATATTTCTGGTAAAAAAATGTATGATGTTAACTAGATGTTATTATTGATCACTAATTTCTGATTTAACAAAGTGATTTACATATTAATAGACAATAGTTGCCAAAAATGATTGGGACAAGAATGAAAAATGCTGGGGTCAGAATGGTAGACTTTTCTACCCTCAGAACCACCCCCAAAATTCAAAAGGTCTATGCCTGCATGGCTGCCAGCAAAATGCAGGAAATGAAGGTGGGCCAACGTCTAATTTGTGAGGACGTGATCTATCAGGCCCTAAATAAGGGGTTGAGGGGCAAACTTACAAGCAAAACCCACCTGTGGGAGTTGGACCATCCTCCTCCTCCACCTCCTGCCACAACTCCAACACCAGAGCCACAGCCCGGAAGCAAGCATGGAAGCAAGCATGGAAGGAAGACAAGAGTGTGATGGCCTGGGTTGAGTCTGGTCTGACAAAAGACGCAGGCTGTTGTAAGACCACAGCCTCGGGACATATATGTCATCTGCTGCTGCTCCCGATCTCCCTGAGTCCTGGACCAGATTGTGCTCCTTATTAAATTGACTCCTCAGGCTTCCAATTTTGCCTGTCAAATAATTGATGTCTGCCCTTGGGTACAAAGGCTTTGCCAATTTCACCAGTTTAGCCTGCGTTGCCTTCCTCTTTATTTTGTTATGACCCCTAATAAATGTCTATTTTTTTTATCACAAATACTGTTTTTTACTTCAAAAAGGACAGTTTGTTTGTGAGTAGGCAAGTACATTTAAAAAATTCTAATTGTCAAATTAACAAGGGACACCAACACCAACCAATCTCCTTGAGGTTAAAAAATACAAGATAATTATGGTGTTGTGGTAACTTGACACACAAAACGAAAAAAAAAAAATATTATGAAGATAACTAGAAAAAAAAATCAGGAGATCTTGATAAAAACATTTAAAAAAGTAGATCACTATAAAAAATATATATAAATATTATTCTGGAGATCTGGCAAAAAATGATAAAGATTATTCAGAAGATCACGAAAAATAATAAAGAAATCTGTTTGTCAGAACTCTGTGTGAATATCAGCAGCAAAACAACTTCATTATTCTAGCATTATAAAGAAGAAGAAAATGCGCTGCATTAAATGATTTAAAAATTTGCAGCATGACGAATGTGCTATCTCCATTACGAACGCTAGTTTTACCAGACCGAGCGCTTCCATCTCGTACTTGATTCAGACGATGCATGGAATTTTGTGTGTCGGAATTGTACACATGCTCTCGGAATTTACGATAAATGATTTTTTTGTAGGAAAATTTGAGATCCACCTCTCATATTTTTGTTATCGGAAATTCCGACAGCAAATGTCCGATGGAGCCTACACACGGTTGGAATTTCCAATCGTGTGTATGCGGCATAAAGCTTGCCATTTCCTAATTGTTTTGCAGGACAACTTCATGGGTCAGATGATGAATGTTCCAACAAGAAACCATGGGTTACTAGACCTACTGATTACTAACAATACAGACCTGATCACGGATTTAGAAATATGGGGCAACTTAGGAAACAGTGACCATAGGTCAATTAGTTTCAGGATAAATCACAGATATAGGAAACACAAGGGTTATTACAAAGACACGGAATTTGAAAAGAGCCAACTTCCCTAAACTTTGCTCTCTGCTAGATTACATTAAATGGGATAAAATCCTGAGAACATGGGAGTGCTTTATAAACATACTAAATAAAGGTATTGGCCAGTGCATTCCAACGGGAAATACTTTTAAAATCTTGGGTAGCTAAACTTCAACATAAAAATGCAGAACAAATGCATTCAAAAAATACCAGGACTCCCACCTGCCAGGTACGAACTCTGGGGGAATCTAGGATGGAAAAGAACCTGGGAATCCTGGTAGATGACAGGCTCAGCAATGGCATGCAATGCCTGCCTGCTGCAAGCAAAGCCAACAGAATATTGATATGCATTACAAAGGGGATTCACTCCAGAGACAAAAGGATAATTCTCCCACTCTACAAGACTCTGGTCTGGCCTCGTCTTGAGTATGCTGTCCACTTCTGGGCACCAGTGTTTAGGAAGAATGTGCTGGAACTGGAGAGTTTAGAGAAAGGCAACAAAGTTAATTAAGAGAAGACGCTTGAGAGGGGACAAATTATACCATGGCAATTATAACAAGCCCTTTGTGGTCTGCCTGGGGGCATCCCGCTGAGGATCCCTTGGGACGATCGCCATGAGCCAATCAGGTACTGGAATCGTGTCCATCTCTGCAAAAACAAACAGGTCTGGAAGCTCCGAAGGATGATGTAGGGAGAAGGTTCTGAACCTTTGTGGACTATGAGATGAATGGATGACCCCTTGTAGGTAGGATTTTTCTAGCAAAGACCATCCTCAGTGCCATCACATTCCCCCTCACAACTGTGTCCCCATCACAGCCATCAAACCCCCACAATTGTGTCCCCTTCAGGGCCACAGTCCCCCACCATCACAACTTTGTCCCCTTCAGTGCCATCAAACCTCCCATCACCACCACTGTGTCCCCTTCAGTGCCATCAAACCCCCCACCACCACCACCACTGTGTCCCCTTCAGTGCCATCAAACCCCCCCACTGTGTCCCCTTCAGTGCCATCAAACCCTCACCATCACCACTGTGTCCCCTTCAGTGCCATCATACCCTCACCACCACCACTGTGTCCCCTTCAGTGCCATAAAACCCCCACCATCACCACTGTGTCCCCTTTAGTGCTACCAAGCCCCCACCACCACCACTGTGTCCCCTTCAGTGCCATCAAACCCCCCACCACCACCACTGTGTCCCCTTCAGTGCCATCAAACACCCACCACCACTGTGTCCCCTTCAGTGCCATCAAACATCCACTACCACCATCACTGTGTCACCTTCAGTGACATCAAACCCTCACCACCACCATTGTGTCCCCTTCAGTGCCATCAAACCCCCCACCACCACGGCCTCCCCATGCGGCACATTTGTTTCCACCATATCAGTCTCCCCTTGTTTACAGTGAGTCTCAGTGCAGAGCTTCTGCACCTCCTGGTCTTGGGTCTTGCCCCGCTGTTACACAGGCCCGTTGTATGTAAAATTACAGCGCTAAAGGACACCAATGTAAACAGCGGGGCGGGAGTCGGGAGGTGCAGCCGACCTGCACTGAAATACCTCATTGGTTGAGGCCAGACTCTCAGAGTGGTTGCGGGACCTGTGCTGCATACTGCCGGGGTGGGGGTGAGTATGCATTACAGATTTCTCAACCCGATAAAGCTTTGTCAGAGGGACTTTCCCTGCAGTGAGTCTGATGACTCTAGCTGCGGGCCAGTAGAAATGTCCTATCGGGCTGGAGGTGGCCCGCGGGCCTTACTTTGGAGACCCCTGCTACAGACTAAATGATAAACACTCATTTGGGTTATTTTCACCAAGGAAGTCTAGCAGAATACATTTTGACCACAATTTATGAAGAAATATTATTTATTTGCAAAATTTTATAACAGAAACAAAGAAAAACATATATTTTTTTTTAGCAAAAACAAAAAAACAGTAGTGATTAAATACCACCAAAGAAAGCTCTATTTGTCTTTAAAAAAATGACTTATGGATACAGTGTTGCATGACGGTGCAATTTTCATTTAAAGTTGACAGCGCTGAAAGCTGAAAATTGGCCTGGACAGCAAGGGGGTAAAAGTGCCATGTATTGAAGTGATTAAACACAGATCAACAGAGATAAGGATTTTTTCTGTTTTTCAGTACACTGACCAAGCTGATAACTAACAGAACAAGGTGCCTTGTCATCCACACCACAACTATCTGATTGCCTTTTTAGTTCCCACTAATTAAGGCTCAGTTCACACCTAATATCGATGCGGCTCCCAGCAGGGGTCCTGAGCGTCCTGGTTCATCGTTTCAGGTCCGATTTCAGTCCCAATTTTTGGCTGAATTCAGACCTGAAACGGGCCAAAAGGCTCACAGGGCTCCTGTGCAAATTTGCACCGGAGCCGCATCGAAGGTATGTGAACCGGCTCCATAGAGAGCCGTTCACAATCTGTTGTTATTGTTAATTGGATGTGGGGATCCTGCATTGAATTCGCAATAGTGTGAACCCAGCCTTAGTCATGGACTGCAGAGAAAAGTCTAGAAACAGTATGATTTAAAAATGTGTGCTGACTCCTTACAAGTTGCCCTAAAAGCCTTTTACAGTGAACAGTGAAACATTCTCATTAGTCTCTAATTCCAAAGGAGCTTACAGAATACATAAACAATAGGCAACAATAGGTATTACATTATGCTGCAAAAAAATTATCTTCTCTAGGTATGTTAGCTTATTTAGATTACATTAATTACTTTAGCTCAGAGGTGCGGATGAAATAAATACTTTCAAATCAGACAAGTTTATTATGCATAATATACAGTGTAAAATGTTAAAATGTGTGTAAAACCCAAGAACAAAATAATAACAAAAAAAATAATAATAATATTTTTCTGCTTACTAGCCCTTAGATGAGGTGGGCTGCCTAAGTTTTCATTTTTATCTCTGAAAAATCTCTGGAATGTGTTAAAGCACATAGTACATAAAACTTCTTATATCTGTGTCTTCCACCACCCTAAGTCGTTTTTTGTGCACTTGAGCTTTAACACATTTCAGAGACATTTTGGGTCATAAAGCATGTTTATTTGATTAACTAATTGCATATTTTGCACTGTAAGCACTTTGTTGTGTGTTTATTACATTTTAAGGTTACATATAGTCTTTGGATCCATAATTCAGTGTATATATTTTTTATGGTGCTTATGTTCTCACCATATACATTTTTGGGGATTTCACAATATTTGTTACATTTCATATGTGTTATATGATTTGTATTGTTAGCTTTACCTCTTTGCGCAGATTGGGTGAATATATAATCGGTTCACTTTAATATATTTATGGGGATATAGGTGCTGCAAACACATTTCTACATAGTATTCAGGGTTTATATATCAATCGTTTTGCTGGCTGCCCTCTGCCGCTATTAGCGCAGACTATAATTTTTTCTTTGTCGACTCTCCTGCTAATTGCAGCAACAAAAATATTTTCATAATATGTTTTCTAGCTTGTGTAAGGAGCATTTATACTTATGTTAGGTGTTACAAACAATCAGCACATATCATGGAGCCATGGTTAAAATTTTGCATCAAAATTAGATGTTTGACTGCATCCATGTGCCAACTGTTATCCAATTTTTGAATTTAGATTTTTGTTTTTGTAAACATATCAATGCAACATGTTTACCAGTCATTGGTTTTTGGCACCAAACACATGTATACCAGTTACAGTGATTTTAATGTCTGATACAGATGTATATACAACATGTGGCCATTGACCATTTTATTTCTGTAAAATACATTTTTTCAAACCTGAAAAGTGAATATTTCTCAGGTAAGCAGCACAGCTACCCACACAAATGCACTCCAATGTTAAACACAGAAAAAAAATCGCTCTGGAAGCACTTTTTTACTACGTATTATAGCTTAAAATTGCTTTTAACAAGGCTATCGGCAAAGAGGTCTAGTTCAAGAACTCAAAATACTAAAGACAGTGATTGCTTTCTTTGATATGAATCAAATGCACAATGCAGCATACCAAACTGTGTAGAGAGCTCTGCAATAATGTAAAAGCTACAGATACGTTTCATAATCTTGACAGAAGGAAATTACCTTTATTTCAAAGATTAGATAATTTAATTTTTCTCAAGAGACTAGATGGTACTTTCTGAGCTTTGTCTGTCGAGAACTTTAATATATGTTAGGAAGTCCAGAACTAGCCTGATGAATATTAATTAATGCAAATTACTTCAGACTGTATTGCTTAATGTAAAATGTAAATATTTGTTAGCATGGGAACGACACATATCAGGAGAGGTAGTGGTGCTGCGCACTCCAAATTGACCAATATGGGAAAGTTCCCCCAGGCAGCAGGATAAGTAATTAGAATGAGTAATTTGATATAGAAAAAAAGATTCTTTATTAAAGTTTACATATAAAAATTCCATGGCAGTTGACATATAAGCTCTGGTAGGAGAAGAAAAAGAACCATTCCAAATACATAAAATTAAAACACAGAATTATACATGGAATTACATATCAGAATGTCAGTTGTATAAAAAATACTGATGCATTTTGACCCATACAATTAGGGTCTTCTTCAGAGATTTAGTTTGCTGCAAAGAGATTACATTTCACATCTCAAATTTTAACAAATAATTCATAAATCGTAGTATAGAGAGTATGAATATAACATATAGTTACTAAATAGAAGGTGTATTCGGAAAAACCCTCCTAACCAGAATTCCCGTAAAAGCTGTCAGATGATCCCGCGTGTTCCCCGGCCGGACAGTAACCCGAAGGAAGATGGTACTCTAAGAGGTACGGCTTACAAGAAGTCACGCGTTCGGACACCCCCTAGGGCGTGCCAGGTTGGGTGGTCAGCACCTGCAGCAAATTCCCAGGATGTCATTAAAGAGGAGGTCCCCTTTCTTTTTTTAAAGTCAGCAGCTACAAATACTGCATCTGCTGACATTTAAAATATGGACACTTACCTGTCCAGGGCGGCCGCAATGTCAGTACCCAAAGCTGGTCTGTCGCTCGGCTCTCGGGTGCTGCCACCGCCATCATGGTTAAGAGAATCAGGAAGTGAAGCCTTGCAGCTTCACTTCCTGGTTCCCTACTGTGCATGCGCGAGTCGCACTGCACAATCTGGATGGTCCCTGCTGTCTCTGGGATCCGTGTGTTTCCCAGCAGACAGCAGGGGGGGAAGGGAAGAGGTGTAGACTCCCGCGGGAGTCTATGCCCGGAACTGGGTGCCAATACCTGTATTATACAGGTATCTGCAACCTCCTCACCCCTGAAAGGTGCCAAATGTGACACCGGAGGGGGGAGGGTTCCGAAAAGTGGAGGTTCCATTTTTGTGTGAACCTCCGCTTTAAGTGGTGTATTTAAAAAAAGTATACAGACTCAATGAAATTTGAAGTTTGCTAACAAACGGTCAAGCATTCTTCACAATAGCTTATATGAATATTATATCTGTCCTATAATTGTACTATGCAGAGATAAGTATTTAATCAAGAATAAATGTTTAAATGAGAGTGATGACAAATAGTGTAAGTGGAAGAGTGTGCGAAGAAAAAGTGAATGGGTGAGGTCAGGAAATTAAAGGGCGGATTGAATGAATGTTACATGAAATTAACGTGTAAGTGGTGCACTTGTGTGAAGAAAAAAGTATGATATGTAAAGGAAAGGGGTGAGGAAAAGGGTAAAGTGATGTGATGTGTGATGGATAGGAAGGTGAAAGGGTTGGGAAAGTAAAACACACCAACACATGACAATACTAAAAACCAAAACAACAAAACAGGGCAAAATGAGTGAAAAATGCAGAGGAAAAAGAGAAGTGAAAACAAAAAACAAATCCATTTCTTTTGCTCACATTCTAAAGGATTTTTCCCCGGGAAGACCCATTGAAATGACAAAATTTCAACATAGAATAAACGTCATGATTTCTTGCTCTATCGTGACGTTTCTTACCAAAAAGGACAGTAGTAGATAAGCAGCACACAGTTTTCTGAAATATTTTTTGATATACATGATATATTTAATAAAAATGTAACAATACAAATAATAATATTATTTTTGATATTTTCATACTGTTTATATGATTCTATGTGCACTTAAAGTTGAATATTATGTTCTTCACAAATTATTCCTTTATCTGTCTCTTAGACTCCTTCGATGCCCCGCTGGTCATGTACGGTCTCTGTGTGGCGATGCTCTCCTTGTACGTCTTCCCGGCAGGGAAGGGAGCATAGATTTTTGTGCTCCCATTATGCTCTACTAGGCGGCCGAAGCACTTTCGGCCATCTATGGGTGCAATCTCTCGGCATCCCCGGTCACTTACGGATGTCATATGTCATTTGCGCATGCGCATTTCTCCGCGAGTGCGTGTGACTTCACAACGTCGCATGGTTAGAGCGGAAGTGGCGTCATTTCGTGGCTTTCCGCCTTCCAGGACACCGAGGTAGCCACACGAGGCATGCCAGCATGGCGGCCACAGCCCCTATCGGTTGGTCAGGTAAGTGGGAGGAGGAAGAGCACCTGCGGCACATCTCAGACCTATTTTTCCAATTAAGTACACCTTAAAAGCATTGGGATGATTGTGGATCTTGAGATGATCCTTTGCATCCCATTAGGACGGTCAGACATTCTCCAACATCCTAGAAGTAAGTAACCAAGATTGGATTACTTGCCATGCTTCCTGCCATATTATGCCTGATCACACGCCAATAATATAATTTACCCATTTTATTAATTTTTTATAACAGATTTGTTGGTTCTTTCTCTGTCTACACACAGAGTCATAGATTCTTTATGTGAACATTTTTCTTGCTAAACTTTATGGCTTGGATAATGCTTTCACCATCTTATCAGTAAGGTAAAAACAAAATAATTTATATATGATTGCCACTTAGTTAGCACCCACTATTCCTTACACTCACGGTTATTATTATTGACACACTGCCAGTCACCCCCACTTCCCAGCATTATCTCCCTTTCACATTTTTCATCTATTTTTCACACAATCTTCTTTTATCAGCTTTTTCTCACTTGTCATCCTCCATCAACACTGCTCACCCCCGTATGCCCACAATTCCATATAGTATGGACTTCAGCCCCCCTTTTCACTTCTCTTTTTCCTCTGCATTTTTCACTCATTTAGACCTGTTTTGTTGTTTTGGTTTTTAGTATTGTCTTGTGTTGATGTGTTTCACTTTCCCAACCCCTTCATCTTCCTATGCATCACACATAACATCACCTTCCCTTTTTCCTCACCCTTTTCCTTTACACATCATACCTTTTTCTTCACAAAAGTGCACCACTTACACATTCATTTCATGTCACATTCATTCACTCCTTTCATTTCCTCACCTCACCTATTCACTTCACACTCTTCCACTTACACTATTTGTCATCACTCTCATTTAAATATTAAACAACATTTGGTCTATTCGGCCATCTATTCTTGATTAAATACTTACCTCTGCATAGTACAATTATAGGTATAATATTTCTAAAAACTATTGTGGAGAATGCTCTTCAAAATTAATTGAGTTTGTATATATATTTTTTAAATACACCACTTAATGACATCCTGGGAATTTGCTGCAGGTGCTGATCACCAAACCTGGCATGCCCTAGAGGGTGTCCGAACGTGTTACTTCTTGTAAGCCGTAGCTCTTGGAGTACCATCTTCCTTCGGGGTACTGTCCGGCCGGGGAACACGTGGGATCATCTGACAGCTTTTAAGTGAATTCTGGTAAGGAGAGTTTTTTTGAATACACCTTCTATTTGGTAACTATATGTTATATTCATACTCTCTATATTACGATTTATGAATTATTTGTCAAAATGTGACATGTGAAATGTAATCTCTTTGCAGCAAACTAATCCTCTGAAGAAGACCCTAATTGTACGTGTTGAAATGCGTCAGTATTTTTTATACAACTGACATTCTGATATGTAATGCCATGTATAATTCTGTGTTTGCATTTTATGTATTTGGAATGGTTCTTCTCCTACCAGAGATCATATAAAGAATCTTTTTTTCTATATCAAATTACTCATTCTAATTACATATCCTTCTGCTAAGAAAAACCCCTGGGGGAACTTTCCCACAATGTAAATATTTGTTATCATAATGGCAAGGGAACTGGCTGTGGGCAATGTTACATTTGAAGGGATATTAAAGTCTTGTTTTTTTTTTTTTTTTTTTTTTCAAATAACAAACATGTTATACTAACCTGCTCTGAGAGGCAGTTTTACACAGAGCAGCCCTGATCCTCATCATCTTGGGTCTCACGCTAGCACTCCTGGCCTTCTGCCGAGTGCCCCCACAGCAAGCAGCTTGCTATGGGGGCACCAGAGCAGGCTCATTCTCGAGCTGCTGCTCTGTGTGTCCATTCTCTGGTTTTCTGGTCACCAGAGCCCCCCTTACCTTAGAGTCTGCAACGTTCCCCTTTACATCAGGGTCCACAGAGTACCCCTTGCTCTGTAAGGCAAACCCTGTGGACTCTGATGTACTGTAAAGGGGAACTCTGATGTAAAGGGTGCTCCGGGAATGCCTGCAAAGTATCTGCAGAGTGAATACACTAAGTGAAAGAGGTTCAATGATGTAGGAAGAGAGTGAGGACACTGATATAAGGGGAAACCTTATCAGTGTGCCCTATTACCTTAGGATCTCCACTCGCCCCTTACATTAGTAACCCCCCATAGAGTGACTGACTGACTGCCCACAGACTCTGTGTGGCCTGGAGCTGACCTCCTGTAATTGCCTGCAGGCTTTGGTCCTCCTCTCCCCCACACCCCCTCTTTTCAGTCGCTTTTGAAAGAAAAGACGCCAAGTGCCATGACGTCACCGCACACACTTTTCCACAAGCTTCCTTTCCCCTTTGCGCCACCTCCTTACGCACCAGCCCAGCGGCCCACACCCCCCTCCACATCCCAGCCGAGTCCGAGTCACGCTCAACTGATTACTAATTGGACAACTAGCAATTGGCTGAGATCGTCTGAGCGTGGCTTGGGTGGGGAGGCGGTCCGCGGGTCAGTTGCAGAGGGAGGGGCTGGGTGGGGCAGAGGAAGCTCAGGGCAAGTGTATTTTTAAAGGGCACTTTTCTGCTGTTTGTTGGCAGCATAAAAGTGCCCTGTCAATTCTGAATGGTGCCCCCTACAGTGGCAGAACACCAGGGCCCAGTTGCAAGTACAACCTTTGCGACCCTGGTAGTTCCATCACTGTCCTCACCCTTTTGTTGACATTTTAGTTGCCAGTGAGGAACCAAAATTTTGCACATGTGTTGGTGGAGAGTGGAAGGGTCAGATAAGTTTCAGAGTGTTTTTTGTTCAAATACCTCTTACCCATTTATGCAGGGGGAGCGGTTTCTGGAGCCTCCTTTATTTTTAAAGAGGTCTTCCAGATACCAAAAAGTCCTTCACCCTCAGACACTCACAGCCACTGGGCCTGGGTTGTGGAGAAGACATCCTTGTCCTTATCAACATAGGGACAAGGTCCTTGGCCAGAGGGATCCCCATGGAAAGATACTCTTCACATGTTGAGGGCATGTCACCTAGTATGGTCCAGGAAGGGACCCATGCTTATTCCTCCTGTTCCTGGACTATCAGGCTGCATGCTTGGATGAGGGTTAGGTATATATTTTGGTTCAACCTCATGCCTTTTTTTGTTTTTTTCTTTTTGCATGGGTTCACCTTTTTTTTTTTTAAATTCTTTATTTTCATTTTACAGGTGCTTGTTTTACAATTACACAACTTAATAATCATATTTCCTAATTACCCCTTTCCCTTTCAAAAAAAAATCATATCTCCCTACCAACAGTAACACTCCTTTATATTGTCTTCTATTCTTCCCATCTGTATTGTCCACTGATCATGTCAGGGATAGGGAAAAAAAAAAAAAAATGGAAAAAAGGCAGATAGAAAACTTCAATTCACCTTTCCTCTGCTCCTGTAATTTTACTTCCCCTTTTATCTCTCCCCTATCCCTCCTCCCCCATTCCTCTCCCGGAGGTGGGGGCTGGGGGAGAAAAAAAAAAATTATAAAAATATAACCACAGGAAAAAAAAAAATGAAGAACAGAAAAAAAAAAAAAAAAAAAAAAAAAAAAAAAAAAATTCCCATTTCTCTCCCTCTCCCCCCCGGACAGGACGGTTGAACGCTCTCTCCCTCTGGCATTCCTCCTCCCCGCCCCGGACCCCCCCTTTTTGTTTCACATCTTTCTCCCCCATGAGGCTATTGGCGGTTTTGTTCCCTATATGTCATGTAGGGTGTCCATGTCTCCTGGTATCTATCTTCTTGTTCTCTTAACTTCATGGTAAGTTTTTCCATTAATTGGATTTCTGATATTTTCGCTAACCATTGTGCTCTCGTCGGGGCTATAGTTTTTTTCCATAAGCTCGGTATGCACGCCTTCGCGGCATTCAACAGGTGTCCCATTAATGAGTTTTTATATTCTCCCCTAGATATTGGAGTATCATGTAGCAGATATACTGCTGGATTTTCTCCCAATGATACTTCAATAATTTCTTCCACTGTTTCCCTTACCATCTTCCAAAATTCTTTAACTCCGGGGCATTCCCAAAATATGTGTATCATAGTTCCCTCTTCCCTTTGACATCTCCAGCACGTATTTTCTAACTGTGGGTATATCCGGTTTAACACTGAGGGTGTTCTATACCACCTTGTCAATATTTTATATCCACATTCTTGATATTTTGTTGATCTTGATGTCTTATGTGTGAGGTGGCATATTTTAAGTTTCTGTGGTTCCGAGAACGTTGTCCCCAGGTCTCTTTCCCATGCCTGTATAAATGTTAACTCTTGTGGAGCTTTACATTCTACCAATAAAGAGTGCATAATTGATAGCCCGTATTTCCCTGGTTCCTCTCTCAAGCATAACTGTTCGAATTTAGACGTTGTCCTTATTTCTGTCATTGGCATTTTTATTACTCGGAGATAGGCCTTAAGCTGTAGTCTCCTGAAGAAGTTAATTTCTCCTGTAAATTCCAAGTCTACCTCCTCCCCTGTCATCACTCTGTTCTCTCTCGTGAAATCTCGTAACCTACTTACCCCTCTTCTCCTAAGATTCCTAAACTCTACCTCTACTAGACCTGGCTCAAAGCTTGGTGTACCCAAGATTGGGGTCATCGGACTTGGGATTTTAGATATTTCCGTTTTCCTAAATACCCTTTTAATCACTTGAATTGTCGCCCCTATTGTGGGGTGTCTTTTTATCTGCTGAGGAATTTCTGTGTCCGCTATCCACACTATCCCTTCTAAGGGAATGCCAGTTATCGCTTGTTCCATACATAACCATGGTTTATCCCTTTTTGCTGTGCACCACTCCATTACTCTTGCTAGGTGTACTGCTTCATAATAGTTCACTGGGTCTGGGAGTCCCACTCCTCCTCTATCTTTAGATTGCACCAAGATATCCCTCCGGATTCTTGCCGGTTTCCCCGCCCATATAAAATTTAAGAATCTCGTTCTCATCTCTCTCAGGAATCCTGCTGGGATCTTGATTGGTAATGCCTGAAGTAGGTATATCAATCTAGGCATAATATTCATTTTAATGATATTGATTCTACCAAACCATGTAAATATTTCCTTGTCCCACCGCTGGAAGTCTGCTTTTATTTGTCGCATTAGGGGTAGAAAATTTAGATCAAACATTTTCTCTAATTTCTTTGTTATTTTAGTCCCCAAATAATTTATATGGGAATCCGTCCATTTAAAAATGAAATGTTTAGTTAATTGTTTTTGGAGTACTTCATTTATTCCTATTCCCATTGCCTCAGATTTACCGTAATTTATCTTGAAATTAGAAACCTCTCCATATTTACGTATCTCTACTAACAGTGAGGGGAGGGATATAATTGGGGAGGTAATAAAAAATAACAGGTCATCCGCATATGCAGCGAGCTTCTGTTGTTTTTCTTGGGTTAATATACCTTTAATGTCTGGGCTAGCACGTATGGTTCTCAGGAAAGGTTCTAATGTCTAAATAAATATAATGGGTGAGAGTGGACATCCCTGCCTTGTTCCATTGTATATAGGGAAGGGTTCTGATATTATGTCATTTATTTTAACCCGTGCTCTTGGATTAGAGTACAGGCTTTTGATCCATTTTATCATCCCATTTCCCAGTCCCACATGATGCAACGTCACTTCCAGGAATGTCCAGTCCACCCTATCAAAAGCTTTTTCTGCGTCTGCAGAGATCAGTACCATGGGTCTTTTATAACATTGTGCTGCATATATTGCACTTAGGACTCTTTGCGTATTTTCTCTACCTTCCCTTCCCAGGGTAAATCCCACTTGATCTGGGTTTATTATATCTGGTATATGTGACATTAATCTAGTTGCCAGTATTTTTGTTAGGATCTTTAGATCCACATTTAATAAAGAAATTGGGCGGTAACTAGCGCATTGTGCTGGGTCTTTCCCTTCTTTGGGGATTACTGTGATATGTGCCATTAATGTCTCTTCTGGCATCCTTGCCCCTTCCCTGATTGAATTAAATGCGGCAATGAATTCCGGTGCTAATTTTTCTGCGAATGTCTTATAATATAGCAGGGTGTACCCGTCTGGTCCTGGTGCCTTACCACTCTTCATTGTTTTAAGGGCTTCTGTAAATTCTTCTATTGTGATTGGGCCATCTATCTCATCTGCTTCCTCCTTTCCTATCTTAGGCATCCCTGCAGCTTCTATGTACTCCTCTGCCCTTGCTCTTTTTCCTTTTGATCTTTCTTCTGTTACATTACTCTCAATTTGGTATAAATTACTGTAGAAATCTCTAAACTCTTTCGCTATATCTTGTGACGAGTTGACCAGTCCATCCCCTGCTGTTTTTATGCACTCAATATGGTTCCGTGCTTTTGTCTCTCTGAGCGCGTTTGCCAGCATCCTGCTAGGTTTGTTTCCGTATTCATAGAATACTCGCCTACCATGGGCTATCCTTACTTTTGCTTTATCCATTAGTAGTAAATTTAATTCATCGCGAAGGCTTGTCAATTTTTCCTCTGTTTGTATTGCTACAGTTTTTTTATGAGCCTTTTCAAGGACTTGTATCTCTTCTAGCAGGCGGTCCAGCTTGGCACTCAGAGAGCGTTTTCTATGTGCCGCCAATGATATTAGGACGCCTCTAATAACACATTTATGTGTTTCCCACACACACAAAGGTGATATTTCATCTGATTTATTCTCTTGGAAGAATAATTCTATCTCATGCACGATTTTTTCCTCATATGTTAAATCCTTTAATAGTGTTTCATTGATCTTCCAGTGCCATTCCCGTGTCCCTTTCTCTCCCCATTCTATTTCACAGTGAGTTGGCGCATGGTCTGATAATGTGAAGGATCCTATTGACGCATCCGATACACTCGAGAGGGCATTCTGGGATATAAAAACATAGTCGATTCTGGTATATGTCTTATGTCTTGATGAAAAAAATGTATAGTCCCTCTCGTGTGTGTTCCGAATTCTCCAGCTATCCACTAATTGTAATTCCTGTAGCATCTCTTTTGCTTTTCTGAGTTTTATATAGGATATGTGTGAGGTTCCCTTTGAGGAGTCTAACGTGGGCTCTAATACCATATTTAAATCCCCTCCCATTATTAGGACCCCTTCTTTATTTTGGTATACTAAATTTAAATATTTCTCCAGAATTCCTATTTGATCCACATTTGGTAAATATATACTCACTAGGGTTACCTTTTGGTCCCCTATTTCTCCTTTCACAATAAGAAGGCGCCCTTCATCATCTGTGATTATTTTAACCTCTTTCCATGGTATCTGTTTCGCTATAATAATGGACACCCCGCTTGCTTTCGATGTCTGTGAGGCACTATGATACACTATGGGAAATTTCCGGTTACCCATTTTGGGTATTTTATTTTTTTTAAAGTGTGTTTCCTGTAAAAAAATAATCTGTGATTTAAATCTCCCTAATTCCGCCAACAGTCTCATGCGTTTTTCTGCGCGATTTAAACCTTTTATGTTATATGATGTTAAGGTTATTTTAGTCATGGTTTAGTCCGGGGGGGGGAGGGGGAAGGCAACAGTCGCCCCCCGCCTGCCAGGGAAAGAGAAAGAGAGAAAAAATGTCTCCGCGTGAGACATTTCATAAGGAAGATCCAACGGGTTTCTTTTTGAGAGAGATCCATTACTCTGTTGGATCCCCTCCAAGAGGGTTGTACAATGTCTATCCCACAAAATTGTAATAGTGTGGAATCCCTGTTGTGTTTCTCCCTGAAATGTAGTGAAACACTGTGAAAAAGGAATCCTCTTCTGATGTTTGCCAAGTGTTCCGCTATCCGAACTCTAAGGAGTCTTTTAGTTCTTCCTACATAGAATAGCCCACAGGGGCACCACATCAGATACACCACATGGGATGAGTTACATGAGATGAAATCCTTAATATCAAAAGATTCTCCATCCCTGTTTGCAAAATTTAGTCTACCTCGGTTACTAATGTTTACCGTTCTGCAACATATACACCTTCTGCAGGCAAAAAAGCCCTTTAAGTCAATTTTGAGACCCTGCTTGTTGGGAGGGTCCAAGATTTTTTGAACTATTTGGTCTCCTATATTGGGGGCTCGTCTATAAATGAATTTGGGGTGATCCTGTAATATTTCTCCCTAATGTCTATCACGGCATAAGATATGCCAGTGTTTAGAAAAAATACTTTCAATCTCTCTATACTGGCAATGATAGTTTGAAATAAATCCAACCTGATGTTGGTTAATGTCAGCAGTAGACGGTTCCCCCAAAGGTTCGCTGTTCTTTTTAAAGCATTCGTCCCTCGGGATTTCTGCCACTTCCTGAATAATTTTATTCAGAGTTTCGTCCTTATACCCTTTTTGTAAGAATGTATTTTTTCATATACCAGATTGTTGTTGATAGTCAGTGATTTGAGTACAATTTCGCCTGACTCTTAACATTTGGCCCTTCGGTATGTTCCTGATCCCGGAGGGATGATGGCCATTCCTAATGGACAGGTAATTGTTGCGGTCAGTGGGTTTAAAGTAGACCTTGGTGTTGAGTTTGTTGTTCTCTTTAAAAATGACCACATCCAGAAAGTTGATGCTATTCTCGCTGATCTGGTAATCCAATTTAATATTATTCCTATTTGAATTCAGGGTGCTAACAAATTCCACAGCCGATTCATATGACCCTTCCCAAATCATTATCAGGTCATCTATGAATCGCCTGTAGAATTTCAACTGTGGCAAATTTTGTCAGAAGACATACCTGTCCTCCCATTCAGCCATAAACAGGTTGGCTAGGCTGGGAGCAAACTTTGCTCCCATTGCCACGCCAACCTGCTGTGAATAGAAGTGCCCATTCCACCAAAAGTAGTTGTGGGTCATGCAGTACTCAAGTGCATGACCCAAAAACCGCTTCTGTGTGTGCGGAATGTCATCCCTCTTGCTCAGTGCCCAGTTGAGCGCCAGAGCCACATCCTTGTGTTGTATGATGGTATACAGTGAGCACACATCAGCGGTTAGCAAATATGTGCTCACTGTAGAGCTAAGCTGGACCTCATCCAACAAGGACAACAGGTCGGATGTATCTTTTAAATACGCTCTGGTCACTTTCACGCTGGGCTGGAGAAATTTATCTAAATATTCTCCCATCCGAGCTGTGACGGACCCTATCCTGTTCACTATCGGTCGGGCTGGTGAAACTTGGCTATTCTTGTGAACCTTGGGTAATGTGTATATGACAGGTATTCTTGATGCACTCTGGACTAAATACCGTCTTTCTTTAGAATTTAACTCATTGATTGAGTAACCCCATTCAACCAATAAATCCAGCTGGGTTCCATAAGCCTCTGTGGGATCTGAAGACAGTTTTCTATATGTAGTAGTATCTCCCAATAACTCATTCAGCTGCTGCACATAGAATGTTTTGTCCATCAGGACCACCCCTCCCCCTTTGTCCGCCGGTCGTACAATGATATTTTTTCTCTTTTCTAGAGATTTTATACCATCAGTTATATATTCAGGATTGATTCCTTTCTTTGGAATCACTGCCTCTATGTCCTTTAGTACCAAACTCTTAAATACTTCTATAAAGTGATTACCTGGATTTTGGGGATTGAATATGGACTTATTTTTGAGGCCACTATCGATCATTTCAGACCTATAGTTCACCTTTGGTCGATTTGTACCTGGTTGGCTCAAGAAATATTTTTTCATGTTTAAAGTTCTTATAAATTTGTGTGTATCAATATACACATCAAATTTATTCAGAGCTCTCTTGGGGGCACATTTCAAACCAAGGTTGAGTATATTAACCTCATTTTGATTCAACTCTATTTTACTGATGTTGTATATTCCTTGGTCTAATTGTCCCTTGCTCTCTTTCTTGAGTTGTTTCCGTCGACCTGACCTACATCCCCTTCTCCTCTTTGGGCTTGGGGCCCAATAGGTAGCATGGACTGGGACTTCTCCCCTCCCTTCTGTTTCTGAGTATGGGGCTTCTTCCTTGGAGTTCCTCCCTTCCCACCCCAACCTCTCTGTCCTAAAAAAGGTGGCGGTGGAGGGTGCTGATGCCATTGATTTCCATAAACCTGATCATCAATTCCCCTTGGGTATCTGTTATATGTAGAGGTATAATTTCTAAACTCTGAATGGTAGTTCGAAGGGTAATAATGTTGCCATTGATTTTGATTTTGTCCTGCATATTGCATATTGTGCTGTGGTGTATTCTCTCTGTTCCGTCTAGGGGACTGTTGATAATGAATAGGGCTGTCCCTAAATGGCTGTGGTGATGAAAAATATTGGTTGGGGTGATATCCCCTCTCCAATAAGGGGGGTCTGTTTAGTGTCTGATAATGGTCTAAGTATGCATTTCTGCCCCCCTGACCATAATCAGTTTGGGAAGATCTACGTGGTGGTGGTTTGTTATTTCGGCCAATAGGCGCCCCTTTGTGGTCACCTCCTTTCTTCACATCATTCTTTGTAGATTTATCCTTAATTTGATCATATTTAGATTGTTGGGTATTGTGACTAGACGCATCCAGATCACCTCTAGATGTATCTTCGCCTCCCCCCACTTTCCCTTGCCATATATAAATGCTGTTAGTTTGAAAGTCGTTAGAACCCCTAATATATTTCTTGACTTTCTTTTTTTGGGTCTCTCGATCCACTTTATCCAATTTCTTTTTCATATTCACATTAAATTCCTTTATTTGTATAGAATCATTGACAGGTTCTAAAATTACTTGAAGCGCACTAATTTTTTGCTTAATAATGCCCAATTTAATGCGCTTTCTTTTTAAAACTAGTGACTGTAGATCTCTCCCAGCTTTGTTAAAGAACTCCAGCCACTCATCCATATACTTTTGATCTGTAAGACCATCCTGAGGGGCAACTTCCCATCTCAGGCTCCTAAAAATTAAACTCTCTTTTTCATAATGTTCAAAAGTAAAAATATCCCACCATGTTTTTAATTGTTTTTCAAGAAGATTTTCAAGATTTTTCAGAGATCCCGTGATATCTTCCTCACATTCCATCATAACCTGATTAGTGGAGAAAATATTTTCTGGGTTCATTTGTCTATTAGACAAATAATTAATGGCGTCCATGTCAGCAAATGGTTAAAAGTGATAATGATTTGGATCTGATGGTACTCTATATGACCGCCTACTGAAATATTGTACCTGTATTCATGATGTTCAGTTTTTATATCAGTACCATATCATTAGTTTGATTGCATGTAATGGATTAAATCAGACATTAAGATGACTGTAATATGTATTCATGAAATCAGAGTGTTGGCTATGGAGGTGCCCCGAGGTCACATGGGATACTAGCGATGCTTAAAGGCAATGGCAATGGAAAATATTTTCTCCACTAATCAGGTTATGATGGAATGTGAGGAAGATATCACGGGATCTCTGAAAAATCTTGAAAATCTTCTTGAAAAACAATTAAAAACATGGTGGGATATTTTTACTTTTGAACATTATGAAAAAGAGAGTTTAATTTTTAGGAGCCTGAGTTCTTTAACAGAGCTGGGAGAGATCTACAGTCACTAGTTTTAAAAAGAAAGCGCATTAAATTGGGCATTATTAACCAAAAAATTAGTGCGCTTCAAGTAATTTTAGAACCTGTCAATGATTCGGTACAAATAAAGGAATTTAATGTGAATATGAAAAAGAAATTGGATAAAGTGGATCGAGAGACCCAAAAAAAGAAAGTCAAGAAATATATTAGGGATTCTAATGACTTTCAAACTAACAGCATTTATATATGGCAAGGGAAAGTGGGGGTGGCGAAGATACATCTAGAGGTGATCTGGATGCGTCTAGTCACAATACCCAACAATCTAAATATGATCAAATTAAGGATAAATCTACAAAGAATGATGTGAAGAAAGGAGGTGACCACAAAGGGGCGCCTATTGGCCGAAATAACAAACCACCACCACGTAGATCTTCCCAAACTGATTATGGTCAGGGGGGCAGAAATGCATACTTAGACCATTATCAGACACTAAACAGACCCCCCTTATTGGAGAGAGGATATCACCCCAACCAATATTTTTCATCACCACAGCCATTTAGGGACAGCCCTATTCATTATCAACAGTCCCCTAGACGGAACAGAGAGAATACACCACAGCACAATATGCAATATGCAGGACAAAATCAAAATCAATGGCAACATTATTACCCTTCGAACTACCATTCAGAGTTTATAAATGATACCTCGACATATAACAGATACCCAAGGGGAATTGATGATCAGGTTTATGGAAATCAATGGCATCAGCACCCTCCACCGCCACCTTTTTTAGGACAGAGAGGTTGGGGTGGGAAGGGAGGAACTCCAAGGAAGAAGCCCCATACTCAGAAACAGAAGGGAGGGGAGAAGTCCCAGTCCATGCTACCTATTGGGCCCCAAGCCCAAAGAGGAGAAAGGGGATGTAGGTCAGGTCGACGGAAACAACTCAAGAAAGAGAGCAAGGGACAATTAGACCAAGGAATATACAACATCAGTAAAATAGAGTTGAATCAAAATGAGGTTAATATACTCAACCTTGGTTTGAAATGTGCCCCCAAGAGAGCTCTGAATAAATTTGATGTGTATATTGATACACACAAATTTATAAGAACTTTAAACATGAAAAAATATTTCTTGAGCCAACCAGGTACAAATCGAACAAAAGGTGAACTATAGGTCTGAAATGATCGATAGTGGCCTCAAAAATAAGTCCATATTCAATCCCCAAAATCCAGGTAATCACTTTATAGAAGTATTTAAGAGTTTGGTACTAAAGGACATAGAGGCAGTGATTCCAAAGAAAGGAATCAATCCTGAATATATAACTGATGGTATAAAATCTCTAGAAAAGAGAAAAGATATCATTGTCCGACCGGCGGACAAAGGGGGAGGGGTGGTCCTGATGGACAAAACATTCTATGTGCAGCAGCTGAATGAGTTATTGGGAGATACTACTACATATAGAAAACTGTCTTCAGATCCCACAGAGGCTTATGGAACCCAGCTGGATTTATTGGTTGAATGGGGTTACTCAATCAATGCGTTAAATTCTAAAGAAAGACAGTATTTAGTCCCGAGTGCATCAAGAATACCTGTCATATACACATTACCCAAGGTTCACAAGAATAGCCAAGTTCCACCAGCCCGACCGATAGTGAACGGGATAGGGTCCGTCACAGCTCGGATGGGAGAATATTTAGATAAATTTCTCCAGCCCAGCGTGAAAGTGACCAGAGCGTATTTAAAAGATACATCCGACCTGTTGTCCTTGTTGGATGAGGTCCAGCTTAGCTCTACAGTGAGCACATATTTGCTAACCGCTGATGTGTGCTCACTGTATACCATCATACAACACGAGGATGCGGCTCTGGCGCTCAACTGGGCACTGAGCAAGAGGGATGACATTCCGCACACACAGAAGCGGTTTTTGGGTCATGCACTTGAGTACTGCATGACCCACAACTACTTTTGGTGGAATGGGCACTTCTATTCACAGCAGGTTGGCGTGGCAATGGGAACAAAGTTTGCTCCCAGCCTAGCCAACCTGTTTATGGCTGAATGGGAGGACAGGTATGTCTTCTGACAAAATTTGCCACAGTTGAAATTCTACAGGCGATTCATAGATGACCTGATAATGATTTGGGAAGGGTCATATGAATCGGCTGTGGAATTTGTTAGCACCCTGAATTCAAATAGGAATAATATTAAATTGGATTACCAGATCAGCGAGAATAGCATCAACTTTCTGGATGTGGTCATTTTTAAAGAGAACAACAAACTCAACACCAAGGTCTACTTTAAACCCACTGACCGCAACAGTTACCTGTCCATTAGGAGTGGCCATCATCCCTCCTGGATCAGGAACATACCGAAGGGCCAAATGTTAAGAGTCAGGCGAAATTGTACTCAAATCACTGACTATCAACAACAATCTGGTATATTAAAAAATACATTCTTACAAAAAGGGTATAAGGACGAAACTCTGAATAAAATTATTCAGGAAGTGGCAGAAATCCAGAGGGACGAATGCTTTAAAAAGAACAGCGAACCTTTGGGGGAACCGCCTACTGCTGACATTAACCAACATCAGTTTGGATTTATTTCAAACTATCATTGCCAGTATAGAGAGATTGAAAGTATTTTTTCTAAACACTGGCATATCTTATGCCGTGATAGACATTTGGGAGAAATATTACAGGATCACCCCAAATTCATTTATAGACGAGGCCCCAATATAGGAGACCAAATAGTTAAAAAAATCTTGGACCCTCCCAACAAGCAGGGTCTCAAAATTGACTTAAAGGGCTTTTTTGCCTGCAGAAGGTGTATATGTTGCAGAACGGTAAACATTAGTAACCGAGGTAGACTAAATTTTGCAAACAGGGATGGAGAATCTTTTGATATTAAGGATTTCATCTCATGTAACTCATCCCATGTGGTGTATCTGATGTGGTGCCCCTGTGGGCTATTCTATGTAGGAAGAACTAAAAGACTCCTTAGAGTTCGAATAGCGGAACACTTGGCAAACATCAGAAGAGGATTCCTTTTTCACAGTGTTTCACTACATTTCAGGGAGAAACACAACAGGGATCCCACACTATTACAATTTTGTGGGATAGACATTGTACAACCCTCTTGGAGAGGATCCAACAGAGTAATGGATCTCTCTCAAAAAGAAACCCGTTGGATCTTCCTTATGAAATGTCTCACGCCGAGAGAGTTAAATATCGAGGTGGACCTCAACTGTTTCATTAACAATTTCTAATTCCTATTCACAACAGCAGACACTGGTGCCCGACACTGATGTCTAACGTATATGTTATTTGAAGCCCATCAGGGCATAACGGTGTTTTTAGTTGATGGGCCTATTAGATATTATGTCAATTAGTGACTGTATCCACGTGAGAGATTGAGTGTTGATCTAGTGGAAAAATGTTACTTTAATTGACAGAATGGGATAAGAGTTAAATAGAAATAATTTTTGTTGTCCCATATATTTTAAAAAAAGACCCACAACACATTTTTTAGTATGCTATCCGGAAACGGGTATGTTTTCATCTGTGCACCATTTTAGTTTTATATAGTTAGATTCACTATCCAATATAGCCCTCCTTCACTGTTAACAGAGGGATTTAATGGGGTGGCTAAAGAAGTGGTAGTAATCAGTGGATGAGAGGCAAACAGCTTATCACTCACTGACGAATTATAATATACAGAAATAGTTTTAAATAAGAGCAATGAGCTATACTCCCATGTACTGCCGTTTAGACCTTTTATTTTTGTTATTTTTATTTTTATTTATTTATTTTTATTTTTATTTTTATTTTTATTATTTATTTTTATGTTTATTTTTATTATTATTTTCATTTTTATTATGGTATTTAATATATTTTTTCTTATTTTTAAAAAAAAATTTGTTTATTTTTATTTTAAATCTAATGCCATTTTATCGCAATATCTCTCTATATTCTATAAATGTGTCATGCAAAATTGGAATTTTCATGATGTTCAGTTTTTATATCAGTACCATATCATTAGTTTGATTGCATGTAATGGATTAAATCAGACATTAAGATGACTGTAATATGTATTCATGAAATCAGACAGAGTGTTGGCTATGGAGGTGCCCCAAGGTCACATGGGATACTAGCGATGCTTAAAGGCAATGGTATCTGCGGGAGTAATTCACTTTCTGATTGAAGCCTCTCTCTCTCCCTGTTACGCATGTGCGCTACATCCCAGCTTGGCGGCACGCGCACAGAGGAGGTGTGGGGGTGCGCATGCGTGGGTTTATTGATGGTATGAGTATTGCGCATGCGTGCTACATCGCGACAGAGCTGCGCGCGCGGGAGGTGAGGGGTCACGTAGACGCAATAGCGTCATGCGCACACAGAGCACGCACGTAAACTGCGAGGAGATGGAGACATCCCCAGTGGTGCGATGTGGGGGATCACTCAGTGGTCAGGTGTGCACGCGAATTCAGCGTGCAATTTTTTGAAATTAGGACACCTGAAAGACATCCCCAATGATGAGGAAGAGGAGCGGCCATGACACACTAGAGTGGAGACGCCAACCTCACAGGTGAGGGGATTTCACCTGCAGGCCAATCATGCTGGGGTATATGGGGTGATTGTTGCTATATAAGAGCCATCTTCAGTCCGTGTGGCCAATCCCTAGGAAGAAGTCATACATGACAAAACATGTCAGGGGCATGGCCATACGGACAGTAAGAATCCTTTGACCAAATTTGACGTGATTGTTTGGAGATCCCGGTACTCCTGTACTCACTACAGACACAGTTTGGAGCCAGCTGGATAGTGGGAACATTGCAAGTAGCGTCTGGAGTGGGTGAGATACAGTGCGGCATATCTTGGGATCCTGTGTGACCAGTGTGGTGTGCTTCCAAGCCAGTTCTTCTATTCACTGTTTGCTGTGGAGATATTTTCAGAGATTCATTGCTGTTTTTTCAATTTTAAACATGTGAGTGGCACTATTGAAGTGTGTGTGTTTGGATATGGTTGAATAAAACTTTTTTAAATAGAATCACGCTATGTGGAGCATTGTACCCCCTTTTTTTCCCACATATGGATATGTTCGCTCGGGTGTGATTGAATACTGACCCAGGTGTGGTCTAACAGCTTGAGTGCCAACCACGAGAGTGACTGGCATCACCATCTGGTGAGTGCGGCCTCATTGGGAGCGGGATCACGAGGCACGTTGGTGTGGTGGAAGATTTTAAAGCATTTTTTGAAGATTTTATATGTTTGAAAATCACTTTCTGCTACAGAGATTCAAAGGACAATTTCATTCTTAGAGTGTTACACTACTTCACGTGGTGTTTTCTTTATTTTGGTTTACAGTTATTGTTATTTTTAATAACACCAATACTGTGCACACGTCTTTATTGTATTATATATATATATACATTATCACTGGATTATTATTAGCATTATTCATCATTTTTTTCACATATTGTTTATGTTCAGGAGCGCCACTGGATTATTATCCTCATAACACTGACACATTTGAGGTTTTAATCTATATACCATTCATAAGCTTACCCAGAATGTTGGTTTGGAGGCATGGGATCTGACTCCTGGACCCAGCACAAACCTATCCATTGTGGACATCAAATCCCCTGACGCAAGTCACACTGAGGGCTAAAGCGACCCAAAGGAGGAAGAACGTATTTGGGAGCCCACTCCACACATTAGCAAAGTATGTAGTGCTTTAACATTAGCATTGAGAAGGAAGAGGTGGAAAGAGCTGTCAGTTTTGCTAGGTACCTGAGTTTTGGAGACCCAGGCACCAGGGCCAAGATTACTGAGTAGTTCCAGTGTGTACATTCCTAGTGGTGTAGGTGTCTGAAGGGCAAGCAGGTTGCAAGCAACAATAGACTGGGTAGGTAAGTATTTCATGAATTTGACTAGTAACTTGACCATAGCTCACTATGTAGGGCCTCAACCACTTGACCATTGTTCCCTTAATACTTTTTTGTGTTCTTACTAGGTTGTGATCTTCCAAGGTGCACAATTGGCCGAATGAGTGCAGATATGCTACATTTTTTGAAGGATCTGGAGCAAATAAAGGCGGCTGCCATGGAAGAATCCATGATTTTGTAGACACGCTTGCCAAATCTCTGGAATATTTTGCGGAAATTCCAGCACTGCTAGTTTCTAGAGCCATCATCACGCCCACAGATGGCCAAGCTGCAGCCTCTTCAGCTGGGCCTGCAACTGCAGGGTCCACATCAGTTGGCACTGAGGCAATGTAGCTGTTAGCATTCCTCTGTAAAAAAATATTGAGTATACAGCAGAACCATACCACATGGTTGATTTTGTATAGTACCAGGTTAATTGGTGTTAAAAACAGCCTGAACTGACTGGAGAGGATGCCAAAGGTGTTTTCAACCACCCTTCTGGCACAAGAGAGCTTTTAATTAAATTTTCTATGCTCTGGGATGAGGCTCCTAATAGGAAATGGCTTCATAAGATGTTTTCCCAGAGCAAAGACCTCATCTGCAACAAAAACAAAATTGAGGCTCTCAACATTCTCCTTAGTAGGTAGCAAGTTTAAGGTGCCATTCTGGAGCCGCTTGTAGAACTCTGCATAATGACTCCTCTATCAGAGTTGCGGCCGTTCTTCCCAACAACAGAAACAAGAACTCATATGTGGCAGACACTACAGCTAGCAGGACTATGCTACAAAAGCCCTTATAATTGAAATAATATGAGCCAGAGCTGGGTGGTGGGACAATCTGGACATGTTTTCCATCAATAGCACCACCACAGTTGGGAAAATCCCACTGATGATAGAACTGGGCTGCAACGTCCTGCCATTGCTCTGGGTTGGAAGGAAACTGTGGATTAAAAAAAGGAAAAATGAATTACTACTTCTACACATAACTTTGCAAGTGGATTTGTCACAAACATGCTTGGCCAACATAAGTATAAAATGTAAATGATTATTTAAAGACAAAAGTGTAAGGTCAACTTATCTGATTCCTCACCCCCTCTGGTGGCCCATGTTATGGTGGGGGGTGGAGTAATGGGTAGATGTTTTGGACAGGTAACCCTCTCCACTTCCATGAGAGCTGTTTGCATAAATAATGTGTGATACTTTGGCCTCCTTACTTACACTATTCGCAGCCCAGTGGACAGGTAAGAAGTGTCATAACCAAAAAATATGGATGCACACTTGTCCAAATTGCAGCACATGTTGACATTCAGAAATAACCTATCAAGATAATAGGAGACAAAAACTTACAATTACCTACATTATAATTTTAAGGTAATCTGGCAGGCCCTTGCAATACATGCTTTTGCAAATTCATCCAGAAATATGACCACAAAAGAGGGATAGTGTCTATGGGTTTTGCAAAGTCAGCAGATAGAGTATTTGTATCTGTTTACTTAGAATTTTTTTGGGGGGGGTGGTGTGGGCCCCAAAACATGACCTCTTGCACAGTGCCTGGATTGGAGGACAACAATACAATTTGGACACATTTTAGGGGGTATTTAGGGTAATCACAAAAATGTAGCTGACAAAAAACATTGTTAAGTTACTAGGCTAGGTGTGTATGGGCCCAGGAGAGCATGCTGGGGAGGGAGTGAAGGAAAATATGCATGTAGGCCAAAAAAGGAGCAGGGAAGCTTATAGCATGCATGAGGACATTCACTGCTTATTACAACAATGTTAATTATGGAATCAAGAAATTAATACAATACATTAGCAAACATTAAATACATAGAATGTGATGTTAAAGGAAAAAACTTACCCGAATATAGTCCTCCAATTCCGCAACATGGCTGGTTGACGAATGGCCATTCAGAAACTAACTAAAAAGCACAAACTGAAAAACGTGAATCAACACTCACCAAACTTCTACTAACACGAAATTAGCAGCAGTAGCCCAAAGGGTGACGCCTGACAATTGAACTTTCTCTTTGTCGGCTCGTAGTACGTCTAGTACGTCACTACGTTTGTGTTTGTTGGCCGACAATTGTGTACTGTTTGTATGCAAGACAAGTTCCTAGCACACGCCCTTCGGACAAAATTCTGACGTTCTGTTGTCCAACAATCAGATCGTGTGTACAAAGCTTAAAGCCTCACACACACGGTATGATTGTTGGCAGGGGATTGTCTGTTGACAGACTGTTGTCCTAAAATCTTATCGTTAACAAATGTTGTCCAACTTTTGGCCAACAAATGTTGGATGACAGGCTAGTAAATTTTTGCCGGAAAATGTCTCCATGTCTAATTTTCGTATGACCAGTACACAAAAGTACAAACACGCATGCTCGATATCAATGTTCACCAAACAAGAAGTTAGCAGAAGGGGCCCAAAGGGTGGTGCTCAAGAAATTCCTCGTAGTACGTCACTACCTACGTGTTTGTGGCATGACAATTGTGTAACGTTAGTTTGCAAGACAAAATCCTGGCACGTGCCCTTTTGACAAAAATCAGGCGCTTGGTTGGCCAACAATCGTACCGTGTGTACGAGGCTTTAGATTGAACAAGTGTTGATGGTCCGTAATTATCACAGGTGAAGAGAGTTCTGCTCTGAAAACTCACACCTGTCCCTCCTAATCAGAGAAACCAATTGTATAAACCATGGCAATAAAAGAACTTTGTGAAAATGATTTCTCACACAATGACCTCTATAATAGAGTAGTGTGGATGCCAAAAAGTTTGTAGGATTCCTAAATTAGTTATTAAATTTTACACTGCTTCCCTGGCTTCACCCTATCTCAGTGATGGCAAACCTTGACACCCCAGATGTTTTGGAACTTAATTTCCCATGATGCTCATGCACACTGCAGTGTAGTTGAGCATCATAGGTAATGTAGTTCCAAAACATCTGGGGTGCCAAGGTTCGCCATCACTGCCCTATCTAATCAACAGACAGTGGAACTGGCTGCTAAAACTTCAGAGGTTTCTGGATTAATTGCTACAATCATCTTTGCATTTCTTCTCACTGACTGTTGATAGGCTATGAATAAATACCTGACATCCCTGGAGATATCAATAATATTCATATATAATGGTTTCCAATCTGCCTGTCTATCATGTAAACTCACTCCTTCCAATAGGCTGGCTATAGGTACTTATAATACTCTGGAATACCTCCACTCACTGTATCATTTTTCCATACTGACTGTTGATAGACTATAAGACCTGGTTCACACCTATGCATTTTTAGTGCTTTTTGCATTTTTCAGATTTGCACTACAGAACATGTTCCATAGGAAACCATGTTAAATGGACTGTAGGGCACATCTGCAAAATGCAAAAAGCACAAAAAATGCATAGGTGTGAACCAGGCCTTAATAACTGGAATCCCTAAAACAATCTTCCAGTATGGAGATCTCAATAATATTCCTATATAATGGTCTCCAAATCTGCCTGCCTATCAGGTAACCTCTCTCCTTCCAATAGGATGGCTATGGGTACCTATAGTACTCTAGAGTACCTCAATTCCTCTGTAATAGTCTCCAAAACTACCTTCCCATCAAATAAACTATCTATATCCAATAGGCTAGTACAAGGACCCTTTTTTGTTCTGCAGGTACTGAATTGGTAAGTCTTGCTACCTCAAAAAGCTTGTTAATTGGAAGCTACTGGAACTACTGACTATAAACTACCAAAACATGACTTAAACTTCCCTCTTCATAAAACCATGTGTAAGAAACCCCAAAAATAAACAAGGGTACCCCCCCCCCCCCAAAAAAAAGGAAACCCTACATGTTTCACTCAATTAATAGCTTTGTCAATTAATAGCTTTAACAGGGGTGTTAAAATAGTGAAAAATGTTTCACCATGTGGGAATAGTTTATCCCCCTTTATTTTCATTTAAAATTGTATGCAGTTCTGGTGACCTTGTGGACAGCAAGGGATTCTCTCATGTTGGCAGAATGTAATTTCACATACTCTTTTGGCTATGGGATGGACATTTCCACAATGGGACATACAGTACCTGACAGGAGTATAACCCTCCCTACTCTATCGAAACTAAAAAAAAAAAACGTCCTACTTTAATTATGCTCCAGAGATCACATTTATTTTAAATGGTGAAAATTTTATCACAGAACTTTAAAACAGGAGGGTGTCCCTGTCCTTATATGACTACCGGTACCCCTGTTCTCTAAGACAATGCCAGTACATTGCTAGAATAGATGAGAATATTCTAAGCAACTTTGAGTGACAATAGAGCCATCTCAATTATTTTGGACAAAAATTGCGGATTACATTTTTAGTTTTTAAACAGCTCTGGCTGCAATACTCACCTTTTATCTGGACCTCAGGTTGCATGACATGCAGCATATCTCCAACCAGTAGATTGAGGACTTAATTGTGAGCGCAGGGCATTGGGGGCCTGCCCTCAAGGTGTTCTGCATCATTGTGATACAGAGAGTGGAACTAATATTATTACATCAGCATCCTTCTCTTCAGTGCCACCCAGCCCAGGGAAGAGGACCCTATTTTAGTGCTCCCTAAAGTAACTCATTAGGTAAAGGGCCTGGTATCAGGCAATTATGTTTTTTAGATGGTTGGCCCATTCTTGTTCACCCTTTTTGAAGCATCCACCAATTATAAAGGACATGAGGGCTACTGTCAGCATTGCAGAAAAGCTGTATGCTTGCTGTCTGTGAAGGGAAGGTTATGTATTAATGCAGTGAATAATACAGCCACTGGACCTGTCATGGGAACTTGTCAAAAGTGCTGACTGTGTTCACCCTTTCCACCCACTCTTCCATTCATAGAAACTGAACAATAGCTTTCATTACGTGAAAAAGGTGTGGGTCTCCCCAAAATTTACACTACACCTCTCAGGGCTGTTATGTATTTTAAGGGGATACCACATTAAAAAAATAAAAAATAAAGTTGTGGAGTGCACAAAAATCCATAACAAACCCATATTTAAGTATGCAGCCTGGCTGGCAAGGAAGGGGGTAGGACAAATCATGTGTCCCCCTCCATACTGGCCAAATACCCTAAACATGGGAGGGTAAAGCACCAATTCCCCATGTTTATGAGGACAAGGGCCTTTTCCACATTACCCTGGCGGTGGTTGTGGGGGTCTGCAGGTAGGTGCCTATGGGAATCTGGAAGTTTTCTTTAAAAATAAGGGGCCCCAGATAATAGACACCCCTACTTACTAACCTTCATTATAAAAATGTTAACAATAAATAAACACACCATACGCTTTGGCAGGTTCATTATAAAAAAAAAAACACAAGCAATGATGTTTACTAAAAAAACAAACAAAAAAACACAGACACACAGAGGGCGCATGCGTGACCTTTAAGATGGTGGACGATATATCCAGCGGGTCCGGTCTGCGTCTCTCTTCCGAGTCTCCCGCTCTGCATTCATAGCACCTACCGCTACAGGAGTCACGCACTTTGACTCTGGAATATCTCAGGCACCTCATGGGCAAAATAGGGTACCAAAAAAAAATCCCCCCGCCTCACACTAAGCTGTGGCCTCCTCCTATTCTGGACCAGTTCCTGTATAGGCTGGCATCCCCGGCCTTCAGTGAGCAGGAGGACCCGCCGGAGTCCATGGACCTGGTCACAAATGCTGAGGGGGCTCTCTTAGGGAACTCCTTCACCCCACCATTGGAGCCCACATCAGCTACAACAGTGGAGGTCCTGGACATGAAACTCCACACCTTGCTACAAGATTTAACACATAATATCTCTGAGGAAATGGGAAAGAATGCACAAGAACTTAGAAGTGAGATTTACCAGCTAGGCGATTGTACTGACAGCCTGGAGACTAAATTTGATAAATTAGTGCAATATGTCCATGTTTTGGAAGAAGATAATGCAGCCCTTAAACATGTCAAAGCTTCAAACGCAGCCGGAAGACCTGCAAAATAGGGAATTTTTGACCTGTACTTACCTATGGTTTCTAACTTTTTTGCTATCAGTTCTTCCCTCCGCTTTCCTGATTTACTTTTTATCCTATGCACCACCTCTTGATATCTATAGTTACAATATTTGGAATTTGCATTTATTTTCTATTATCCATTATGGCTTTAAGTGTTCTCTCATATAATGTGAAAGGTTTAAACTCTATTCAGAAGAGATGGCTAGCTTTGGAAGACTTTAAATCTTCATAGGCTGATGTGATCATGGTTCAGGAAACCCTTTTGAATGCTGGTGGCTCATTTAAATTTGCTTCCAAACATTTTCCTACTACCTATGTTGCTTCAGATCCCTCCAAGAAGGCTGGGGTAACAAGTTTAATTAGAGGTTCGTGCTCTATACAAATAAAATCCTACTTCCTTGATCCTCATGGCAGGTTTATTTTCCTGAATTGTGACTACATGGCCACATATTTTACTTTGATTAATGTATATGCACCTATTAATGTGGTGTTCCACAAACCAAAAAAAAAAATGCTTAAAATTCATTAAAAAAAAATTAAAAAAAATTGTTACTCACCTCTAAATGTCTGTTGCTAGGGGGTCCCTCGTAGTCTGCCTCCTTCAGGGCCCGGGCACCTGACATCACTTCCCAATAGCGCAGGAAGGACTAAGCTCCACCCCCTCCCTCCTGTCAGTCATCTGGGACATGTGACAGGTCCCAGATGACTGCGCGGCCAATCACGGTGCGCAGTGGGTGCCCGGATGTGAAGCCACAGCCGGGTGCCCACAGTTGCAAAGCCGGCGCTGCCGAGCGGATCGGGGGTCGAGCGGAGCTTCGACCCCCTGCATCGCTGGACCCTGGAACAGGTAAGTGTCCGATTACTAAAAGTCAGCAGCTGCAGTATTTGTAGCTGCTGACTTTTATTTTTTATTTTTTAATGGATACACCTCTTTAAGTATTTAGGAATTAACTTGACGGCAGATCTATCAAAACTATTTGAAGATAATTATATCCCGCTCCTCCGAACAATTAGGGGGGATTTGGCGGACTGGGATAGAGCTACCCTCTTCTGGTTAGGAAGAGTTAACTCTTTAGAGATGGGGGTACTTCCAAAAATTGTATTTACAATGCAGATGATACCTGTTTGACTCCCAAATTCATTTTTTGTTAATGTTTGGCATATGCTTACAGAATTTGTATGGCAAAAGGCTAAATTAAGACTTGCATGCCATATCATTACACAGTCTAACTGGGACTAGGCATACCCAACTTGAGGATTTATTATGAGGCAATTAACCTAACCAGAATCCTGAACTGGAAACACCATACCACTCAAAAGGCTTGGGTGACACTAGAGAAGACACTGGCGGCCATGATTTAGCCCAAGCCTCTCGGGTACCTACATAGAGGGCTCTCTAAAACTGTTTATTTTCTTACTACCCATACATTAAAGGTCTGGGATTTAGTCAACAAACAAGAAGCCCTCTTCCAATTTCTCTCTCCATTATTACCATTGGGTGGTTTATACTGGTTTGCCCCGGGTGAGTCATTGTCCTTTTTTAAACGCTGGGTGATAGACAGAGACACTAGTTTTCTTAAGTAGGTATGGTCTTATGTTCGACTCGAACATCGGGTGTTTGTTCGTAGAACAAATTAACATATGGGGAGCTCGCGGGACGTTCACCTGCCACGGAGCTCCCCATAATGCACTGCAGGATCGCAGTGCATTGACAGCTGCTGATTGGCCAAAGCATGCACCTGAACCGTATGCTTTGGCCAATCACAGCGCAATGTGCTGTGAGAACCATGATTGGCCAGAGGCAGGTGGCTCGCCTCACACTATATAAGGCTGCTGCTTACACGGCGGCCGTATATAGTGAATGAATGGAGATTAGGCAGGTAGTTAGTGTAGTGTGCAATCAGTCAGTGTAGTATATATAATACAGTTCAGAGTATATATTGCAGTCAGTGTAGTGTATATAATACAGTTCAGAGTATATAGTGCAGTCAGTGTAGTATATATAATACAGTGGAGAGGGGAACCCTATGACAGAATTTAGAAAACAAAATGGCGTGGGGTCCCCCCCAAAATCCATACCTGGCCTTTTGGGTCTGGTATAGATTTTAAGGGGAACTGCACTCAAATTTTTTCTTTTTAAAACAGCATGCCCCCCCAAAAATCCATACCAGACCCTTTGGGTCTGGCATAGATTTTAAGGGGAACCCCAGGCCAAAATGTATTTTAAAAATTATGTGGGGTCCCCCCAAAATCCATACCCCCTATCCTGACCTGCCAGACTGCATGCTTGGATAAGGGTCTGGTATGGATCTTGGGGGGAACTCCACGCCCGTTTTTATTTTTTTTTATTTTGCTGTGGAGTTCCTCTTAAAAACCATACCAGACCCGAAGGGCCTGGTATTGACTGGGGGGGGGGGCTACGCTGTTTTTTTTTCCATCTATATCGCCCAGAGCCAGCAATACATTACAGCCGCAAACAAGTTTAGATAACACTTTTTCCTTTAGAAGTGTCATTATTTCGGAGGCATGTTCTACACATCACACAGATGTGCCACTTTACAGGCAGACTAAGGGTACACCCCACACACGATATTTAAAGGAATATTTCATTTTTATTGTTTCACTTTAAGCATCATTAAAGTCACTGCTCCTGAAAGAAACGATTGTTTTAAAAACTTTTTTACATTGATACATGTCCCTTAGGGCAGTACCCGGGTCACCATACACTTTTTATGGCAATAACTTGCATATAAGCTTTTAAAATGAGAACTTTTGATTTTTCATGTTCGTGTCCCATAGACTTGAACTACTTCAGCTCCTGAAGGATTTACCCCCTTCCTGACCAGAGCACTTTTTGCAATATGGCACTGCGTAGATTTAACTGACAATTGCATGGTCGTGCGACGTTGCACCCAAATAAAATTGGAGTCCTTTCTTTCCCACAAATAGAGCTTTCTTTTGGTGGTATTTGATCACCTCTGCGGTTTTTATTTTTTGCGCTATAAACAAAAAAAGAGCAACAATTTTGAAAAAAAAGCTATATTTTTTTTTACTTTTTGCTATAATAAATATCCCCCAAAAATATATAAAAAAAATATATAAAAAAACTAATTTCTTTCTTAGTTTAGGCTGGTATGTATTCTTCTACATATTTTTGGTAAAAAATATCGCAATAAGCGTATATTGATTGGTTTGCACAAAAGTTATAGCGTCTCCAAAATAGGGGATAGATTTATGGCATTTTTATTATTATTATTTTTTTATTAGTGGCAGACACATCGGACACTTGTAATGCTATTTTGGGACCATTGTCATTTATACAGCGATCAGCGCTATAAAAATGCACTAATTACTGTGTAAATGACACTGGCAGGGAAGGGGTTAAACACTAGGGGGCAGTCAAGGGGTTAAGTGTGTCCTAGGGAGTGATTCTAACTGTGGGGGGGTGGACTCCCTAGAACATGACAGAGATCACTGCTCCCGATGATCTCTGTCATGTTGCTAGGCAGAACAGGGAAATGCCTTGTTTACATAGGCATCTCCCTGTTTTGGCACTCCATGACACGACCGCGGGCCCCTGGGCAGATATCGTGTCCACGGGACCCGCAGGCATGGTCACAGAGTATGTGGCGCAAGCGTCCACAATTCTGCGATTTAAAGGGGATGTACCTGTACGCCCATTTGCCCAGCAGTGCCATTATGCCGAAGTACATCGTCGTGCGCTGGTCAGCAAGGGGTTAATAGAGTTTGCATGTTCGCTCAAACTTTTTGCCTATTCAAGGTGTTCTGGTGTGAACCGAAGCGGGGGGAGGGGTTCTCTGCCCATTCCTAGTCCTAAGTTTATGCGGAATGGGAGACTGTACCCGTTGAATGATCTTAGAGAGGAAAATGGTGAGTTTCCAATGGATATCTGGAGGTACCAGCAATTACAGCATTTCTGTACTGTCCACTGTCCACTGATGAGAGTGGCGGAATCTCTTACAGATTTTGAATCTTTGTGGCTTAAACAGCATACGGATAGAAGTATGCTCTCTATATCTCATAAATTGTTGAATAAACATAGTGTTACCCCAGGCCTCAGATTTTTTGAGGTGTGGGAAACTGAGCTAGATTGACATTTTAAAGATTTACAGAAACAGAACATGTAAGATTGGCATACACATCCTCAATAAGTACTAAAATACAAGAGACAAATTATATATTTTTTATCTAGGTGGTACAGGGTCCTGAAAATGCTGGCAATTGCATACCCCTCAGTCTCGGGCAGATGCTGGCGGGGCGGCGGGCAACAAGGATCTCCTATCCACATTTGGTGGGTATGTCCCAATATTAGGCCACTTTGGGCTGAGCTCAGGAATTCAATTTCTGCAATAACAACAATCTTGATTTGGGATGACCCTGTGCAATGCCTCTTTCATGGTATAAAAGTTCTATTAGGGCAGATAATAATAGTATAGTGCCACATATGCTGGATGCAGCTAAAGGAAAAAGCCCAACCTATTGGAAAAAGCCACAAGTGCCTACTATAGATCATTGGGTGAATGTAATTATGGATAATGAGAAATGGTTTTATACCAATAGTAATATATCAAAAGATTTATTTTTTAAATGGGAACCATGGCCTGGATGGAGGGGGAGGAGCCTAGGAAGGGCGCTGCTAGAGAGTTCATGCTAGGAGGCTTCAGGTGAAACCATCCATCCCATGTAGCTGCCGAGACTTCGGACGCCCCATGCGTTCTCTCCCCTCCCCTATCTCAAATCCACAGCCCCATGTCCAGTTCCACAAGCTAGCCAAGTATACAAAACTGCACCAAAAGGGAAAGCCAGAGAGCAGGTGTGGCTCGGCGGTACTACAGCACAGGAGATGTCAGCGGGTGAAGGGACCCAGTGGCTCAGAGTTGAAGATTTGTCCGAGACTTTGAGCAGAAGAGAACTAAGTAGTACTCAGGAGTACTCGGAAATACTCGGCTACACTCGGCGGTGCTCGGAGGCACTCAGGCGGCACTCGGGGGAGAGGGGAAGTAGAGGCGCCTGCTTTGGCACTCAGCATGAGAGAGCTTGACCAGACTAGCGGAGAACCGGTGGGAGCACTGGGATATCGGCTTTGGCTGGAGACATAGCAGAGCAACCCCTCAGAGGCTAGATGGGAGGATCTAGTAACCCCCCTATTGAAGTGGAGTGCCATTCAGTGCCATGCAGTGAAAGGTGGACACCCCTCTACCTCCCTCAAAAAATGCAGCAGACCCCATACAGACTACAGATTTCACAACAGAAGTGCTTCTCAACGGTGTCTGTTTTTTTTTTTTTTTTTTTTGTGTATAGACTGTGACTTGGACTATAATATTGTAAATTGACCTAACTTGCACTGTCAAGGTCTCGCTATCTTACTACTATTCACCACACAGTATACTGTAAACCAGTGGTCATCAACCCTGTCCTCAGGGCCCACTAACAGACCACGTTTGCAAGATAAGTGAAATACATCACAGTTGATATAATTTGCTGCTCAGTGATTGCAGTATTCTAGTCTGCATCTCCCCAAGGTAATACATAAAACTTGGCCTGTTAGTGGGCCCTGAGGACAGGGTTGATGACCACTGCTGTAAACATTGAAAAAAAGGACTGATTGCAGGTGAAAACTGTAAATAAATATAAAGAAACTGGACATGAGGGGGAGATCAGCAAGAGGAGGGGCAGCTGCAAAATCACCAAAAATAAGCTCAAGTCCAGGATCAATAAAAAGTATATGTCCCAGGAAGGAGGGCCCGAGAAATAGACAATGGAAAATCAACAAGGAAACCGGGTAAAACAAAAGCAAAGGATAAAAAAGGACAAAATAGATCATCATTGGACGTAACCAGTCAAGAATAAACCAAGACCCAGAAAGTGACTCAGAAAGGGGACATAAGGAGGACAAATCCCTGAAAGCCCAACTCCCTACAAAGGTAGAGATGGCGGCCATGTTTGCAGCACTAGAAAACTCCCTAAAAACTGAGATGGCAACAATACACAACGATCTGGGTCATATCTTGACAAGAGTAGAAGATATAGAAAGGAGATCGCCATGTACAAATAATAAAAGAACTAAAAAGAGAAGTGAAAATGCTAAAACTCGAACAAAGGGAATTGGCATACAAGAAAACCGAAGCAGAAGAAAAAATCTGAGAATACGTGGTCTACCAAAACCAACAAATGGAGATCTAGTGGAAAAAATAGGAAAAATATTTAAACCATTACTGGGTAGAGAACAAGTAGAACCAATAAGAATAGAAACAGTTCACAGGATTAGAAGACCAAAAGTTATACAGACAGAGGCACCAAGAGATATTATTATAAGATTCCAGAACTATGAGGAAAAAACCCAAATATGGGGAAATATAAGGGGTAAGCCACCAAAAAAAATACGAAAGTGCTAAACTCCAAATTTTCATGGATCTATCATATGAGACACTTAGGAGAAGGAGACTGTTAAAACCTCTCCTGGATCTGATGCAAAATCATGGCATACGGTATAATTGGGGCTTCCCAGACTGCTTGTGGGCCAGAAAGAAGGACATATGGCAAACTGAGATTCCCACAAGAACTAAAAGAATTTTGTAAAAGACTGGAAATCCCTATACCTGATATACCTGGATGGACACTAAGTAGGAGAGAAGTAACAAATACTCAGGAAGAAGAACAATGGCAACTGATCCCTAAGAAAAAAATAAGTAAGGGATTACTCATTCCACTCAGTGCCTGATACGTATTCAAGGTTAGATTATATCCTTGTGGAACATAGACTCTTGTACTGCAAAATTATCTATCGAAATAACAACGCTTTCAGACCACGCCCCAGTAATAGTGAAGTTAAGATTTACGGGAAGACAGAATAGGGCAAATACATGGAGGCTAAATAAAGACCTGATATAAGACATAAAACAGAAGATAAAATAGAAAATGAGATATAACAATATTTCTTGTTGAACGAGTCCCTGGAAGTGTCAAAAGCTATAACATGGGAAGCACACAAAGCCTACATCAGAGGTGTGCTGATATCTATAGGTACCAGAAAAAAGAGGGAAAAAAAATATAGGAATGGAAAGGGTAATAAAAGAAATATATGAGCTGGAATAGACACATAAAAGGAAAGCAGACACTGAAGTTCAACAGACATTAATAATAAAAAGAGACCAATTAAAAGACTTAATGGAACAAGAAGTAAGAAAGGTGGTGAAAGATGGGGGAATAAAACAGGAAAATATCTTGCCAAAACCATAAAAATAAAAAGTTGTTAAATTATATAGAAAATATGAAAAACAAGAAAGGAGAGATGGTGTATGAAACATCAGAAATGCAAAGGTTTTCCAGAGTTATTATAGTGCCCTATATTCAGTAAGGAAAAAGGAGACACGAGAAGCAGAAATAAAAAGGAAACAACAAATACAGGAATATCTAAGAGAAGCAAAATTGCCTAGAATCTCGGTAGAAAAACGACAGGACCTGGAAGACACAATATCGCGAGACATGATTAGAAAAGCAATAAATAGTACAGCAACAGGAAAGAGTCCTGGACCCGACAGATTCACAATTAGATACTACAAAATATTTAAAGAACAACTAATCCCAAAAATTTGTGTATACCTGAATAATTTGAGGAGGGGGAGGAAAAAGGGAGATAATCATTATTGACTTATGTAATGGTCATACCTGAGGAGGGAAATGATTCAACATTATGTTCTAATTAAGAATGAGCCGAACACCCCCGGTTCGGTTCGCAACAGAACTTGCGAACAGGCAAAAAATTTGGATGAACACGTGAACACCGTTAAAGTCTATGGGACACGAACATTAAAAATCAAAAGTGATAATTTATAAGGCTTACATGCAAGTTATTGCCATAAAAAGTGTTTGGGGACCCAGGTCCTGCCCCAGGGGACATGTAGCAATGCAAAAAAAGTTTTAAAAACTTCAGTTTTTTCAGGAGCAGTGATTTTAATAATTAATGCTTAAAGTGAAACAATAAAAATGAAATATTCCTTTAAATATCGTGCCTGGGGGGTGTCTATAGTATGCCTGTAAAGTGGCGCAGTTTTCCCATGTTTAGAACAATACCACAGCAAAATTACATTTCTATAGGAAATTTGTGATTGTGGCTGTAATGAATTGTCGGGTCTCGGCAATATAGATAAAACTCATTGAAAAAAAAAACAGCATGGGTTTCCCCCCAGTCCATTACCAGGCCCTTTGGGTCTGGTATGGTTATTAAGGGGAACCCTGCACCAAAAAAAAAAAAATGGCGTAGGAGTCCCCCGAGATCCACACCAGACCCTTACCACAGTGAGAAGCTGCATTTCAGACTGGTTGGAAAACAGTTAGAGGATCTCCCCTTGACAGCTGATTTTTTCTTCAGATCGTCAACACAACACTGCATTCTGATTATCCTCAGGTGCCCCTGCAACTGAACTTTGCTGAAACATTCATCTGAATGAATGAATGAATAATTTGTATAGCGCTGCAAATGCAAACTGAATCGCCTCAAGGCGCTCTCAGCGGCTTTCTGAGAGGCTGAGCCAGGTGCTAATCCAGGCATCTGGGTTGATCCTGACCATATGGTTTCAATCTTTCGCCAGCCTGGACAGGCTATGTGACATCAGCTGACAGTGGGCTTCAGCTGAAAATGGGTCACAGGAGTACATAATGAACTGCACTCCACATGAGGAGTACAGGCAAACAAGCTTTGGCTGTACTTCTCCTTTAATTCATTTTTAGTTTACTGTTTGGCTTCAGTAACAATTTTGTATAAAAATATGTGTAGCCCTCTTTTGGCGGAGGGTTATGGTAAATGGCCCTTCCCAAGCAGGACATTGCACTAAACCTGTAGTTAAATAAGAAAACCAGAACCTTTGCTAAGTGGAAAAGGGAGCTTGATAATGAAGTTGGCAGTGTCTCCACCCAGGAGAGGACCTCTCTTCCTGGGAAATTAACCTGTAATCTAATCAAAGTACATAAAACCAGGTATCTGTAAGTATCTCTAATAATAACTATACATACCTGGTTTTTGTGCACTTTTCCACCTTGACTCTTGCTGGGCCCTGTGCTGATACCTGTTTTTATATTGGATGTATGTACTATTAATCATTTTATCTTCTATAAATCTTGTGTCATGTTCATACTGCCTCCATCTATATACTTATGGGTAAGGTTATATACTGGTTGCAGTAGTTCCCCTGCTCCCAATTACTTTGATTAGAATACAGGTTAATTTCCCAGGAAGAGAGGCACTGCCAACATCATTATCAAGCTCACTTTTCCACTTAGCAAAGGTTCTGGTTCTCTTATTTAACTACAGGTTTAGTGCAATGTCCTTCTTGGGAAGGGCCATTTGTCATAACCCTCCGCCAAAAGAGGGCTACACATATTTTTATACAATTGTTACTGAAGCCAAACAGTAAACTAAAAATGAATTAAAGTAGAAGTACAGCCAAAGCTTGTTTGCCTGTATTCCTCCTGTGGAGTGCAGTTCATTCTGTACTCCTGTGACCCATTTTCAGCTGAAGCCCACTGTCAGCTGATGTCACATAGCCTGTCCAGGCTGGGGAAAGATTGCAACCATATGTTCAGGATCAACCCAGATGTCTGGATTGGCACCTGGCTCAGCCTCTGAGAAAGCAGCTGAGAGCCTGGACCAGCCGCTCCCGCCCCCTCCACAGCCCAGTGCTCCAGTGAGTATGGGGGGGAGGAGCAGACAGCGGTGACTGACAGTCACTAGCTCTCTACTCACAGAGCACTGAAAACCAATCAAAGATTTTGATCACTTGGCTCTCTGTCTTAGACCAGGCGGGGGACAAATGCAGCATTGGAACGATGCTGCATCCACCTAGGTAAATATGAAAAAAAAAAAACATCTCTTTGAGGTATACAAATATGCCAACGGAAGGGTTTAATTTTATTTCTGTGCAATCACTCCTGATTTATAATTATTCGGTAATTAATTATTAAGTTCATGTGTTTGTAAAATATTTTTTATATTCATACAAAACATATGATGTTAACCAACTGCACCACCAGTAGAAATAAATTGTGAAAAGAAAACCCATTTTATTTAATTTCAAAAAAACTTTGACTAAAAAAACGACAACTTCAAAAAACTCAGCATGCCTGTTACTAAATATCTTAGACTATTTACTTTACAAAAATGGGTCATTGTGCTGTCCTGCCATTTTAGGGCCTCAAGAAATTAGGACATCAGTACATCAGGACTGATAGATTTTCAAATATACAGTATATGCCGTAGTTTGTAGATGCAATAAATTTCACATAGTAAATAATGTACACCGCTTTTGGTTAGTTTTACCAAATAAATGTAGCAGAATACATTTTTGAATTTTTTTAAGAAAATGTATTACTTGCACAATTTTATAACAGAAACAAAACTAAAAAAATGTTTCAACATTTTTCAGTATTTTTTTGTTTATATAACAGTAAAAAAAATCCAGTTCTGATTTAATGTCACCAAAAGAAAGCTCAGTCTGTCTAAAAAATAAAAAAAAAATGACAAAAATGCATTTGCAGTGTTGCATGATTGAGTAATTGGCATTCAAAGTGTGGCAGCACTGGAATCTAATAATTGGCCTAGGCAGGAAGGGGGTGTGACAGAACCCACTGTCACTGTGTGTTTTGGAAGGGGCTCACCTGCGCGTTAGCCTCCTACCCACAGACTATGGCCCAGAATGGACTTGGGAGAGACTTGGGGACAAAGTGCCATTGAGATAATGCGATGTAATGCTGCATCCCTTCTCCCCCCCCCCCCCCCCCTTGTTGCTGTGTTAATTGTGTTGGGTCATGGCATGTAGACGAAAGGTCTGGACTGGACACATCTCCCAGCAGGGGATCTGTTAGGAGGGGCTGCCTGCTTATCATAATCCCTTTGTGTTTCAACTGTAGCTGTTTGAATACACAAGTGTTGAGTTTCCATTGGTTCTTCCTTGTCCCCTACCCCCTCTATGACAAGGCTAAGGGGGTGTCCCCAACTGTGTTTAAAAGTGTATGTTTGAAACTTAATAAAGAGTTTATGCTCTGGATGTTTAACCCTCAACACCTGTGTGGCTTGTCTCGTGATTGAGGGGTTAAGGGCTGGTTATGGCGAATCTGCAGGCTGCGGGTGCATTTGGAGGACAGGAGACACAGGTCTGGCGGAGATTCTCAGAAGAGGCATCCGAGATCCGTCACAGTGGTGGCAGCAGTGGGATGTCTCCTGCAGTCCAGGACATCCAAATCACCACCGGGATGCAAGATCCAGGCAGCCATCGAGAAGCAATACGGGGACCAGCCAGCATGAGAGCGGAGTTCGGGAGGAGGCTGCAAGGCATGCGGAAGCAACATCGGGGACCAGCGACAGAGCACACCATGCTCGGCTGGGAGGATGTGATCCGCCGGCAACTCTGGCAAGAGATGCTAAGCCACGAGCGGCACCATCAGGGGAAGATCCTTCCCTCCTCTACAGAGATGTACTGGACGCAGTACCGTGCACGAGAGGTGTTTCTGAGGGAACAACCGCGAGATGATTGGAAGACGGAGCTCGGAAGATTGGTCCGGGAGGAGATGAGGCTGGACGCCAGCTACAGAGCCCTCCGGTGGTTTGCGGCTCAACTGTGGCCAGGTACAGCAGATGGCAGCCCGACAGAAGGCGTTGGCTACGGCAGCGTGGGGCTGCTCCATAAAAAAATGTACGGAGACCCAGACTTTGGGAGCATCGAGGAGTGGCGGCTGGAAGACATCCTGGACTTCCGAGATGAGGTGCTGGACCTCCCAGAAGAGGCATGTGACCTGGAGGAATTGGAGTTCCTGGTTGAGCAGGAATGGGAGCTCGAGATTGCCTACAAGCGGCTGTTTGACGGTGATCAGCAGCCCGGCATGGCTCACGTTGCATGGGACTGTCTGGGAGAAAAAGCGGACAGTCGCGAAGATGCAGAGCAAATGGGGCCAGGGGTACCCCTACGTTTTCCCGTTCTTACCACAATGGAAGAAGCGGCGATGATACAGAGAGCACTGCGAGTGCTTGAATGCCGGAAGGCATCGGAGGTTCCCCAGGCAGCGAGACAAGCTAATGGCATAAAAGTCTCAGAAGGGGGAGTTGAGACGGGCGCTGGAAGGCTGGTAGATGGGGATCAGCAGCAAGTCCAGAGTATCGCATCCGGTGTCCCAGCAGAAGCGCTGGCTACAGGGCAGAGTGCCGCTGGCCTCTGCCCACTCTCACTGTTAGATCCAGGGAGTCTGGGACATGACCTCGGTAAGCTGTTTTGCCAGCAGAAGATATCCCCACCGGGAGTGGAGAAAGCCATTCTCCCTCCCCAGCAATTAGACACTACCCCAGTGTTTATATCCCCAGCAGAAGCGCTGGCGACGGAGCAGAGTGCCGGTGGCCTCTGCCCACCCTCAGAATTGGATCCGGAGAGTCAGAGAGATGATCTTCGGGAGCTGTTTCCCCAGCAGCGGAAATCCCCACCGGGAGTGGAGAAAGCCATTCTACTTCCCCAGCACTTGGACACTACCCCAGTGTTTATCCCCCCAGCAGAAGCGCTGGCTATGGGGCAGAGTGCCGCTGGCCCCTGCCCAGCCCTCAGTATGTTTTTGGAGGGTTTGGGAGATGGCCCCTGTCAAAAGTTGCCCCAGCAGCTGGTCACAGAACCGGGAGGGGAAAAAACCCTTCCCCCTCTTCAGCGGCTGAATATCTTTGCATATGTCCCCCCAGCAGAAGCGCTGGCTACGGGGCAGAGCGCTGTTGGTCTCTGCCCAGCATCAGAAAAAGAGATGGAGAGTCTGGGAGATAGTCCCTGCAAGATACCTCCCCAGCGGCTGGTAACTACACCAGGAGAAGAGCAAGTTCCTTTTCTTCCTCAAAGGCTTAGCACTACCAGCCCATGCTCCCTACCAGCTGAAGCGCTGGCATCGGGGCAGAGGATTATTCAGCTCCCCCCAATACATGCAACCAGGCCCCGGATCACGGGAGTGCGGACAGGCAGTCCTGCTCTAAAGCGGCTGTTTTTATTCACGGGAGACCGTATGTGCGGTTTTGCTCCCCAGCGCCAGAGTCGTACTGTTTCTTTTTCTGTTTGCCTGGGGTGGGAATTTGTGACTAACGCAGGTCCAGACCAGTTGAGGGTCAAGGACCTGGTTAGTCTGTTTTTAAAAGGGGAGAAATTTGACAGAACCCACTGTCACTGTGTGTTTTGGAAGGGGCTCTGCGTTAGCCTCCTACCCACAGACTATGGCCCAGAATGGACTTGGGAGAGACTTGGGGACAAAGTGCCATTGAGATAATGCGATGTAATGCTGCATCCGTTCTCCCCCCCCCCCCCCCCCCCCCCCCTTGTTGCTGTGTTAATTGTGTTGGGTCATGGCATGTAGACGAAAGGTCTGGACTGGACACATCTCCCAGCAGGGGATCTGTTAGGAGGGGCTGCCTGCTTATCATAATCCCTTTGTGTTTCAACTGTAGCTGTTTGAATACACAAGTGTTGAGTTTCCATTGGTTCTTCCTTGTCCCCTACCCCCTCTATGACAAGGCTAAGGGGGTGTCCCCAACTGTGTTTAAAAGTGTATGTTTGAAACTTAATAAAGAGTTTATGCTCTGGATGTTTAACCCTCAACACCTGTGTGGCTTGTCTCGTGATTGAGGGGTTAAGGGCTGGTTATGGCGAATCTGCAGGCTGCGGGTGCATTTGGAGGACAGGAGACACAGGTCTGGCGGAGATTCTCAGAAGAGGCATCCGAGATCCGTCACACATACTCTCCTGTAAATACCTGTCTTGTTTATTTCAGCATTATCCAGTTAACCCTTTGACTGCCAAAGACATAACAGTATCAAAAAAGACTGTTCACTCTGCAAGGAAAATTTCACTTTGCAAGGGGATTTTTCTCAAAGACTAATGAATGAGTAAAGCTCTCCTGCCTTCAAACCATCTAATGTGCAAGCAAAAATGTTTTTTTTTTTTTTCCCGCAACACGTTTGGGTATTTTTTGCAAAGTAAAATGTTGCTACATTCACTAAGCTCTGCAGAAAATTTGTAATGTGCAATTTCCCTGGAAAAGTGAATACCCTATTTGCCTTTTGTAAATAAACCCCAATGTCACTTAAGCCCCATACACACGGTCGGACAATCCGCGGACCAGGTCGGTCGGATCCTGTCCGTCATACTTTGTCTGATGTTGGTTTTGCGTACACACGGTCGGACAAAGTTGTCGGAAAATCCGATCATTCTGAACGTGGTGACGTTTGTTGCCTACGACGGGACTACGTAGAGGCTAGTAGCCAATAGCTTTGGTCTTGTAATGTGATCTGAGCATGCGTAGCACTTTGTCCGGTCGGACAACCGTACACACGATCGGATTTGGTGTGATCGGACCGTGTTGTCGGCAAATCTTTCCAGCAGGAGATAAGACTTTGTCCGTCGGACAATCCGACGTACACTGTCCGATGGTGCATACACACGGTCTGATTTTTCAACAACATTGTCCGATCGGACAGAATCCATGAAAAAGTCCGACCGTGTGTATGGGGCTTTAGGCTGGCCATACACAGTGAAAATTCACACAATTCCCCCATCGACACACACAGTGCTGACATAGGATTCAGCAATGGTCTTCTCCTGGTGGGAAGGTGGGGGCAGGCAGGGGAAGCCACCCCTACCGGGAGAAGACAGTGATAATCATAAGACATAATAGAATCCGGCAGGCTGGTTGTACCCAAGTTGATTGGTCGATCAACTTGGTATATTCAACCTGCCAGATTCTGGTGTCTTCTCCCCCCCCGGGAGATGACAGTGATAATCATAAGACATAAGAGAATCTGGCAGGCTGGTTGTACCCAAGTTGATTGATTGATCAACTTGGTACATTCAGCCTGCCCATTAATGTTTCGAATATCGGCCGGTTCTTGCTGAACCGGCAGAGATTCTAACTGTGTATGGCAGGTCTTAGAGATAAGGTATGAGTGACACTAAAGAAGGTACTATTTTTTTTTTTTTTTTTTTAGAGAAGGCAATACATAAGACTTAAATGTTGTTAAACTATATTTTTTTAGACACTCTTGGATACTTGAATGTCATTCTACCAATAAGTGCCAGAAAATAATGAGATTCAGTGTCCCTGATCTCCATCTGCAATTTGCAGGGATAAACATCAGAGGTCTATTAAATCCCCCGATCTCTGCATTTGGTGGTCTTTTCACCACTTATCAGCCCCCTTGTGACATTTATAAAATTAAGTAAAGAAAATTATATATAAAAAAAGGATAGGCATTAAAAAAATTATAAATATACAAAAATAAATGTTTAAAGAACACCAAACATAAGCAATAAAAATGCATACATAACTTATAAAGCAGCCCATAATTAATGGTTTCCCCAACATTAATGTGATCTGAGCCCAAATTAACTAATGCAAAAAAACACCTGTCATAGGGTGAAATGGAACACACTTGTAACTGAACCATGCAATTCAAACCTAATACATAAAATAGATGTAAAATAGATATTTTTCATCATGTTTTGTTGGACTGTACATATAATGATTATGCCATATGGCAAATATTTTACTGCAAGGCTGGAGCAAGTAAGGGGATTGATGTACCCGTTCCTACATGAATGATCACAACTGTTGCTGTGACTTTAACACTTTTTTGATGGGCTTTGCCATAAACATCAGAGGGTGAAAGAAAGATAGTAGATGAGTAAGTCAAATTAACTGTGGGGATTGCATCTGAGATGATGTCTGAGTTAGAACCCCTGTGTAATTGCCAGCCGGTGTATAGTTTGAAGAAATTCACATGAATTTAGTAACAAAAAGAAAGTCAGTGTCAGGAACTTCAGACAACCATCAGACTTATAGAAGGTGCACACTGGCACCAAGCCAGCTATTTAAACTCTTGGATTTTCTTGTCTGCCTCTGATTGCTGATTGCCTACATTACCAACTTTTGGCCTGAGCTTCTGCCCAAGATTCTGCTCACCACTTTGTACCTCACTGCTCATGTGTTGCAGATGTCTGCTTTTCCCGACTTGGATTCTGCTTACGATTTGATGCATTGCTGCTGTTATGAACCTCAACCACTGATCTTCTTCTGCCTGTATCTGAACATGATGCTTCCTCTGTGTTACTGGCTGTACTTTTGCACATCTAAAGTCAATGTTCCAAAGTTCCAGTCGCCACTTCCTGTATCTAGGCACTTGTGCTCTTTCATCTCTCTTGAGTCCCTGCATTAGCTTCCAAAGATGCTTGCACAGGAATTGCGCACAAGGCTACGCTTGTCATGACAGGCTTTTTATTCAGGCACATGATAGTTGCGAGAGAAAGACAGCTGAGCTCATGATGTACTGGAGTGGTATTAGTCTGTTCATTGAAAGACAAAAGAAGAGAATGTAATAATAGTAATTTCAGGATATGATGACGACACGTACAGTTTAGTCAGTTTAACTGAACATGAGCTTTCATTGAAAGTGTGGAATCAAATTGTAACCCTAATTGCTGTGCAGACAGGTGGAGATAAGTCCACTTAAGGGTTGTTCCTCCTACTGGTGGAGGGTTTGGGGGCATCCTTATTTAAGGTAGATGGAGTCTTGGACTCATTCTAGCTGGTAGAAAGACAGAAAAGGAAGGTCTGCTGCATTGACCATGCTCTCCCCTTCGTGGGTAGGGCTGGCAGCTACAGAGCCTTTAACCCTGGGATTGCAAGAGAAAGGAAAAATAATATCTGCTGAGAACCACAAGAGAACCAATGCCAATACCTTCTGATCTTTAAGCCAGTATTTGGAATGTAACATTGCCATTATTTGGACTGTTGTGTTTCATCTACTGAACTGACAAGTATAGAAGTTCATTATTGACTACAAGCCTCCATATGAAAATCGTTTGGGAGAAGTGCCTTATACAGCCAATACCTGGGGAATGGAGTGAGAGGCATGTGTTACTAATGCAAACCTGGCTGTCTGGGCCCTGGAAGTTGACTTGGGGACTAGGTGTTTGAGTACTCCGAGAGAAGAGGGGATTATCTGCACAATGACCTTGAGGTATTGGTTTGGGCTGAACAACCCTGGTGCCCTGAAATCCGCACCTAGGGCTGGTGTCTGAGTGTGCATGAGCTTTGCATGAGAATGACCCCAGCCCCACCTTACAAGGGAGCAGGGGAGTTAAGGGAGATGTACTCATTAAGTTATAATCAATAGTAATTGTTTTTCTAACAGAAAATCAGAAAATAAAATATTTTTATTTAAGAGAGAGGGAAGAAGAGATGCCATTGTGCATATTTACTAAAGTAATTGAGAATCTTCACAAAAGAATTGTGTACGTGCGGACTTGAATTATCACGTGAAAAGTCATTTTATGTAAGGATTCCCAATTCCCTTAGTAAATTAGCCTCTGTTGGCCAGGAGTCAAACCAGGGGTAAGTATAGAAAATAATGGGTCCAAGATCATAGCCTTGTGGTAAAAAAAACATGTGTTAAGAAGAGGAGAGAAACACTGTTTGTCCAAAAGGTTAAGAGTTACAAGAAAATGGAAGATCTTTGAATCAAAGAACAGAGAGTATAGAGTAGCAAAAGGTAATTGAAAAAGTAAAATGCTTAAGACAGATTAAGAAAAGTGTTGTTAGAATAGTGGGCCTTTTGCATTAATTAGTAATTGAAAACTTCAGCGAGGGAAAATTTTGTGTAATTATTAGAATGGAAGAGGCTGATTATGCAAGTTTCATGTAAGAGACTGATTAGATATGGACAGAATGAATTCCAAATGTCAGGAGAAAGAGGGAAGTAACAAAAACAATCGAATGAAGCAGTGTTCAACTAGGAGAATACCATGATTGTTGTGACACAAATTATAGACTCCTATAAGAAAGTCCAGCAGGTAAGACAGATTTCAAATTATCTTGTTAAGAGGTGCTCCAAGGAAAATACCATTTTGGCAAACCTCAGGGAAATTACTGGAATTAGCCATGACATTAGACAACTTTATATATGCAACATGGCTAGAATAATTATTTGCTGTTTTTCTAACTCTTTTCACCTAGGTAAAGCAATTTACTCAACAGACACCATACTTTCAGTCCTGGCAATTAATGTTAAATGATGACTAGGGATGAGTGAATCTGCCAAGCTTCACTTCAATGTTTGGCAAATTTATACAATAAATTTACGAACTTCAAATTTCACTGTGATCCCCATCATAGTCAAAGAGAAGGTTGTAGGCTTAGCAGATAACACATGTGTGGAGAGAAGGGGAATTTTTATATTATATGCCACATCCTATAGTCAAGAAAAGCAAGAAGAAAGGATCCCCTTTGGTTCGGACTTTTAAGGCATGAAAATTGTTTAACCCCAGATTGAAAACTAAATAATGTAAATTAGAAGAACGTTTATTACAGAAATTGTATAAAAAGGTTTACAAAATCACAATATATAAAAAACACTTGGAAATGTTCAAACAGTACTTGATTTATCAAATACAGAATATGAAAACGCGTTTTGGAGATTAGTAGTTTCCTCCTTCTTCAGAGGCAAGAGTATAACAACATTCCTATTGTATATAGAAAGTATCACAATGAAGTAATTGGTCGAAAATATAAACCTTCATACATATAATGACAGTTACAAAATCAAAAAAGTATACGTATAGTAAAACATAGACTCACATACCGTGTATATGAACATTCCAGTATAATTAAAACCAATGGCTGGGAGGAGGAGCTTCTTCGCCTATGTTTTCTTAGATGGTATATTTGAGCAGGAAATGGGTGTCCATCAATAGAAGGAAACCAAAGAAAAATAGAGCATCCCAAAGAAAAATAAGGGATACCCGGGATTTACTTTATTGACTGGAGCTGTTGCATCTATCGCGGTAAGACGGTGGCAGAGAGTGGCAGAGTCTTACCGCGATAGATGCAACAAGTCCGAACCAAAGGGGATCCTTTCTTCCTGCTTTTCTCATTATAGTCAAAGGGGACACATTTTAATAAGCGATTGCGGTCTCTTTGGTCTCTTTGGCACTGCTGGATAAGGTATTGCCAAACAAAAACATGGGAAATCAGGTACTACTGTGGGGGACCTGTGCCAATGAAAACAAACAAAAAAGTAAAAAAATAAACATACAGTGCAAAGGGGGGGGGGGGGGTAAGGGACTTTTTTTGCATCACAGCTGTGATGTCTTTGTATTGATGGATAAACAATAGTTTTGTTTGAAATTTTTATATACTTGAGCAAAGTCACCCAATTTTTTATGTGAACTATCCTGCGGCTTGCATACCTTTACAGAATGAGAGCCTAGAATGAGAATGAGAGGCAAGCTGACCTGGAGCAATATCTTCGCTTTGTTGGATTGCAGTAGGCTTTCAAATGCTCAGGACTAGGGTTGAGCGAACCCGAACTTTACAGTACCGGACTTTTGGGTGTTCGGGACCCGGACCCAAACCCGAACTATTGGCTGTAAGTTCGGGTTCGGGTCCGGTGTTCGGCGCTGTATTGGCGCCTTTTTAACAGCTGCAGGGCAGCCAATCGACGATCATTTCACTAGTGTGCCCTTAGAAGCCATCACAGCCATGCCTACTAATGGCTTGGCTGTGATTGGGCAGTGCAGCATGTGACCCAGCCTCTATATATAGTTCAGACACACAGCATACAGCGTCATTCTGCTATAGACAGGTTCCTGTGCTGCTGAGAGGATTTTAGGAGTTAGTGTGATTCAGTCAGTCAGGCAGTCAGCATTCCTTAACTTTGCTTCTAATTAGTTAGATCAGTGAGCGATCTACATAGCTAGAGTAGAGTAGGGAGTTTCTTTAGTAAGGAAGAGAAAGAGGCAGAGAGAATTATTGAAGAGATTCCTAAATCAATTGTACCCTGGCTGGGGTGCAGTGCACAGTCTTTTAACAGTGCCATGAGGCCAGTGCCAGACAAAATATAAAAGTTTTACCTGCAAGGCTGCAAGCTCAGTGCACCATTAGGACCAACACTGCATATACTAAGAGATACACTATAGTCTGTGTGTATTCTGCTATTGAAAAAACATTGCATAAAAATTAAATTTTTTGCTTTTTTTTTTTTCCCAATAGCATTTTCTGCGTGTTCATACATACATCATACATACACGCTGTAGACACTATCCGTGTATTCCGATATTGCAAAAACATTGCAAAAAACTTTAATTTTGCTGTGTTTTTTTTCCCAATAGCATTTTCTGCTTGTTCATACATACACGCTGTAGACACTATCCGTGTATTCTGATATTGCAAAAACATTGCAAAAAAATTTAATTTTGCAGTGTTTTTTTTTTCCCAATAGCATTTTCTGCGTTTTCATACACGCTTTACATACTGTCCGTGTATTCTGATATTGGAAAAACATTGCAAAAAAATTTAATTTTGCTGTGTTTTTTTCCCCAATAGCATTTTCTGCGTTTTCATAAACGCTTTACATACTGTCCGTGTATTCTGATATTGGAAAAACATTGCAAAAAAAAATTAATTTTGCAGTTTTTTTTCCCCAATAGCATTTTCTGCGTTTTCAGAAACGCTTTACATACTGTCCGTGTATTCTGATATTGGAAAAACATTGCAAAAAAATTTAATTTTGCAGTGTTTTTTTTCCCCAATAGCATTTTCTGCGTTTTCATAAACACTTTACATACTGTCCGTGTATTCTGATATTGGAAAAACATTGCAAAAAAATTAAATTTTGCAGTGTTTTTTTTCCCCAATAGCATTTTCTGCGTTTTCAGAAACGCTTTAGACACTATCCGTTTATTCTGATATTGGAAAAACATTGCAAAAAAATTTAATTTTGCGTTTTTTTTTTCTTCCCAATAGCATTTTCTGCGTGTTCATAAACGCTTTAGACACTGTACGTGTATTCTGCTATTGACAAAAACACCCATTTAGGGCGAGATCATAAATTTTGAAAATATGAGGAGATCATCAAAAAGGGGACGTGGCCCGGGTCGTGGTGCTGCTGGTGGCGCTCCTGTTGCAGGGAGAGGACGTGGTCGATCTGTGCCAGCTACACGCACTAGTGAAACACCTTCCTCAGGTGCGAGTAGGCGACAGAGCCTGCAGCGGTATTTTGGCGCGCCTAATGAGGCTGTACGAATGTTGAGGCCAGGACAAGTGCAGGCGATAGTAGATTGGGTTGCTGACAGTGCCTCTGGTTCCTTCACATTGTCTCCCACCCAGTCTCCTGATGAAAGTTAATATTTTTTCCAGAAAGTGCGTATTCTGGGGTATTCCCACCATATGTGCGTCATCGTGCCGTTGAGTTTCTGAGGTTCTTAATGACTTCCTGTACCTCTTCTGCTGAGAAGGGGGCCTCCAGCATTTTATTTTAATTTTTATTTTTTTTATGTTATTTTAAGTTATTTCCCTATCCACATTTGTTTGCAGATCACTTGCCATGCTCTTAACAACATTTTGTTGCCATTTGCAGCCCTCTAGCCCTTTCCATGACCTTTTTACAGCCATTTTAGTGTTCAAAAGTCCGGGTCCCATTGACTTCAATGGGGTACGGAGTTCGGGGTCAAGTTCGGGTCAAGTTCGGTCCCGAACCCGAACTTTTTTCCGAAGTTCGGCCGAACCCACGAACCCGAACATCCAGGTGTCCGCTCAACTCTACTCAGGACATGTTTTTACACCAAATAATGCCCATTCATTAGTTACATTAGTTAACAGTTAAAAACAGCAGCAAAAATGTTACACTGCACAAACAACGAGACACTGAACTGTATTGGGTCCCAAAGGATCACATAAAGAACACTGCTAGCTAAGGCCCTAAAGTGAGAGCAAATAGCTGTATTGCACATGCACTCTAGAAACAAGCAGGCCAGGAGTAGGTACTAGTAACTGGGGCTGCATCAGTGGACATGAGAGTCCTGAGGACGACCGACGTTAAGGGTCTAAGGAGCCACCTGATATTCACCAAAGTACACCTCAAGGAGACACTGAAATGTGTTAATTACATGATAACCTGGCAGCTGGGCCTCAGAGTAAAAGAAGACCAATGTTACATTGGATGACTCTGGACACAAGATACCCCGGACTTTGGAAGAACAGGACTCAGCGTGTCAACATATTCAGCAAAGGAAAGAGCCCTAAGCAGGGCTGAAAACTGTCACAGATGAGTCTGTATTTACTAGGAACAGTATGAAGGCATAAAGCCACAGGACACATAGGGGACAGTGAAATATATTGGTTCCCTGAGGGTCATCGAGGGACACTGGTACTTTAGACCTCAGAGTGGCAAAAAAAGATGCATCGCACATACATTTTAACAGCTTACAACACATGTCTTAAAAACCAGGTTGCCTTAGATGGGAGTTGGCATCCACTAGGAACAGGCAGGCAAGAATTGTTACTAGTAACTGGGGCTGAATGAGTGGAGGCGAGAGCCCTCAGGATGACTGAGGCACAGGGTCTAAGGTGCCAACTAGTATTCACCAGGGCACACCTCAAGGAGTGGATAGACTTTTCTGCTGATGGCTCCCCATTTGCAGTCCTCTGACTTATCCACACCGCAGGCACTGGGCAGGAAACCGAACACATGAGTCAGAGTCTCTAGGAGCACTGGGGTGCTGGGATCACAGGAATGAAAGTCACTGGAAGCACTGAAGTGCTGGGATCATAGGAACACAGGGTTCAAGGGTTGTGGATGCTCTAGGAATCATAGAGGTACAGAGGGGTCACAGCAGATGCTAAAAGCAGGAATACTGGAGAAAAAAAGACATCATGGAGGTGCACAGGGATCACAAAGGATGTTTGGAAGCAGGAACACTGGAGACCACAGAAGCATAGGAGACCTAGGTATCACAGAAGACACCATGTTTTCAGGGGTGCACAGGGGTGCTGGATGCAAGGGGATGGTTATATCAGACACTAGGAATGCACAAGGGGCACAGCAGCTAAAGTGTTAATGCATTGCAGAAATGCTGAGCAAAATGCCAGTTAGGCCTCCAAGAGAGTGTCTGGTCTAGGATTGCTGAAGGTGGTAGTGAAACACAGAAGCAGGAGGCCACATTCAGGAGAGAAGACCTGCTGCTGAAGCGAAGAGCAGGTGAGTATGAAACAGGTAATGCTCGTTGTGTTCCTCTGCACCTTTGCTAACTTTGGATGTAGGGCTTAAAGCACAGCTTTGATGATCCTAAACTACCCTACCCACTCATTGTTAGGTGTGCATGTCTAGTTTATTTTAATAATCAGCAAAACGGGCATTTCAAATTGAAAATTTCAAAGCTAATAGAGTCTAAAGCACTAAATTTAATTTCATTTTTTGATATTTTTTGTGGATTCTGGTAATCTCAGTTAATAGGGTATTGGTTGAGTTTGCATAGCAATGATAATTATACTCCACAATGTACATAAGTTATATAAAATGGCACCCACGTTTTCATATTCCTTTTCCCATGTGTCTCTACTATCCATGATAACACACTTCAAAAACTTCACTTAACGTAAAACTCATAGAAAACAACTAAATATACTGCAGAAATACAAATATGTTTCTCATATACCCACCAAAGTAATTCTAATTCATTAGAGCCGATCTTATGATTTACACATCTTCTCCACACTACACTGGCAGAGAGTTGATAAACAGTATCTTCCAAATAAGCTGTTTTTTCTTCCTAGTTCATCAGTTCCTCTTCCTATGTCACCTGTCCACATCCAGTCTTCTCACTGGACAATGAATCAGAGAGCACGTAGCTGGCCTAGGAAGTAGTAACATATAGCCTGCAAGTACCAGAGTTATCTTACTGCCAAGAAGATGTTATTGCAAGTTCCTCTTCCTATGTCGCCTGTCAGTTCCTCTTCCTATGTCGCCTGTCCACACCCAGTCTTCTCACTGGACAGTGAATCAGGGAGCACGTAGCTGGCCTAGGAAGTAGTAACATATAGCCTGAACGTACCAGAGTTATCTTACTGCCAAGAAGATGTTATTACAAGAATGAGTGGCCAAGATTACAAAACAATGGCAGGTAAAACATGAAACATACTGTATATGTATTTCAATTGTGCATTTAACTGTTTCCACATTAAACAAGAGAGTATTTTTATTATTTTTTTCTGATCAAAATTATTTTATTAAAAATGTATTCCCTTAGTATACATATATTTCCCAGGAATTTCTCGTTTTGCTTGCAAATATTAGTAATATACACTTTAAAATTTATTTTAGAACTACAGTACTTATAATTCTGTACCAGAAGCAGGTCGTTAAACTACTTTGCAGAAAATTAATGAACATTGAAATTTTAGTTTAATAAATTCTTGTAAGCAGCATTTCAGTTTCTAGTATTTTGTGATAAGCTAACCCATCTTGTTAGAGTAACAAATGCTTTAGCTATATTTTCTAACCATTGATATTGTTTTTGAGTCATGATATGTCTGTCAATATTTCAGATGTTTTCAGTAAAGATGTATAGAAGTAAATGTAAAGATTTACAACTAAATTTCTGCACTGTGCTTCTTAAAACAACAAATTACAGAAATATACTGTCTTTACACAAATCAAATTACCTTTAATTATGTGAGCAAGAAAGTCTGAGCAATGGCAGAACTGTATAGGCATTCTATAACGAATGCTAGAAAGATTTCCATATCATAGGGGGTCAACCACACTCTTATTATTTAGCATCCAGGACACTGGTTCAGCATAAACCCTCATCCATTTAAAATACTAATGTACTAATGTACTAATGATTCCGGATCCACAGGAAGCGTCACATAAATGCATCTTTATTTTCCATTGTCCTGGATGCTTTATAATAGGAGCAGTGATCACGGTCGACCTTCTATGATATAGAGGTCTTTCTGTCTGGAAAGAAAAATGTACAATTGGGGTGTGGTGAGGGGGAGTTGGTTGATTTCACACTAAAGTAGGGTTAGGCAGCCTCGACACTCTAGCTGTGGTGAAACTACAAATCCCATCAAGCCTTTGCCTCTAGGAGTCATGCCTGTGATTGTCAGGGTCTTGCAATGTCTCATGGGATTTGTAGTTTCACCACAGCTGGAGGGCTGAGGTTGTCTACCCCTGCACTAAAGTATACTTCCCAGCACAGCATGTTTTTTTTTTTTTGACTTTCACATTGATTAACCTTTTTCTTTTCAAAAAATTTTTATTGAGTACAAGATTACAGTACAAACAGAAATAACAAATAAACTAATACTGTTACAAACTTCTTACGTGTAGATTTCCATGACATACAGAGCATGTGATTACGCAGTATAATCATATGGATAGTTCACTGAATCAAACAAAAGGGAACATTAAGTTATCGCGGGCATATAGCGGATTCACAGGTGGCCTATAATATCGTCCGGGGTAAATCCCCAACATAAACATGCATAGATTGGGCCACCAGTGCTCTGTAAGGGAGAGTAATGGTAACAGATGAGGTACTTAGGGCAAGGAATGCCCCTAACTAGGTTTAGGTTCGGGGAAGGGGAACACAGAGGGGGAGGGAGGGGGGAAAGAGTGGAAAGTAGCGGGGGCAGCAGGGAGGAGTGCAGAAGGGGGGGGAGAGGGAAAGAGAGCAATGAGAGAGGTGGGGGGAGGGGTGGGTATAGGAGTGAGTAGAGGTTTAGGTTTGGTCGAGTGGCTCCCAAGAGCCGGAGAATATATATCAATAGTTGGCAGGAGTCAGGTGCAGATTGAGGGCCTAGGGTTCAAGCAGAAGCTTGTCAAAGTCTTGGGGGAGAAAATGCTCCATCCAGGGGTGCCAAATCTTAAGGTGTTGGGGGGCTCTATCTAAAATTTTGGCTTCTATCTTGCTGTGTATCATCGCTCGGGTGACTCTATTCTTAACTTCAGTGATGTTAAGGTTTGGGGTTTTCCAGTTCCTAGCGATTGTTTGTTTAGCTGCCGTTGTGAGTTGTAATAGAAGGCGCAATTGTGCTTTCGTGTAGTCCTGCGTGGTGTGGTTTAAGATAGCTAGAGCGGGGTCTGGGGGGATGGTGTGTCCGAGTAGGGTTGAACCCATTTGAAATATAGTTGTCCAGAAGCGTTGGACTATTGGGCATGTCCACCAGATATGTAGGTGGGTGCCTTGTTCGGTGCATCCCCTAAAACAGTTCGGGGAATATGAAGGGGTATACTTAGCAATCCTGGCGGGCACTAGATACCAGCGCATTAGAACTTTGTAGTTGGCTTCTGAAGCAATGACGTTTTGTGAAGCTAGTTTAGTGTTCGTCCAAATGGTTGACCAGTCATCTAGATCTAGATCAATGTTCAGGTCCTTGGACCAGGCTAGAGCATAGGGGGGCATTGTCTTGTTGGGGGAGGTGAGGTGCGAGTATAGTCTCGAGATTATGCCAGGGGCGTGTGGGTCTGAGTCGCATACGTCTTCGAAGGTGGACAGGCCAGTCTTGGATATATTCGGACCAAGGGTGGTACGGGTGAAGTGGGAGATTTGCAGGTATCGGAAACATTCTTTAGGGGGCAAATGTGAGCGGGACTGCAAGGTCGGGAAAGGTATGACCGAGCCATGGGAAATTAAGTCTTGGAAGCGGTGCAACCCTGCCTGTAGCCAGGTCTGAAAAGATAGTGGTTCGGTGTAGGCGGGGTGGAATAGCGGGTGACCTATAAAGGAGAGGAGTGGTCGATGAGGAGAGATTAGTTTAAAAGTCTTGGATAGTCTGTCCCATAGTTTCAGTGAGTGGAGGGTGACTGGGTTAGTTATCGGTCCCCGGTGGGCTGAGGGCAGCCAGAGCAGGTTGGATATGGGGATAGGGTGGGTGTCTATTGCTTCTAATGCAACCCAAAGTGGGATTTCTGAAACGGCATGGTAAAGGGTCAGTTGAGCTAGCTGGGCTGCGTGAGAGTAGTGTAAGAAATTTGGCACCCCTAGGCCCCCCTGTAATTTACTGCGGAGTAGGACTGGCCTAGAAATCCTGGGTCTTTTGGATCCCCATATATATTTATACACCCGGTTTTGGATTATTCTGTGGAAATAGGCCAGTATCGGTATAGGCAAGACTCTGTATAGGTAGAGAAGCTTGGGTAGGAGTGACATTTTCACTGCTGCTATTCTACCTAACCAGGAGACACAGAGTGGCAACCAGGTGTTAAGCATTGAGGTCAAATTCTTCAACATAGGGGTATAGTTTGCTTGGAATAGGTGTTGAGGATTGCTCGTGAGTTTGATCCCCAAGTAAGGGATTGAGTTAGAGGACCAAATAAATGGGTAGTTAGCCTGTAGGCGTTGGAGTTCTGGTTGGGGCAATGAGACATTCAAGGCTCTGGATTTCGCTTGGTTGACTTCGAGTCCTGAGACCTTGGCAAACCTTTCCAGGAGCTGCAGAAGGTTAGGGAGGGTGGTGTGAGGGGAGGTGACGAATAAGAGGGCGTCGTCTGTTGATTAACCTTTTTAAAGACGTAAAAAAAAAAAAAATCACTTATTTGGTGCGACCCGAGCCTCTTACAAGTATAGATCTTTACAAGTTTTCGTTGAGGTAGGTAAAGCGTGACAACTGATAGTGGGCACGGTCACACCACTTTGCCACCGTACGAATGATTATGGCTTATGTGAAAATAATTGAGATTAATAAGTACATTTGTACTCCACAGGCCCTACAAATATTTTATTGGATGAAGTTATAGGACTTTCCTCTCCCCCTACAACTCCCCAGCCACGATAGGTGGTGCTCGCTGGGTACGTCCCTGTGTGGGTTCCCTTCTTGGGGGGTGCTCCAGTGCAACCATTGGCATCTCTATTTGGAAGCCTGACCATGCGTATGATCACTATAACATTGGAGGTAGGGAACCATGCATGTGTAAATTGACTTCACCAGACATCCCTGTCACTGCACATTCTATGCAGCATATATAACGTTTTAACGATTATCAACTGTTTTATATATACTAACCAATATATTGTTTTGTATACATACCATAGAACACGAAAAATCTCTAAAAAACTTCCGTCCATCTGCAAATATATTTTATCCTTGTCTCCTGATGAAGCCTTTATAGGCGAAACATGTCGAGTGATTGGACAAGTATCATGACCTGTGTACTTTGAATGTATGATAATATAGGTGCTCTATTAGGAACTGTATGTAATTTCTTTGAACCCTATGATTCATACACTGCTGTACATGGAGTCTAATATTGTATGTATTTCTCTGTTTTTTCAAAAAAACTTTTTCTTTGTTAATAAAACAAGCAATTTTATTATATCTTTATGAAATTACTCTTCTTTTGTGAATGTACCATAGACAGTCCCAAATCTCCAATAATCTTTTTATTGCATATTAATCAGGGATGATAGTACATTATCTATGTAAAATCTTGGGAGAACACTCCAGTCTAGTGAGCTCTGAAAATATTTACAGTTAAAGTTTTGCTTGAATGATTCATGCTTTGTGTCACTATTAAAGGCATAGCACACCAACTTTATATAAGTTTGGTTTGTCCAGTATTCAGATGATTTGGATGGTTTAAGTGCTGTTGTTCCCATTTTATTTGTGTTTTTAATCTTTGAACAAAGTATTTGTCTTTAATAGGTGCTCAGTTGGTCATTGAAGGCTTGTTCAAAAGCTTATTTACTGATTGTTGGGAATGAGTAAAAATGTGAATGCCTTAATGGCCAGTCCTCTTGCACCTGGTATGGGTTTCAACTAGGGATGCACCAATACCATTTTTTTTACAATGAGTACAAGTACAGATCCTTTTTTTTAGTACTCGCCGACACCAATTACCGATACCTACCGCAACTGTTTTGTTTTAACTTCAGCTGTCAGCAATGGTACAAAGCATTGAAAAGTTATTTACAAATGAAATAAATTGATTTTTCTTTTTTAATTTAGCGATTTTTCAATGTGAAATGTGTAAATATATATTAATATATATGTGTAAAAAATATTCACTAACAAAGCAAATTTTTAATTATTTATAGTTTATAAAAATAGATGTGAACAAAAGAAAAAAAAGCAGGAAAATAATAATTAAATGGGGGAGAATTGAGAGTTAATTAAGGCTGATTAGAGTAAATTAAGGGTTATTAAAGGGTTAAACAGAGGAACATTTGTTCATCCCTTTCATCTGCAGATGAAGAAACAGAAATATACAAAAAGAAACAATGTTTCTCTTTATTTAGTGTTTCAGGGCTGAGCAAACATTGCCGGCCTTTTTTTTTTGACAGCTCCAATTACCAGACTTCTTTAACACTGGGGAGACCCACTGACAGCTCAAAGAACCAAACCTGAAAGTATCGGTTTCAGGTTTTGGTGCATGTGTACGAGTACCAATACTTGTATCAGTACCGATACCGATACTAGTATCGGTGCAGCCCTAGTTTCAACACCCTACATATGATCCTAGAGGCACAGAACACTATAGCTCAAGTATCCAAGATGCTAAACAGAGCTTGATAACTACCTCATCCAAACATCCCCACATTACCAAGCCTCTGACATCAATCTGCAAGCAAAGCCAGAGCCTGAAGATCCTCCTGCACAAAAATAATTTTCAGGGTGAAACATGTCAAAGGTGGCTCCCTGCATTTGTTTAATAAAAATGAAAAGTTGCTGCATTCCTGCATTAGCAGTTAATGGATGCAGATTAAAAAAAAATGCATTGGCTACGTGCCATGTAAATAAAACCAGCTATTTACACTTTGTACACTGGACAAAAAGGTCAATCCACCAGTACATGTGAATTCAGCATGGCCTGTAGTCTTGCTCACAAGTTGATCCAAGCATGGCTTACCTTAACCAATTCCCACCCGGCCACTGCACATAAACGGCTGGGTGGGCGCTCTCTACTTCTGAGTGGACGCTCAGAAACGTCCCTCGGAAGGAGCGGGATCGCGCGCGTGCGCTCCCGCGCAGAGGCGCGATCCCGATACGCTCGTGTCACCCGGAAACGGCGCATCTTAGATCAGCAGGAGGGCTCTGTGATTGGCCCTCCTGATCACATGACGGCCTTCTAAAGGCTCAAATATCAGTCATAATAAAGGATGGCAAAGATCCTTTCTCCCATGTCGGCTATCCACCTATTTTGTTGGTGAAAGTGGTTGTGAATCACCTGTGGTGTGTTGCAGGGACTGGGCCACCTCCCAGGAGGCTGCTGTGTTGGGAAAAGCTGCTAGAAGTGACTCATTGATGTTCTTGACCAAATCTCCAAGTGCATTTGCAGAAATGCAGTCCCAATCTTGCAAGGGGCCTCTACCATGCTTCACCCCTGTGTGCAGACACTCATTATTGTACTGCTCTCTCTCTAGCCCTTCATGAACAAACTGCCTTTTGCTAGAGCCAAATAATTCAAATTTTGACTCATCAGTCCAGAGCACCTGCTGCATTTCTTGCTTTGATTCATAGGACATGGACTCAACGTTACTTAGCGCTACTTTTGGTGGTTATTCGAATAACCATAGAGCTAATCCATATTCCCTTACCCTACCATCTACTTACTGCCTGACCCCCTTCACCCCCTGGCAACCCCCCCTCCCACCCCAAGCCATACTATTAAGCATTCACTCCTTGCCACCCACACCTTTCTATCTCTACACATCTTTCTATATCTCTCCCATGTCTGCTCCTCCTGTCCACACCCCCTTCTTATCTTGTTATGAAAAAAACAGCAAAAAATATTTGTTATGGACAGGACAGCAGCTAAAAATGACTGCTGACTTCAACTAGCAATCAGAATCAATGTACAGTTGCCTAACTGACCTTAATCTCTCCCTTTGCAGTTTGACTGTGTGTTCGATGCCCCCCTCAAACAGCTTCCAATTCACTGACATAATGGGGTTGATTTAGTAAAACTGGAGATCAGCTTCTAATGGCGCGTACACACGAGCGGACTTTTCGATGGACTCGGTCCGATGGTCTTTCCAATGGACTATCGAAGGAGTTCCGACGAACTTGACCACACAATCACACAAAATTCTGACGGATTTGAACGTGATGACGTACGACCGGACTAGAATAAGGAAGTTCATAGCCAGTAGCCAATAGCTTCCCTAGCTCTGTTGTTTGTCTGTCAGACTAGCATACAGACGAGCGGATTTTTCAATAGGAACTGGGTCCGGCGGGAAAATTTAAAACATGTTAAATTTCTAAAGTCTGTCCGAATTTTCGATGGTAAAAGTCCGATGCAGCCCACACGCGATCGAACGGATTCGTTCCGTCGGACCTTTGCCGAAAAGTCCGCTCGTGTGTACGCAGCATAACTTCAGCTTGTTTAACCGCTTCTCGACCGCCTCATGTAGATATACGTCTACAGAATGGCACGGCTAGGCAAAAGGACTTATATATAAGTCCTCTTTAATTGCCTAGCCGTGGGGTCGCGCGCGCACCGCCGCGGGCGCGCTCGCGACCCGGTCGGGAGCTCCGTGACCACGCCCGCGGGACCAGAGCACCACAGAGCTGAAGAACGGGGAGGGGTCTGTGTAAACAAACCTCTCCCCGCGCTTCCTACTCTGCCTGTCAATGATTGGCAGTTCCCTGTCATCGGGAAAGCTGATCAATGACGTCAGACATACAGCCACGCCCCCTACTGTAAAAAAAACACAATACGTCACACTAACTCCTCCCCGCCCCCTAGTGGTTAACCCCTTCACTGTCACTGTCATTTACATAGGAATCAGTGCTATTTAAATAGCACTGATTTCTGTATAAATGACAATGGTCCCAAAAATGTGTAAAAAAGGTCCAATGTGTCTGCCATAATGTCGCAGTCACAATAGAAAATCGCTGATCGCCGCCATTACTAGTAAAAAAAAAAAATATTAATAAAAATGCTATAAAACTATCCCCTATATTGTAAACGCTATAACTTTTGCGCAAACCAATCAATGATCGCTAATTGCGATTTTTTTTACCAAAAATATGTAGAAGAATACGTATTGGCCTAAACTGAGGAAAAAAAATGTTTTTTTTTATATATTTTTTGGGGATATTTATTATAGCAAAAAGTAAAAAATATTGCATTTTTTAAAATTGTCGCTCTATTTTTGTTTATAGCGCAAAAAATAAAAACCGCAGGGGCGATCAAATACCACCAAAAGAAAGCTCTATTTGTGGGAAAAAAAGGACGCCAATTTTGTTTGGGAGCCACGTCGCACGACCGCGCAATTGTCAGTTAAAGCGACGCAGTGCCGAATCGCAAAAAGGAGCCTGGTCCTTTGGCTGCCAATTGGTCCGGGGCTGAAGTGGTTAATTAAGCTTTGATAAACAAAAAAAAAAACTGGAAGCTGATTGCTTTCTATGCAGAGCTGCACCAGACTTTGCACTTTCCCGTTTTATCAAATCCACCCCTATGGCTGCTCTGTGTACTGACATTAATAGCAAGGGTGCTTACTTAACAAACGGCCCATCCTATTGGCCATCCTAAGCCTGCTGGCCATAGTTCAAAGGCCATTCAGTGCATTATGAATTTTTTAAATTAAAATTCTCCTAGGTGAACCTGCACCTAAATTTGCTCGGACTATGAATCTCGAGTCTACAGCATTTGCATAAAATCCATGGTAGCAGCAAATCCAATCCAAACCTCATCCCTACTAAAGTTGTTGGCAACCAATCACCAGAATTACTGATAAATCATTAGGCAGGTCAAAAAAATATTTTCCTTTGCAATGCTTAAGTTATGTGCAAATTATTGCTGCTACATGCAACCACATGCATATACACTATAGAGCTGTTTGTTTCATATGATTATGATTAGTTACATTTGACATTTTAGTAGCATGAATGAACTCTCTACCCTTAAGGCCTGTACACATGATCAGAAAATCGTACAAAAATACCGCTTCGAAATGATCGTATGATGATCTGATCGTTAGTACACAGCTTTCGTTCAAAATTTTCCAGAGAGACAAACACAACATTTTTTCTTTTACGATACCATATCGTTCGATTTTCGCTTAATCATTTACATTTTCGTATGAAAATACAAAATAGATACAATAAAAAACATTACATCACTTCCGAATTTTTATTCTGTCATACTAGACTTTTTTTACTTTAGTAACCACTTCATTTTTAATCTGGAGACTAACAGATGAAAAAATAAATGGACGACCATTCGTCCGATAATCTTAAAATGTGTACTAGGCTATAGAGAGCAAGACACAAATAATAGCATTGATTTACTAATGTTGGAGAGAAAGCACACTTTGCAAACTGAATTTTAACATGGATTTATAAAGAAGGTGAAGTCTTGCTCACATTGATCACAATAATTAGCAAACAAAAACCCTTTCTTTTTTTTTTCATTTTCCTTGCAAGTGATTTTCACCATAAATCTTCACGTTATTCACTAAGGTAAGTGAACAGCCTCCTCTACTCCTGTAGTACTTAAACATTAATAAATACCATATATGAAATATATTCACTGCCCGGGTGAACAATACCACATTTGTGGTAATACAAATGTAGTATTTACAAATTAACCTGTCTTTTCTTTTGGTCTTTTTCCAGTTTATGCAAATATTTGCCTTACTTTGGTATTAAAATTAATGAATGCAATCTGAATAACAGCTGGATCTATCGGTAGCTACTTTGAGTCTCTTGAGACCAAGAATCACTAATTAATTGCTTTAGGAGTTTGTACTGTCTAAACCCTTGTGTAAAAATGCTAATGACCTTTGTTTTACCCTAGTGGTTTTATTGAAAACCATTTTTATAGTTTTGTAGTCCAGTAATACAATAGTAAGTCATTAAACAAATTAGAGTTGTTGCTGCAATTGGAATTACTCATATCTCAAGTCAAAGAGCAGGTCACTCATACATTAACAAAATTATAATCCTTTATCTAATCATATAGAATTCAAAGCATGCTATAAATATTATGCTGGTATTTTAGTTCCTATTCAGTTTTACAACCAAAGTATAACAACTATGGCTTGATGTTTTACAAATCAACATTTCTTTGCTTTGCAAATAATTGACAGATAAAGGTAGGAATTAGGATAATTGTTCAAAATTGCTGAATGCTGTGGCTCTGCTCCTAAATCAATGCTCATGTTGACATGTATTTTTCTAGAATAAAGATGCACACATTCAGCCATCTGGCATGGAACTTTCATTATAAATGTAGTATCATTACATGAGACAAAACAAACAATGTACTAGACCTTTTTCATGCACTACTAATCTGATATATACACAGATGATTCGTTGAAGCTTTCATTTTTAATGGATGTAGAGTTATGCCGTGTACACACGATCAGATTTTCCGTCGTAAAGAATTTGGATGGTTTTTCCGACAGAATTCCGTGCAAGCTTGGCTTGCATACACACGGTCACACAAAAGTTCTCTGAACTTTCGACCGCCAAGAACACAGTGACGTACAACACTACGACAAGCCAAGAAAATAAAGTTCAATGCTTCAGAGCATGCGTCGAAGTGTTTCCAAGCCTGCGTCGGAATTGGTACAGACGATCGGAATTTCCGATCAGAACTTTTTCCGACCGAAAAATTGAAAACCTGCTCTCAATCTTTTGCTGGCGGCAATTCCGCCAGCAAAAGACCGATGGAGCATACACACGGTCGGAATTTCTGACCAAAAGCTCACATCGGAATTTTGCTGGTGGAAAATCCGATCGTGTGTATGCGGCATCAGAGTAATAATTAAAAAACAATGTTTAGGTTAAACTGGGGCTTACTCATAAAAGAAACAATGGGTTGTTGACATCACAATTGTGAATAGGACCACATTCCTGAAGAGGCTTCATGGCCCTTAATACATGAAAGAAATATAAAGGCTGTAATTGCTCTCTTGCTTCCAAAAATGCAAGTTCATTGGCTGTTATGTTAACCCAGGAGCCTTAAAGTGCTTCTAAAGGCAGAAGGTTTTTTCTTACCGTAATACATTCCATGCATCCATGCATCCATTCCACGCATCCAGGCAGCTCCTCCCCAACCCCCCCTCCATATACTTACCTGAGCCCAATATCAATCCAGCCCTGTGCACGAGAACAGCATTGCTGCTCTGTCGCTCCTCACTGGCTCAGATGCAGCAGCGAGTACCCTGGTATCCTGCTGCTGTCAATCACAGCTAGTGAGGAGGCAGCAGGGGGGCGGCGCTGAGCCCCACTGTGTGTGTCATTGGACAGAAAGAGTGCAACTCGGGAGTGAGCCTGCATGAATGTCTCCATAGCAAGCTACTTGCTATGGGGACACTCAGCAGGTCAGAGGAGCCAGGAGCCCTGGTGGGAGACCTGAGAAGAGGAGAATTGAGGCTGCTCTGTGCAAAACCAGCACACAGAGCAGGTAAGTATAGCATGTTTGTTATTTTAAAAAAAAAATCCTTTTCAATCATGTTAATGCTTTAAAGTCACTTAACTAAAACAAGTATGTGGATTAGGTGTGTCAGAAATCCTAATCTGCATTGAAACCAAAGGGTCAGCATCACCAGGAAACGTACATTTTCATAAGAGCTTTGCCATTCCTCCTATTGCAGCTTCACATCAAAATATTAAGGATTTCTTATCCCCTTAACAAATAAAAGGCACTATTTATAAAACAAAACAAGCAATTTTGTTGCCTAATATCTACTGTAGTTTCATTGTAAGTGGTAGTGGGTCACCAGTGTGGGCAGAATTTTATTGTTGCACAGCAGCAAAAGTGCGTAAAAGAATATAAAAAAACAGTATCATTTTGAATACAATTTTATTGTTGCATCAGGGACCGCACGTTCTTTATTAAGCAATGACTGCACATATTGATGAAATCAGCCTGTATCAACCAACCATAATCTTGGAGTTTCTGAATAACCTTTTCAGTTTTGGATAGAGTAAAGTAGAGCATGCACCCCTGTAGGTTTATTTTTCATGGTTTGTGTCCAAACTTTTATTATTCATCTATTTATTTTTTATTTTAACTGCTTAGAAACCAGCCGCCACAGACATACTGCGGCAGGTTGGCTCCCCTGCGTGAATCGCTGTCATTGTATGGTGGCTCGCACAGGCACAGTTACGGGCGGGCGTGTGCCGCTGGCAGCACACTCTTGCGCCCACTGCGGGAGCATGCCTGTGGGTCGGGTGCACTCGATGTACGCCGGTGGCCCGTGATGGCCTAATACAAAGGCAGAATGGGGATCTTCCTTTGTAAACAAGGCGGATCCTGATTCTGAAAGGAGACATTTCAGAGATCTACTGTTCTCAGTGATCGGGAACAGTGATCTCTTTGTTGTCCAAGGCAGCCCATCCCCCAACAGTTAGAACACACCTAGGGAACACAGTTAACCCCTTTATCGCCTCCTAGTGTTAACCCCTCCCCTGCCAGTGTAACTTTTACATTGATCAGTGCATTTTTATTGCACTGATCAATGTAATAATGTCACGGGTCCCCAAAAAGTTTCATTTGGGGTCAGATTTGTCCACTGCAATCTTGCAGTCACGCTAAAAGTCGCAGATCGCCGCCATTTCTAGTAAAACCAATTAAAACAAAAGTCCCTAAATCTAACCCATAGTTTGTAGAAGCGATAACTTTTGCACAAACCAATCAATATACGCCTATTGCGATTTTTTTTTTTTACCAAAAATATGTAGAAGAATATACTTTGGCCTAAATTCGTTTTTTTATATTTTATTAGGATATGTATAATAAAAAAATAGCAAAAAGTAAGAAAACATATTTTTTTCTAAATTGTCACTCTTTGTTTGTTTATAGCACACAAAATAAAAACCACAGAGGTGATCAAATAACTCCAAAAGAAAGCTCTATTTGGGGGAAAAAAAGATGTAAATTTTTGTTTAGGTACAGCATTGCATGACTGCGCAATTGTCAGTTAAAGCGACGCAGTGCAGTATCACAAAAAATAACCTGGTCATTAACTGGTTCCCTAAAGGGGCACGACGATGTACATCGGCAGAATGGCACGGACAGGCATAAGGTCGTACAGGTACGTCCCTTTAAGAATGCCACTGTGCCATCGCGTGCGCGCCGCTGGCTGGACGGGACACCCGTGAGTCCGGTCGTGGGTACCGCGGACTCGATCGCCGCAGGGATACCTGCGATCGTCTCACGGGAAGGCTGAATGGGGAGATGCGGAAGTAAATAGCATCTCCCCGTTCTGCCTAGCAACAAGTGACGCTGATCTCTGCTCCCTGTGATTGGAGCAGAGATCAGTGTTCACTAACACACAGCCACAACACACAGTTAGTAACACGCCCCTAGGAACACTTAACCCCTACACTGCCACCCCCTGGTTAACCCCTTCACTGCCAGTGTCATTTACACAGGAATCAGTGCATTTAAATAGCAAAAAAATGTGTCAAAAATGTCCTTTGTGTCCGCCATAATGTCGCAGTCACAATAAAAATCGCTGATCGCTGCCATTACTAGTAAAAAAAAATATTAATATAAATGCTCTAAAACTATCCCCTATTTTGTAAACGCAATAACTTTTGCGCAAACCAATCAATAATCACTTATTGCGTTTTTTTTTTACCAAAAATATGTAGAAGAATACGTATCGGCCTAAACTGAGGAAAAAAAAAGTATTTTTTATATATTTTTGGGGGATATTTATTATAGCAAAAATAAAAAAAATAATGCATTTTTTTTCAAAATTGTTGCTTTTTTTTTTGTTTATAGCGCAATAAATAAAAACCGCAGGGGCGATCAAATACCACCAAAAGAAAGCTCTATTTGTGGGGAAAAAAGGACGTCAATTTTGTTTGGGAGCCACGTCGCACGACCACGCAATTGTCAGTTAAAGCGACGCAGTGCCGAATCACAAAAAGTGGTCTGGTCTTAAGCCAGCAAAATGTTCGGTCTGAAAGTGGTTAAGGAGGCAAATCCTTCTGGTCCTTCAGTGGTTAATGCAGCGTTTAGACAGGGGGAATGGGGGCTCATGAAATTAGCAGACCTCTCTTTATATTGTTTAATGGGGGATGTTCAGGACATTATAATGCAGATAAAAAATTTGCAGACAATATCTACTGTATATACTCGAGTATAATCTCACCCGAATATAAGCCGAGGCACCTAATTTTACCACAAAAAACTGGGAAAACTTATTGACTCGAGTATAAGCCTAGGGTGAGAAATGTGCAGCTACTGTAAGTGGAAAAGAGGGTCAACAATGCCCATTTGCAGCCTCACTGTGCCCATTTGCATTCCTCACTGTGCCCATTTGCAGCCATAGGTCCCCTGAACTTCAAACTTGGTAGTTAAGGGTTCCTAGATGCCCCCTAGCTGCAGCCAAAGGGTCCCAAAATGACATTGCTGCAGATGGACACAGTTGACAACCTTTGGGGCCCTGTATCTCGTATACCAATTTGGTGTGCAAACCCAGTGGAACTAGCACTACAACATATCCATATCCAAATTGGGGTTCCTAGCACCAAGTGGCCCCGATATACAGGGCCCAAAGTCGGTTTGGAAAATGTCAAGCACTTTTCTGCAGCAGAGAATGCCATTTTCTGAACCGACTTTGGGACCCCGTATCTCGGGGCCACTTGGTGCTAGGAACCCAAGTGGCCCGAGATACGGGGCCCCAAGGTTGGGTCGGAAAATGTCATTCTCTGCTGCAGAAAAGTGCTTGACTCCAGTATAAGCGGAGGGGGGCATTTTCAGCACAAAAAAATGTGCTGAAAAACTCGGCTTATACTCGAGTATATACGGTAGCTACAATTGGCAATACTAGTTACAGTAATTCCTATTCCATAGTTAACATCTTGAGTATAGATTACTTTAAGTAAAATATATATAGATATAGTAATTATAAAAACTATGCTTTTTAAGGCATGGGTTACTTGCTCTAAATTTAGACTGATTAAAAAAAAATCAACCTGTAGGTTTTACGTTTGAAGGAGTCAATGAAGTGTCAGATTTTCAGGAAGTGATTAACTCATCTCTCGTGATAATGAGTGCTTGCTGGAAAATAAATTGATATGTCACTTGCCTGTGTGAACAGATGTGGGGCTTCCATCCAAGCTGCTGCACATGCAAGGGGGAGAGCTTATTTTTACATACAGAAGCCACATGCAATAACATATAAAAATAGTGATAAACAGTATCCCATCATTCTTCATCTCATTCAAGTGTTGCTTTTTGTGTTAACTAAGCATTTTCAGACTAATACCAATTTTGCAAATAATATATTTTTAAATAATGGATATCTCTGGTCATCAGTCTGTCATAAGAATATTTATTGAGTGCTAGGACTGTTATATAATTTTTAAGAAGATACTATGTACTTGCATATTGCACTGTGCATTACTTGAAAACCAATTAATATGTATTTTTTTTTCTTTCAATCTTTACTTTAATATAGATGTTTTGCAGAAACTAGCTGTTTACTTTACCAGGGAATTTTCACTTTGATGGGGATTTTTTTTGTGGTGTGATGAAATTTTACTTTGCAAAGAATACACAATCACATGCAAGGAAAATTTTTAAAAAAATTGTAGTTTCCTTCTATGTGATTGTATGCTGGAAGTCAACAGTGCTTCAACGTATTCATTAATTTTCCTGAAAAATATGAACAGCCTACTGACTTTTAATAAATGAACCTCAATGTGTCTTGCCTAGTGTCCTCAAACACAGTTTTTTTTATTGTTCTTTTACATTTTCTGCCATGTCTTAACTTACTAATATTCTCCTTTTCCATGGCAAATTTACAAATGCTATTCAGGTTAACCAAATGTTGTACATTTATCCTTATGCCTATGTGCCTATTTTTAAATTCAGTCTTTTTAAAAAAAAAATAACAAAAAATAAAAATCGCAGAGTTGATCAAATACCACCAAAAGAAAGCTCTATTTAGGGGAAAAAGTATAAAAATTTCATATGGGTACAGTGTTGTATGACCGTGCAATTGTCATTCAAAGTGTGACAGCACTGAAAGCTGAAAATTTGTCTGGATAGGAGGGGGTTTAAGTGCCCAGTAAGCAAGTGGTTAACAAGGGACCGCCCAGATCCTTCCCCCCCTGTGTGAAATGGTAACGGGATACAAATGTACCCCTACCATTTCACAAAAAATGTGTGAAAATGGTAAAAAAAAGACAATACACGCCTTGGGACAAGTCCTTTATTAAAAAAATAAAACTGTCCACTGGGTCACCTGGCAACGTCATGGTGTGACCCCACCCTCAGTTATAAAAGAGCCGTCACCTAAGAGGCCGTGCATTATGGTGGGTGCGTGCCAGAGGCAGATTGCAGGCGGCGTGCGGCTTTTTTCTTTCTTTTTCGGTTTGTCGGAGTGAGAGAAGAAGAAGAAGACTTCGTGGGACAGTTTTATTTTTTTTTTTTTTAATAAAGGACTTGTCCCAAGCCATGTCTTGTGTTTTTTTTTACGATTTTCACAAATTTGTGAAATGGTAGGGCTACACTTGTACCCCGTTACCATTTCACACAGGGGGGTGGGATCTGGGGGTTCCCCACTTTAAAGGAGGCTTCCATATTCAGATAAGCCCCCCGCCCGTAGACCCCCACAACCACCAGGCAGGGGTTGTGGGGATGATGCCCCTCTCCGTATCAACACGGGGACAAGGTGCTTTGGGGGGCTACCCCAAAGCACCCTCCCCATGTTGAGGACATGTGACCTGGTACGGTTCAGGAGGGGGGCGCTCTCTCGTCCCTCCTCTTTTCCTGTGGCCTGCCAGGTTGCGTGCTAGGATAAGGGTCTGGTATGGATTGTTGGGGGGACCCCACTCCATTTTTTTTATTTTGGCACGGGGTTCCCCTTAAAATCCATACCAGACCTGAAGGGCCTGGTATGGAATTTGCTGGGACCCCCATGCATTTTTTTATTTTGGTTCGGGGTTCCCCTGTGGGGGAATGGCATGCCATTTTTATCAATGAACTTTTATGTGTATTGCCGGGACCGACAATTCATTATAGCCACGAGTACTTTTAAATGACTTTTTTTCCTTTAGAAATGTAATTTTGCTCTCGGACTGTTCTAAACATGGGAAACATGCGCCACTTTGCAGGCATACTATAGACACCCCCAGGTACGAAATCTAAAGGAATATTCCCTTTTATTGTTTCACTTTAAGCATTATTAAAATCACTGCTCCTGAAAAAACTTCTGTTTTTAAAACTTTTTTTGCATTGATACATGTCCCCTGGGGCAGGAACCAGGTCCCCAACACTTTTTATGACAATACCATGCATATAAGCCTTTGAAATTAGCACTTTTGATTTCTCCCATAGACTTTTAAAGGGTGCTCCACGGCCTTCGAATTTGCCGCGAACACCCCAAATTGTTCGCTATTCGGCAAACAGGCGAACACCCGATGTTCGAGTTGAACTTACGTTTGACTCGAACATCGGGCCCATCCCTATACCCAAATAAGTGACGTAGACAGAGAAAACACAAGATTTGAACACCCCTTGTTTTGGTTCACACCAGAACTCCTGAACATGGAGAAATTTTGGACCAGAGCCGCAAACTCTATTAAAGTCTATGGGACCCAAACTTGAAAAATCAAATGTCCCCATTTTGTAGGCTTATATGCAAGTCTTTGACCATAAAAAAGTATGGGACCTGGGTACTGCCTTCAAAAAGATTGTTTTTGAAGGAGCAGTGATTTTAATGATGCTTAAAGTGAAACAATAAAAATAAAAAATTCCTTTAAATATAGTGAGTGTGTGTGTGGGGGCCCCCTTAGTCTGCCTGTTAAGTGATACATCTATACTGTGTATAGAACCTGCTGCAGCAAAACTGACGTATATAAAGAAAAAAAATTGTATTTTGTTTTTCCCAGATGCAAGCCATTGCCCGCAAAAGAAGAAAAATAGTGTGGGGGTCCCCCCAATCCATGCCAAGCCCTTTGGGTCTGGTATGGATTTTAAGGGGAACCCCATGCTATTTTTTTCTTAAAACGGCGTGGGGTCCCCTCAAAATCCATACCAGATCCTTAACCTTGTCTCCACGTTGATGGGGACAAGGGCTTTTTCCCCACAACCCTGGGCTGTAGTTGTGGGGATCTGTGGGCAGGGGACTATCAGAATCTGGAAGCCCCCTTTGACAAGGAGGCACCTAGATCTTGCCCCCCATGTGAGTCAATCACGATGCCCGCTGCACCGCCGGACCTGAAAAAAACCTCCACCCGCAACGAAGGCTAACTGCCTGCTCTGCCATCTGACAGTTCTTAATCAGGTAAGGGCAGAGCCACCTGGTGATGTCAGTGACCTCACATGGGGCGGTGCCACCAGGTGACATCACCAGGTGGCCCTGCACCTTACCTATTTAAGAACTGTGAAACAATGGAGCATGGACCTTGTCAATGACTGTCAACAGAGTGGTGGTTGTGGGGGTCTACAGGCAGGATGTTTATCGGCATATGGAAGCCCCCTTTAACAAGGGGGACCCCAGATCCCACCCCCCTATGTGAATGAATATTAGTACCCCTACCCATTCACCAAAAAAAAACTGTAGTGAAAAAAAAAAAAACAGGAGCCAGTTTTTGACAAGTCCTCTATTAAAAAATAAAAAGACAATGTCCCCTGATGTAGATCCATTGTCAATCACGATGCCCGCCACACCACTGGACCTGAAAAAGAAAAAAATCTCCTTCCACCTCAAAGGCTAACTGCTGACTGCCTGCTCCTCCGTCTGACAGTTCTTAAATAGGTAAGGGGCGGGCCACCTGTTTATGTCACCTGGTGGCACTGCCTCCATGTGACATCACCAACCAGGGCATGCTGTGTCAGGGATGTCACAGGTGGCTCTGCACATTACCTATTTAATAACTGTAAGACGGTGGAGAAGGCAGTCGGTGGTTAGCCTTAGTCACGGATGGAGCCTTTTTGTTTCTTTTTTCAGGTCCAGCGGTATGGCGGGCACCGTGATTGATGGTAGAACTACATTGAGGACATTGTTTATTTATTTTTTAATAAAGGACTTCTGAAAAACTGGCTCCTGTTTTTTTACACTACACAGTTTTTGGGGGGTGAATGGGTGGGGGTACTATGTACCCAATACCCATTCACATAGGGGGGCCAGGATCTAGGGTCCCCCTGGTTAAAGGGGGCCACCAGATTCTTATAAGCCCTCTGCCTGCAGACCCCCACAACCACCACCCAGGGATGTGGGGAAGAGGCCCCTGTCCCCATCAACATGAAGCCCCCTCCCCAAAGCACTTGCTGCCCCCCTTTCCTGGCCTACCAGGCTGCATGCTCGGATAAGGGTCTGGTATAGATTTTGGGGGGACCCATGCCATTTTCTTGATTTTGCCATGGAGTTCCCCTTAAAATGCATAACAGACTTAAAAGGCCTGGTAAGGATTGGGGTGCCCCACACCATTTTTTTTTGTTGATGTTTTATTGCCGGCTAATTCAGAAATGTTTTTTTTTTTTTTTCATTCAGCTGTCAGTGAGGAAGCTCGCTGACAGCTGATAACTCATGCATTGTTAAGGACGCGGCAGCCGGCTTCCCGGCCCTGCTCCTTAACAACCTATTGATGGGATGTTCCCCCCGAGCGCACAGAAAATTTGGGTGTTCTGCGAACACCCGAATGGGCGATGTTCAGGCCGAACTTATGCTTGGCCCAAACCGCCCGCCCATCCCAAGAGACCATAAAGTAGACACTTTTAAACACTTCTAAACTTCTAAAGTGGACACTTCTAAACACTGTTTATTAAAAAAGGTAAAAGAGTCATATAAAATGTCATAGGCATAAATGCAAAAAAGTACTTGGTGATCTTTATTGTTGCATATTGTGACCATTTGACAAGAGGAGATTCTGCATAAAGTAACATCTTGTGGAGGAAGATTGAACACTCCTTATATCAAGCGATATATGACCTGTATGAAAGTATGGGTCTTTTTTTCAGGGGAGCTGCTAGATTGCACTGTGGTGGTGCACAAATTGCTTTGGCTTGGAAAGCTTTCTATTGCACGTATATTGACACTGAACTTTGGTTCTCTTTACATTATTTAATCATCTTTGGACTTATTTCTTGATATCTACAGCAATGGAATTTGATTTTATCACTCAGTATAGTGTAGAATTTATTTTATGTGGTTTATATTATATGCTGTTTTGCAATTGCACATCTGCAGGACTTTCTTATGGTATTTGCAGCACCATAATTTGGTTTCATCACCCAGTAGGGTATAATACCTTGTTACTTATTTAAGATGGTTTATATTGTTGGGTTATTTGTTACATATCTGTAGCACTTTTATTTAGGATCACTGCCCAGTTGGGCATTGCATTGTAATATCCTATGAATTTTTGATGATTTTTTTCTATATATTATGTTGATTCACTGCATTTTCAGTAATTAGTTTATTATTGTTTCATATTTAATGCACCAATCCTTATTGATCATTCATCATCTATTCTATAAGTTAACGCCACACTTTCTATAATTTTTTTTATATTTATCTATCTGGGGACACATTAGAGTGTTGGCATCTTCTTCGTTTTGATTATCAGGCAGCACATAAGTGGTTTTGTTTTTTCTTACACATACTGTATGTAGCTATTAAGGTTTACAGATAATCCTTTACCAGTCCACAATATTAATTTGTTTGTTTGACTGAAACAAAATGGCGACTCCGTACAAATTAAATATATGTTCAGTCAACTGTGTCTTAAAGGTTCTCTCGATCTCTCACTCTCTTTCCTGATTTCTAATTTTATGTTTAACCAATACTGTTTTGAATATTCTCAAAAAAGTTGGCATATGAAATCTTTCAATTAAACCATTAAACCATATATTGTGAATGTTATCAGTGAAATTTAAAATGAATGTGTAACAAAATACTGTATACTTAATTTATTAGGCAGTTACACATTTTTCATTTGTTAACCCTTATAGAAGTTGCCTTTTACTGGCACTTTCAAAGCATATCCCTTTAAAGTCTGCAGCACTTGCAATATTCTTTCTACAATTTTTTTTTACAATGATGGAGTAAAGATGTTTTGTGGTTACAAGAGAAATCCATCCTCTCACCGCATGGTGCTAATGATAAGTTGATACAATAAATTGCAGTCATTACTTTGGTTTGTCCATTTCTTTAAAGGTGAATTGGAGGACTTGGTGTCTTTTCTATGCACCCTGATGTAGAAAGCGTGAAAAAAAATATAAGGGAAGTATGACTATGATGCAGCTACTGTAAAGTGCAAAAGGGAAATTGACCCATAATACACAGAATATATGAACCGTATTTCCTACCTGTAGCTACTTAACCAATTTTATTTGCCCTTACTCAGCTATGAAAAATTTACTTCTGGCTTGTTGTTCCAGGTTACTGTGCACCATGCAGGCACCTAATCACAAAAATGTAGCTGCAGTTGTATAATTGTCCTGGAAATTTATAGATAGGCAACTCCTATCCTCATATTGATTAGTGGTTCCAAATTAATAATAACTACTGCAGTAGGGAACAGACACAAAAGATACGCTCAGCATCTTTCCAAATAACCGTTCTCCTTTATTATGATGCAATTGAAGGGTTTTATACACATGATTACGTAGGTATCACATTAATATTACAATTGTACGGTAACAAGGGGCGTATCATAGGCAGGCTAATTCTAATCAGGACTCGAAAGAATGTAAACATGTACTGAAAACATTATTAGTGCCGTGTGCACAGTGAGGGCAGTGTGCAATACATACAAAATAGAATACAATTACCGGTATATACGGAACTTACAAATTTCCATTACAGTCTAACCTCTTTTGATCAATATTTTGATCACTAACCATACCTGCTATCACCTTTAACCTGGAACCTCCACACGCTTAGGTGGAGGTAGTCCTGGCCAAAGAGGCAAAAACTCCATTGTGGAGAAAATAATAGCTGAGCAGCTTTATTCATTACAAAAGGACTTTTCATTGTGAAAAACAAATGATTGATAAGACATATTTACAGAGTACTGGCTGTACACTCCTGTGGCCAGAATGGCCTTCTAGCTTAATTGTTGGTATGCTGACTTATCAGCATATGTAAACACAGACAATTCTACATAAAATGGAAGAGGTACAAAAGACAAATATGACTTCAACGTGGCTAAACTACTTTTCAAATATATATCCCTTACATTAAAGTAATTGAATCAATAAGTACCCTAGACTGTGATTGCAAAAGGGAAACAAATCAAACTCAGATATTTCTTTAATTTAGTCATTTTTGCAGTGTCTGGTGTGGATCCAGGTGACTTTTCCTTCAAGTTTTGCAAAACTGTACATGAAATAGATGCTGTATTGAGTCTCCAAACATTTCCTTATATATAAATGTCTCTTAACAATCCACAAGTCACCTGGCTAGTTTTAGATCCTTCCAAACTTTTAGGATCTGGAATTGGGGAGAAAACACATAAATGAGTTTGTCAAAAACCTTAAAAGACCAGCAAACTTCTCTGTGAGATCCGAATGGAGGACTTCAGCTGCTCTGTTACTCTCTGTACTTACAAACTACTTCTGATAACACTTTTTATTGTGGCCTTTGCAGTAGCATTGGCCACTGGACATCAAGAAAACATGTACATACAGACAAAATGCATACTCATAAGATCCTGACTTGGGCATCTGGATATATCTTTTTGTAATCTCTGGAAGGGATGTTCAGCTTTTGGTAACACCTTTGGTAACAGGTAAAACAAGCAGTGGTATGTTATAAAAACAACTGTGGAGAACCCTGGCTCTATCCCACGCTCATTTACTAAGGCAGCCATAACTGCTTGTGACTGATGACACGGTCCATGTGTCAAGCTGGAGGGAAAAGAGTGGCTGGCAGACATAAATGATCACCTTTTCCAATGTCCTGTTTCATAAGAAGTTGCCCACTGTGGACCACTTGTTCTTCTCGTTCTGGGGTCCTTAAAGTTGAATTATTAATCCCAGCTATACTGGGCCAGAACTAGGGTGGAATCTGTGAGTTGCACAGACCCAGCAAGTGTCCGGGGCTGTAAATGCAGCATCCTTAGTCGGTCTGCTTCCATGTGTGAGTTTTAATGTTAGTATGGCTACCTCAGCAATAACCTGGAAGGCTGAAAAGAGCCGATCAAATTAACTTAGCATGCTTGATTGGTTTACCTGCCGAAGTAAAAACAAACTTCTGGCCCTTCAAATGGAACCAAAAGCTCTCTAATTCTCTACTATCTATATACATATACACTCTTTTTATAGCTCACAGGCTTTGCTAAAACATGGAGCTCTGCTTTTTGAGCTGGGGAAAAAAGGATCCAATGACTCTATATACAGAGTATCCTTCTGGGTGATAAACTGTATACTCAGTATAAAACCGGGAATAACTCTACAAAAAAAAAAAATATCTGGGTCTTCAGGGAGTGTGTCCTGCACTGGGCTCACAGCAGCTGATTCCTACGTCATCAATTTAACACGTGTGGTTTGCTTTGTCTCCAGCCTCCTCCAATAGGGGCAATAAGGTGGCTGGATTCAAATCTACACATTTTTCATTGTTGGATTTGTACATAAACAAACTCATATTTTAAACCTTTCATTAGACAAACATTTAGTTAGCTGTATATTTGCTGCGCAGAATGTCGGACCGTTAAAAATTAAATATTTGACCAAAATAATGTCTAACTTTGTCTAATAGCACCTTTTGCATAAAAGGTACAGCTCATATATATCGGGGTGAACCCTTCACTACTGGGTCCAGCTTGCATAAATATATTACAATGGCTTGTTTTCTATCACGCTGTTTGTGTAAGAACTCCAGTTTCATGTTTCAAAAAGACAACTTTTTCCTGGCAATATTATAATAAATGATAACAATACCCTGCGGTCATGGAGAGATGTCCATAAATCCAAAATATTATTCTGCTTATACCCACGGCACTTACAAGGAAAAGGGGCACATTATTTCACAATCCACACATTCTGCTTTGGATTCAAAAATAAAAATATATAAAAACAAACAGAAAGTGCTCAGCCACATCAAAAACTATAAAACAACTGGCTGCAGGTGGGATCTATCCTAACAGGGTGTGTGGACTTGATGTGATGGGTCTGTCATATTTAAATATTATTTATTATTACTCTCACATCATGGACCGCACATCAATTTATTATAAGACCTTTAGATTTCATTTTTGTAGAAAAACTTCTTATGTATCCCATACATCTTGGCTTTGTTAAACATTATGGCAGCTATATTCCAATTAACAACCTCATTTTAATCTTTTTTATTTCCACTCAATAAATGTAAAATTACAAAATTGTTATCTTAATCTAAACTAATACCATTTTTATAAATTCCCCATTAACCTGGATTTAATTTCCAATCAAAGGTTGTCTAAACCAGTTTCAAATATATCTATATTATTAATAAAATTGTTAAACTCATATTAGAAATTAATGCTCAAATGATAATTTCAATATCACACCCTAATGTATATCCACAGATAACGTTCCTTAAAGGGGGACATATTACTTAATTTTACTTAATTCCCTATTAAATGCACTGTTTCCACTATCAAAGGATATTCAATTTGTGTAATACACGGTTAAATGTAACCTTCATTTTACCATGTTTGGAAAACAGATTCAAAAATAATTGTGATCACATTGTTTATCATTAGATTCGTTAACCCGGCACATAAAGTTATAAATGTTTTGTCTAAAAAACTGAAATTGGCATGGCGTCCTTCCAGCTTATCACCAACCTCTCATCCCAGTCACATTCTTTCAGGAGAGCACAAAGGAGGGGGTCACATCTGCTTACATGACACACACAAGCGATAGAACTAAAGGTTCCAGCATTCACACACATACACAAATATCTCTCTAAAATCGCTTACATTTTTCCCATTTGTACACAACACATGCATATCATTCTCTCACATTCTTTTAACTCTTTTAAATACTTCCTTGATAAATTTCTGCTTTCCTTATTTTGTTCTGATATCCTTTGTATCCAATGTATTGTAATACCATACTTCACATACTGTACCTACTATGATCAGACGGGCAGCCATAGTGCTCATCCCATCTTCCCTTTCTGACAACATATAAAATATTCTGTTTTAACTCTCATTCCTCTGTTTCTTGACTTTCCATTTGTAGTGCCTAACCCCAAATTCATCCCACAACTTAACATCAAAATGTCCCTTTCTGTCTAGTGTTAATTGTCACCCTTGATCCATCCTGCTCACATAGATAGCTGTTTCTATAGCTGTGTACTCTGCATGATTCCTAGACCCTGTGGACTTCGGTGGTAACCCAGTTACCCATTGTGGATCCCTGTCCACTTTAACCATTAATCTAGGGGCTCAGTATAGGTGGAACCGCGACTTCGGTTCATATATAGTGCTCCTCTTGCGCTAGGCATTTTTGAGGGTCTCTTACCCTTCATTCCCTTACTTAATTTAATGCCCATAATGACTGGCCAGTCTTCTCTACGTGTGCCTATACCCTCTTGCCTCTAAACTACTTTATCTAGCAGATGTACTACATATACCTGTGAACAGCACTATTCTTCCCTTTCTCATCTATAACACTCCGATGGACAGTAGACAGTGACAATATAACATATAACCACCAATCAATACAGTTCGATTAAGGGGAGTAAGATAGGTACCCTTTGTCCCGAAAATGCCTTACGGATCAAGGAAGTCTGATAACTCAAATGTAAGCAAAAGGCTTACCTCAGCCGGCTGATTATCAGAAATTCCCGGATCGTCTCAAGCTCCTCGTTTCGGATACTCAGGGTCACCATTTAACCCCTCCTGGCTGGCTCGCCACCTGTCCTGGAAATTTATAGATAGGCAACTCCTATCCTCATATTGATTAGTGGTTCCAAATTAATAATAACTACTGCAGTAGGGAACAGACACAAAAGATACGCTCAGCATCTTTCCAAATAACCGTTCTCCTTTATTATGACGCAATTGAAGGGTTTTATACACATGATTACGTAGGTATCACATTAATATTACAATTGTACGTTTATGGTAACAAGGGGCGTATCATAGGCAGGCTAATTCTAATCAGGACTCGAAAGAATGTAAACATGTACTGAAAACATTATTAGTGCCGTGTGCACAGTGAGGGCAGTGTGCAATACATTCAAAATAGAATACAATTATATACAGAACTTACAAATTTCCATTACATAATCTACCTGTATATGGAGTAAAAATTAGCAAAGCAAATGCTTGATTGGGTGAGTTAATTCAATTTAACCATTGTTTATATGTTTGTGCTAATGGTTCAAACCTAAGATTTTTTTGTTGTTGTTGCTCCAGGCCCCTAATTTAATATAGACTTAGGCTTGAAAGATTCACTGTCACCACTCTTTACTGTCACTTGTAAAAAAACAGAAGCCCGGAGGTGAGCTTTGGATGTGCTTCCTGTGTCTTAGGAAGTGACGTAAGCGCGCGTTTCGTTGTCAGACGTTATCAAAGGCGACGTTAACTTACTTCACCTCACAGTATTTAAAGCAGGCGGGGATACATGACACTCCCCATATTCTAATTTAGGAAGAGGCCAGCCTATAAGAGCCCGTCCGTGATTTACGGACATTCCTCCCCCTGTAAGCTTATTCGCCATTCAGACTGGATAGCGAGACAAGATATCTCCAAGCACCCATAACTGGCAACGGGTTTGCCATATACGCCCAGCTAGAAGTGTCAATGGTTGTATCTCATATCTCCGCTTGTTTTTTACAAAATAAGCACCCATACATGACGTGAATACATAGCAGGAAATAATAAACAGCTAGATAGCAGCATTAATGACATTTCTCCCTAGGTGCTTGCGCGCAGTGGTGAGTGGTGGAATAGCATCCGTCACTCTCCTATACTCCGTATAGAAACAAACCCAGCTTGTACCCTGTAAAACTTTTTCGGGTGATATTCAGTCATTCTCATCAGGGATCAGACTGGGCCCGGTACACACATATGGTGTCATGGGTCACCATCCATGATAACCAGATAGATGAAGGATTATAAACACATTTTGAAACACGCTGTATCGTATTGTGAAATATTAAAAAATAGTACAATTATATATAAAATAATGTATTACTGCCCAAGAAGGGTATATAGAAAGCATTCCTAATAGGGGTAAAATGCAGTGCCCAAAGGGAGAAGAGGCCCAGAAGATATATAAGCAGCCCAAGGGTATATAAATTTCGCAGACACTGAAGTCTCTAATGTAGACATCCCATATCCAAAAATGCCTGCATAAAGTTTAATGGGTAAGCCTTGCTTACAATATGTATAATACGGGGCCAGCCCAATGGGCAAGAACCAAACTCCAAAAGTACCCCCAAAGAATAAACAATGGGGACAAAAAGGTGGAAGGAGGGGAAAGAAAAGATACACGAGGGGGGTATTTCAACATATCATGTCCCATAACTGTCACTGGTAGATATCTGTAGGACCCATGTACCAGGGAGAGCAGGTTAAGGACAGGGACCTACAGGATATACTGAGGAGAGATGTATACCTGGATCAGTCATATCTGGCACTGCAGACCTATAAATATAACAACACAACTACTGATCTATATATAGGTCTGTGCGATTTGGCAATATTTAAAGCTTACGACAAAAGAGGTACAAGCTAGAATATATGCCACTCCACATGTAAGCCCACTGGGTACACTTTAATACCCCACCCTCATACCAAAATATATTTAGCATAATGGGGGGACTGTTACCAGTCCCTTAATTAATAGAGAGGTCCTATAAATAGCCCAACAGTATAAAAGTATTCTTTCAATGGCAGCAATTTTCAGTGTGATTTTGGCGTGGAGATAGATAGAACAGGGCTCTGTTCAGTGCTATTAGTTAGTTAGTGTGCTATACTGTGCTATTTTGCTTCAATTGTTAGTGCAGAATATTAGTTTTGTGTCAGTCTAGGGATCGTGTGAATGTAGTGAGGAGGACCATCATTCAGCTTTGCATAGGTTGCAGCTAGAGGAGGGACAGCTCAGATAGTTTCAGTGTGGTACAGTGAGACTGTGTCAGTAATCTTTACATTAGTGTATAGCGTCAGTGTAGTGATGGTTGAACACCATCTATTTGCATTACTGCCAGTTTAACGCCATTTACTTCTGTGTGTGTTACTGCCAGTTTAACGACATATTGTTCTGTGTGCGTTATTGCCAGTTTAACGCCATATCATTTTGTGTGTGTTACTGCCAGTTTAACGCCATATAGTTTTGTGCGTTACTGCCAGTTTAACACCATATAGTTCTGTATGTGTTACTGCCAGTTTAACGTCATATCGTTTTGTGCGTTACTGCCAGTTTAACGCCATATCGTTTTGTGTGTTACTGCCAGTTTAACGCCATATAGTTCTGTGCATCACTGTACATTTGGTGCATTATATTGCAGTATATTATAGTGTATTATAGTGTATCCTTGTAGAGTACAGATTACAACTTCTTTTTTACATTTGCTTATAAGCACCGCCCCCTCCCTCCCAATAATGTCTGGGAGGAAAACAAGGAGAGGCAGATGTTCCCTTGGCACTGTAAGTGGGCCAGCAACAAATGTGTCCACAGGCAAAGTTGGATGTGGTGGTCAGTCCTCAGGCAGGGCATAATTTCCTCTGTTTAGTGAGTTTGCCCATGCTATCCAGCCACAGCATGCAGAGGAGGTGGTGGACTGGTTTACTAAACCTTCCTCATCCTCCTCATCCTCTGTCATGCAGGCAGAGACAAGTGTGTAATCCCCTGCAGTTGCCAGAGTGGATAAATCTGCCTCCTTGGCCACATCTATTCCTGCCATAGCCCAACATCAGCCATTGAGGAGTCAGCTAAGTTATTTGACCATAGCGTCAGCCACTTGCTCCTTGATGATGCCCAGCCATTACTGGATTCAGATGTTGGTTCTGAGGTTGAGGATGACAGAAACATGAGCCTAGAGAGAGGGAGGAACACTGATAGACAAATTGTCATTCATGTTCACTTGTAAAAACAGAAGCCTGGAGGTGAGCTTTGGATGTGCTTCCTGTGTCTTAGGAAGTGACGTAAGCGCGCGTTTCGTCGTCAGACGTTATCAAAGGCGACGTTAACTTACTTCACCTCACAGTATTTAAAGCAGGCGGGGATACATGACACTCCTCATATTCTAATTTAGGAAGAGGCCAGCCTATAAGAGCCCGTCCGTGATTTACGGACATTCCTCCCCCTGTAAGCTTATTCGCCATTCAGACTGGACAGCGAGACAAGATATCTCCAAGCACCCATAACTGGCAACGGGTTTGCCATGTACGCCCAGCTAGAAGTGTCAATGGTTGTATCTCATATCTCTGCTTGTTTTTTTACAAAATAAGCACCCATACATGACGTGAATACATAGCAGGAAATAATAAACAGCTAGATAGCAGCATTAATGACATTTCTCCCTAGGTGCTTGCGCGCAGTGGTGAGTGGTGGAATAGCATCCATCACTCTCCTATACTCCGTATAGAAACAAACCCAGCTTGTACCCTGTAAAACTTTTTCGGGTGATATTCAGTCATTCTCATCAGGGATCAGACTGGGCCCGGTACACACATATGGTGTCATGGGTCACCATCCATGATAACCAGATAGATGAAGGATTATAAACACATTTTGAAACAGGCTGTATCGTATTGTGAAATATTAAAAAATAGTAAACTTATATATATAATAATGTATTAATGCCCAAGAAGGGTATATAGAAAGCATTCCTAATAGGGGTAAAATGCAGTGCCCAAAGGGAGAAGAGGCCCAGAAGATATATAAGCAGCCCAAGGGTATATAAATCTCGCAGACACTGAAGTCTCTAATGTAGACATCCCATATCCAAAAATGCCTGCATAAAGTTTAATGGGTAAGCCTTGCTTACAATATGTATAATACGGGGCCAGCCCAATGGGCAAGAACCAAACTCCAAAAGTACCCCCAAAGAATAAACAATGGGGACAAAAAGGTGGAAGGAGGGGAAAGAAAAGATACACGAGGGGGGTATTTCAACATAGCATGTCCCATAACTGTCACTGGTAGATATCTGTAGGACCCATGTACCAGGGAGAGCAGGTTAAGGACAGGGACCTACAGGATATACTGAGGAGAGATGTATACCTGGATCAGTCATATCTGGCACTGCAGACCTATAAATATAACAACACAACTACTGATCTATATATAGGTCCGTGCGATTTGGCAATATTTAAAGCTTACGACAAAAGAGGTACAAGCTAGAATATATGCCACTCCACATGTAAGCCCACTGGGTACACTTTAATACCCCACCCTCATACCAAAATATATTTAGCATAATGGGGGGACTGTTACCAGTCCCTTAATTAATAGAGAGGTCCTATAAATAGCCCAACAGTATAAAAGTATTCTTTCAATGGCAGCAATTTTCAGTGTGATTTTGGCGTGGAGATAGATAGAACAGGGCTCTGTTCAGTGCTATTAGTTAGTTAGTCTGCTATACTGTGCTATTTTGCTTCAATTGTTAGTGCAGAATATTAGTTTTGTGTCAGTCTAGGGATCGTGTGAATGTAGTGAGGAGGACCATCATTCAGCTTTGCATAGGTTGCAGCTAGAGGAGGGACAGCTCAGATAGTTTCAGTGTGGTATAGTGAGACTGTGTCAGTAATCTTTACATTAGTGTATAGCGTCAGTGTAGTGATGGTTGAACACCATCTATTTGCATTACTGCCAGTTTAACGCCATTTACTTCTGTGTGTGTTACTGCCAGTTTAACGAAATATTGTTCTGTGTGCGTTATTGCCAGTTTAACGCCATATAGTTTTGTGTGTGTTACTGCCAGTTTAATGTCATTGAATTCTGTGCGTGTTACTACCAGTTTAACGCCATATAGTTTTGTGTGTGTTACTGCCAGTTTAACGCCATATAGTTTTGTGCGTTACTGCCAGTTTAACACCATATAGTTCTGTATGTGTTACTGCCAGTTTAACGTCATATCGTTTTGTGCGTTACTGCCAGTTTAACGCCATATCGTTTTGTGTGTTACTGCCAGTTTAACGCCATATAGTTCTGTGCATCACTGTACATTTGGTGCATTATATTGCAGTATATTATAGTGTATTATAGTGTATCCTTGTAGTGTACAGATTACAACTTCTTTTTTACATTTGCTTATAAGCACCGCCCCCAAGGAGAGGCAGATGTTCCCTTGGCACTGTAAGTGGGCCAGCAACAAATGTGTCCACAGGCAAAGTTGGATGTGGTGGTCAGTCCTCAGGCAGGGCATAATTTCCTCTGTTTAGTGAGTTTGCCCATGCTATCCAGCCACAGCATGCAGAGGAGGTGGTGGACTGGTTACTAAACCTTCCTCATCCTCCTCTTTCTCTGTCATGCAGGCAGAGACAAGTGTGTAATCCCCTGCAGTTGCCAGAGTGGATAAATCTGCCTCCTTGGCCACATCTATTCCTGCCATAGCCCAACATCAGCCATTGAGGAGTCAGCTGAGTTATTTGACCATAGCGTCAGCCACTTGCTCCTTGATGATGCCCAGCCATTACTGGATTCAGATGTTGGTTCTGAGGTTGAGGATGACAGAAACATGAGCCTAGAGAGAGGGAGGAACACTGATAGACAAATTGTCATTCATGTTCCCCAAGCCGCAGCTTATTGCCAAGTTGTCTCCAGTGGTAATGATGAAGATGGAGGAGATGGATAGGATGATAAAAGGGGTCACTGATGCAACTTGGGTGCCAGATAGAGCAGAAGAGGAAACTGAAGGTGAGGCGGCATAACCCCAACATCAAGAAAGAGTAGAGAGCAGCAACCTTATTCCATCACATTCTGCAGCTGTTATCTCCCAGGCCAACTCCCCAAATCTCAGCTGTCTAAGCCTTTTTCAGCACTTCTGCAGCAGACAACACTGATGCTATCAGCAAACTGTGTCTCAGGCACATCAAACGTGGCAAAAACACCAACCATATGGATATATTTGCAATTTTTTTTTGCCTTCATCACGAGGACCTAAGGTTACAGTGGAAAGGTGCCCCCGACACCCAAAGAGTAATTTTTCTGCACCTGTTTAACAGGTGCATATCATTGCAATTTTTTGCAGAAAGGCCAATTCTTGCTTTCATCAAGAGTACCTCTATAGGGTTATGGTGGCAAGGCGTCACCGACACCCAAAGACCAATTTTTACGCACGCGTTACTTCTATACAAAGCTGTTGCTAAGCAAAACAAAGGCAGCTTAAAGGGAAAATGTCATGTTTTTGGCTTTAAAAATGCAATTATTGCTACAGCAGATTCTTTTTTTTTTTTTTTAATTTTTTTTTTTAAATTTTATAAATACAGGGTATACAGTTCTACAACTTAATAATCAGAATTTCCCAATTAATCTCTTCTCTTTGGGGTTCAGATCAAACTACAAACAACAATATTCCTTTCTATTGTCTTCTCCCTTTCCCCATTATATTTTCCACTAAACAACAGGACAAAACGCATCACAAAAAAAAAAATAAGACGAAGGGGAAAAAAAAAAAAAAACACATCTTTAGAAATCTTCCTGGACTGGTCGGCGACCGGTGACATTCTTGACATGGTACAGATCTGCCACTTTACAAGTAGACTAAGGGGAGCCCCCCCCCCCCCCCGGTACTATATTGGAAGGAATTTTTCATTTTTAAGCTTTCACTTTAAAATCAAAAAATCACTGCTCATTTAAAAATGACGTTTTTCACAAACTTTTTTGATACTTATCACCCAGGGCGGGACCCGAACCCCTATAACCATTGTATGCCCAATTACTTGCATATAAGCCTTCAAAATGGCCACTTTTGATTTTGACGTTCGTGTCCCATTGACTTTAATGGGGTTTGTTATTCGGGTCCGAACTTTCGGAAGTTCGGAAATTCTGGTGTGACCTGAATGGGGGGTCTGTTCAGCCCATCCCTATTTGACATGTTTCATGCAAAAATAACTTAATCATAGTGATCTCTATTCTCTATGATTAAGTACTTTTTGGGTCATACATGTCAGAGTGAGGCTTGATCTGGGCGGACTCTTTTGTGATCTTGTTCTGCAACAATAAAGTTCTATGAAGGCTGATGTCACCATTGTTCATTTCCCCTGGGGAATATTGACAAGTTCCAATAAATAGCACCTGAGGCTATAGAGATGAGGTGGATTGCAGGCTTTGAGCAGCAGCTTCTTTTGGTACCCTGATACTGAAAAGATAATTAATAGAGTGTAATTCCTATCTCCATATTGGATAGAATAAGTCAGTTTTCAATCCCTCTTTTTGACCTTCACTGATTCATTTGTATGGATATGTCAGTTGCCAGTAAATTTTTTCATATATTCCTATATTACAGTGCCTTGAAAAAGTATTCATACCCCTTGAAATGTTTCACATTTTGTCATGTAAAAACTAAAAATTTTAATGTTATATATTAGGATTTTATGTAATAGACCAACACAAAGTGGCACATAATTGTGAAGTGGAAGGAAAATGATAAATGGTTTTTAAAATTCTTTACAAATAAATTTGTGAAAAGTCTGCTGTGCATTTGTATTTAGCCCCCCTGAGTCAATACTTTGTAGAACCACCTTTCGCTGCAATTACAGCTGCAAGTCTTTTTGGGGATGATTCTACCTGCTGTGCACATCTAGAGAGTGACATTTTTCCCCTAACTTTCTTTGCAAAATAGCTCAAGCTCTGTCAGCATGGATGGAGAGTGTCTGTGAACAGCAAAGTCTTGCCACAGATTCTCAATTGGATTTAGGTCTGGACTTTGACTGGGCCATTCTAACACATGAATATGCTTTGATCTAAACCATTCCATTGTAGTTCTGGCTGAATGTTTAGGGTTGTTGTCCTGCTGGAAGGTGAACCTCCGCCCCAGTCTCAACTCTTTTGTAGACTCTAATGCCGCGTACACACGACCAGACTTTTCAACGGACTAGGTCTGACGGAACGAAAATCCGTCGGACAATTCGATCGTGTGTGGGCTCCATCGGACCTTTGCTATTCCAAAAATCTGAGTGTGGCCGATCGCCACACGATCGTGTGTGGCCAAGTCTGTTCAATTGGAAAGTCTGTCGGAACTTCGCCGAAAGTCAGTTGGGAAGACCGTCGGACCTAGTTCGTCGAAAAGTCCGGTCGTGTGTACATGGCATAACAGGTTTTCTTCTAAGATTGCCCTGTATTTGGCTCCATCCGATTTCCCATCAACATTGACCACCTTCCTTGTATCTGCTGAAGAAAAGCATCCCCACAACATGATGCTGCCACCACCATGTTTCACAGTGCGGATGGCATGTTCAGGGTGATGTGTAGTATTAGTTTTCCATTACACATAGCGTTTAGTCTGAAAAGAGCGCCTTCTTCCACAACTTTTTTAAACAATAGTTTTTATTGGAATGTTTTGTATTTACATACATACAACCAACCATAAAATAAAAAAAAACATTTACAAAAAAACTACAATGTCAAATACCCTTATTTAACACTTCACATGCGGTTGCTTTTTCGCACATCCAAAACATGCTACTCTGAAAGCAATTATTCAGGGTGTAAAAACATCACTTGTTATTTAGCATCATGTCTGTCTCCTCACGGCCTACCGGTCTTCAAAATACGCAACCTCCTCCAAATATATGACTCAGAATGGCCCTCCATAATCCTCACAGTAGAGCCACCATATTATGTTTGTATTATGCAATGTGTTTCCATAAAGCTGACTGGTTGACTTTTGAGAGAACATGATGGCTGTGTCCCCCACATTGCTTCTCACAAACTGCAAATGGAACTTCTTATGGCTTTCTTTCAACAATGGCTTTCTTCTTGCCACTCTTCCATAAAGGCCAGATTTGTGGAGTGCATGACTAATAGTTGTCCTGTGGACAGATTCTCCCACCTGAGTTGTGGATTTCTGCAGCTCCTCCAGAGTTACCATGGGCCTCTTGGCTGCTTCTCTGAATAATGCTGTCCTTGCCCTGCCTGCCAATTGGTCAGTTTGCAGTTGTGTCATACTCTTTCCATTTTCGGATGATGGCTTGAACAGGACTCTATGAGATGTTCAAAGCTTGGAATATTTTTCTTATAACCTAACCCTGCTTTAAACTTCTCCACAACTTTATCCCTGACCTGTCTGGTGTTCTCCTTGGCTTTCATGATGCTATTTATTCACTAAGATTCTCTAACAAACCTCTGAGGGCTTCACAGAACAGCTGTATTTATACTGAGATCAAATTACACACAGGTGGACTAATTGAGTGATTTCCGAAGGCAATTTGTTCCACTAGAATTTAGTTAGGGGTTTCAAAGTGAAGGGGGCTGAATACAAATGCAAGCCACACTTTTCAGAGATTTATTTGTAAAACAAATGTAAAACCATTTATCATTTTTCTTCTACTTCACAATTATGTGCCACTTTGTGTTGGTCTGTCACATAAATTCCCCAAAAAATGCATTTACGTTTTTGGTTGTAACATGACAAAATGTGGAAAATATTAAGGGATATGAATACTTTTTCAAGGCACTGCATAACCACTATGGGACATCGGAAGAAGTGTCCCTTATTTGACTTTCCAAAGATTATATGAAGGCTGCTGACAGAAAATGGTTAAGTTGCTAAAATGTACTCAAGACCCTAAGAGCACTCTAATAATGTCCCAATCCACTCCAAATGAAAAACAGACTACATATACAGTATATTGTATATGTTTTTGTTGTTGGGTACTTTTTAAAATTTAAAACATATTATTGAAAAAATCATTTACTGCAATTCTTTTTTTTTTTCTACAGGTGTCTGAAAAGCATTGACCATGGGTGCAATGCCAGGCTTCTGCAGTCTATAATCCCAGATTTCTGCCCATATTGAAAAAGTCAAGCTTTCTATTGGGGTTGTAGTTGGGACTTGTAGCTTCCTCATTCACTGACCATTATGAATGAATGACACGGCTGTGACAGTGAAGACCTACACAGCTGTGCCAATTTTAAACGTGACAGAGACTGAGAGGGGAGAGGATCTCCTGCTTGCTGTCACAAGGAAAGGGAGTCAAAGGAAGAGAGGGGACAGGAACTGAAACATGTTGCCCCCTAAATACAGGGTTTAACATGTAACAGTTCCGCCATTTTTTTTAAGTCAGCAGCTACAAATACTGCAGCTGCTGACTTTTAAAATATGGACACTTACCCGTCCAGGGTGCCCGCGATGTCGGCACCCAAAGTCAATCTATCCCTCGGCTGTCGGGTGCTGCTGCTGCCATCCTTGGTAAGGGATGCCTTGCGGCTTCACTTTCTGGTTCCCTACCGCACATGTGCGACTCGCGCTACGCTATACCACTGGTCCCTGCTGTTTTCTGGGACTCGTGTGTCTCCCAGAATACAGTGAGGGGGGTGCAGGAAGTGGCGTAGATACCCGCGGGTGGCTCGGGTATCTATGCCCGGAAGTGGAAGCAAAATACCTGTATTGGACAGGTATTTGCTCCCCCCCCTGAAAGGTGCCAAATGTGACACCGGAGGGGGGGGATCAGAAAAGCGGAAGTTCAATTTTTGGGTGGAACTCCACTTTAAAGGTGAATTTAGCTTTTACATTTAGCATTTTTTTCCCACCAAAGATGGTACATACAATGAATGAAAAGTGTCCCTTGTGCTACTGACTATCATGTTCATTGAGACTTGACACAGGTACTGGTCAAAAGTGTTGATTATTCCCACCCTGATCCCCCTGCTACATTCATGAAACCTTTACTATTGCTTCGTGCCATGAAAAGCAAATAAAGAATAGAAGAGGCATACCTTTCATTCATCCACCATCACCCATTTATAGTTTTCGTTGCAGGAAGTGATTGTACATCTTCTATGAATGAAGCAGTGGTGGAAAGGGCAGGTATAATCAGCACTTCTGACAAATAACTGTGACAGTTCCATCCACTCATATGAACCCCACAGCACAGCATACCTCCCAACTTTTGAACTTGAGAATAAGGGGCATTTTAGGGAGGCAAAAAGTGTGTGTGGCCAAACATTATAGTGGGAGGGGCCTGACGGCAATGGTTAAACAAACCCTGGGCTTCCTTGTACCTATAAAAGTATGCTTCGGTTACTGTACCACAAGCCGGAGTCTCAGGGATACATATAAACTTCAACACAATCATTTAAAAGATTACTTTCAATACATGGGACATGGAAGGAGGGAACACTATGGGACATGGAAGGTGGGAATGCTATGGGACATGGAAGGCGGGAGCGCTATGGGACATGGAAGGTGGGAACACTATTGGACATGTAAGGAGGGGACGCTATGGGACATGGAAGGCGGGAACGCTATTGGACATGAAAGGTGGGAATGCTATGGGACATGGAAGGAGGAAGGAGGGAATGCTATGGGACATGGAAGGCAGGAATGCTATGTGACATGGAAGGCGGGAACACTATGGTACATGGAAAGCAGGAATGCTGTGGGACATGGAAGAAGGAGAGAGAGGGGAGAGCTCACTTACCCCAGTCTGGCAGCTCCCCAGCCCAGAGGCTCAGGCAGACATCAGACCGCTGGCTGCTTTAAATTCTCCCACCCACACAAACCCTTCCCAGCACAGATTGGCTGCACGCTGGGGGGGGAGGTTGGGTTGTGGACAGGCACAGGGGGACATGGGGAGGAGGTGAAGCTAATCTAACCCACCTCCTCCTCCCTCCTCATATATCCCATACAGCGGGCAGGGGAGAGCCAGCGGGCAAGTCAGTGGCTGGGGGAGAACCAGCAGGTGGGTCAGTGGGCAGTGGAGAGCCATCGAGCGGGTCATAAGGCGGGCGAGAGCCGTCAGTCAGGTCAGTGGGAGGGGGAGAGATGGTGGACAGGTCAGTGGGAGGGGGAGAGCAAGGTGGGTGGGTGAGTCAGAGTGGGCGGGGGGAGAGATCCTGACTGCAGCAGCACAGAGCAGCCGCTCTGCACGCACCTGACAAAGGGATTAGTGGAGTCCAGTATTGGAACTTGTTCTGATACTGGGTTACAGGACTCAGTCTGGATTCACGGGACAGCGGGATTTGCTTGAAATTCCATGACTGTCCCGGCAAATTTGTGAAGGTTGGGAGGTATGGCACAGGAAGATCATTATTGCAAGGGTATCTGGGTTGCAGAGCAATGAAGATGTCAACTTACGTGGCAACTACAAGCACAAGGGACACTTTTCATTCATTGTAAGTACCATCCCTGGTGCTGATTTAAAAAGAAAAAAATATTTCACTAAACGTAAGCTTTAACACACAGAGCCATGTTTATTGTCCTATACGACTATCTATTAATTTTTATGATGCATGGATAGTAGTGTGCATTGGAGCAGTATTTACAAAACTAGCTATGTCTATGCTAGACAAATTGTGTGGTCACATATTTTTTTATATTAGGATTCCACTTGATTCAGCAAAGATTTATTTTCAGTGAATGGTTTTATTGTCAGGCTTTTCTGTGGAAAGTTGGAGATGGGACTGATTAATTAAAATGATGCTGGTTCTTCTTTAGCATCTTTCAGAGCTGACAAAAGCAAGAAATCTTGTTCTCAGCATGATAATTAAAGCACTTTGTGGGTAATACTGAGCTCCTATTGAGGTATTCAGCTTTCTGCACAATGGAGACAAACACCAACCCACAGGTATTCATGAACAAGATGCTGTAGTTGAAGTTATATCTTGGCAAAGAATAATGTGTAAAATCACGTAATATGCTGGCAGAGAGAGAAGGTTTAAGGTTGTACTGACACAGGATAATGAGGAAGACAGTGTGGTTCTGTATCTGTGACAGAATGAGAAGGAAAACAAGCATAGAAGCTAGTACAGAAGGAACAGCCTACAGAGACAAGACATCTACAACAATCTGTAGTACAGACACTAATACATTTATGAACTGAACATTACTTGCAATGTGTAATGTCTGCCTCCTACCACATTGACCATGCTCCTTTATTCACAACCTGCCTTCATATCACAACATGAGTTGCTAATTTTCATTAGAATGGTATTTTCATTACTAATAAAATAAATATACTGATAAGTTACTATTACGTTTTTTCAACAGGAGACTTTTTTTTTTACTACAGGAGTAATTTTACTATAACCTACTGTATATTCACTTTAGATACTCATTTGCATTATATATATATATATATATATATATATATATATATATATATAAGGGCTGTTACTGATTGAAAATTTTGTGTTTGATTAATCGATTTTCTTTTAAAATCGATTAATCGTCTAATTTCGATTAATTATAATGCACATACAGATCCAACTAATTTAAGCTGATCTCCTCGCATTGCAACTCTGCATTAGTCATTGGTAAATGTGGTATACACTATATATAATCACCCGACACTAGTTAGTTTCCAAAATCCATGACTTCACAGTTCACACAAATACGTTTTAAATTCAAACTGTAGCACTGACGTAAGTTCGTTTTTTTTCCACAGTAGCCTGACAATCCCTCCACCTCCGCTCTAACTAATCACTCTCACCTTATGGCATGGACCCCTGTGCAAACAGGTGGTCATGCAAGCGGGTATCAAAAGGGTTAACCCGGACCATAAACTTCTCTCACGTCTCCTTAGATCTCAGCAAGGACGCCAGGCCATGGGTAGAAAGAAAAGATCTAAGTGCTCACCACTTAAGTATAAGATTACCCACATGTGTATTTTCCACCCCTTTTTTTTTTAACTACTCACTCCCCACCTTTCATATTACTGTGGTTTATCTCTATCTCTGCTCTCCATATTGAATGGCTATACAAGTAGTATGCTCTCACCACTCACGTGGTAGGTGGGCAACTAATTGATGATCATTAGATCCAGGGCCCTTTTGGCTGGTTATCTCTCCAGACGGATGACCGCTAGACAATTAATTGTTACAAATTGTTATCGTTCTCTGTTATATGATTATGTGTTCCTTTACACACCGGTTGGGTTTTTACCCCATTGTTGAACACCCATTGATTATACAGTTTACCTCCACTTATACGTCCCTATACCCTACAACAGCGGGTAGACACTACCTTTTAATAACTCTCCTTCGCCAGATCTTCGCCAACCCCCACACGTCGTTACAGTACAGTGTAGAACACCATTAGGTTAGTATACACTGACTGAGCACCGTACTTCACCAAAACTCCCCGATTCTGAGATGAGCGGGCTGGTTCCCCCTCTCTTCGGTGACTTGACTAATGCCGCGTACACACGTGCGGACTTTTGCCGGCGGACTTAGTCCAGCGGACAATCCCGCTGGACTTTCCAGCTAGGTCCACTGGACTTTCCGAGCGTGTGGACTTGCCCACACACGCACGGACTTCTCCAGCAGATAATTCGCCGGCCAAAAGTCTGCGGGACTTTTGAAAATGAACGGACTTGCCCACACACGGAGCAGTCCGTTCATTTCGAACGTAACTTCAGGTTACGTAGCTAGCGTAGGCAGTAAATGCCGCCGCGCTAGCTCCGTAAGCTGGCATGGATTTAAAGGGAATCCCCACGCCGAAAAAACGGCGTGGGGGTTCCCCCCAAATCCAAGTCAGACCCTCATCCGAGCACGCAGCCTGGCAGGCCAGGAAAGGGGTGGGGACGAACGAGCGCCCCCCCCCCTCCTGAGCCGTACCAGGCCGCGTGCCCTCAACATGGGGGGTGCCCTGGGGAAAGGGGGGCCGTGCGGCCCCCCCCACCCCAAAGCACCTTGTCCCCATGTTGATGAGGACAAGGGCCTCTTCCCGACAACCCTGGCCATTGGTTGTCGGGGTCTGCGGGCGGGGGCTTATCGGAATCTGGGAGCCCCCTTTAATAAGGGGGCCCCCAGATCCCGGCCCCCCACCCTATGTGAATGAGTATGGGGTACGATGTACCCCTACCCATTCACCTAAGGTGTAAAATGTAAAGTACAAAAACACACACACTTTTGAAAAAATATTTTATTGCACTGCTCCGGGGGTCTTCTTCCGTCTTGGGGGTCTTCTCGCCGGACTCCTCCGCTCTCTTCTGCTCTTTTACCTAGCTCTTTCACGAACGGAGGAGTCCGGCTACCTTCTTCGTCGTCGCCGCCGTCGTCTGGGGGTCTCGATCCGCCTTCGGGGGTCTTCCGGGGGTCTCTTCTGTTCTTGCGGCGGTCGTCGTCTTCCGCGCCGCCGGCGCCGCCTTCTTCTTCTTGTCCTTCTTCTTGTTCTTCTTCTTCCGATGTTGACCCGACGCTCTCTCTGCCCGGAATGCTTGTGCCGCGCTGCGCTGAGACTTATATAGGGGCATGGGGACAGGGTCACATGCACATGTCACATGGTGACCCCGCCCCCTTGTGTTGTCACAGTCCCGGAGGATGCTGGGACTGTGACATCGCAAGGGGGCGGGGTCACCATGTGACATGAACATGTGACCCTGTCCCCCATGTCCCTATATAAGTCCCAGCGCAGAGCGGCACAGGCATTCCGGGCAGAGACAGCGACGGGTCAACATCGGAAGAAGAAGAAGAACAAGAAGGACAAGAAGAAGAAGGCGGCGCCGGCGGCGCGGAAGACGACGACCGCCGCAAGAACAGAAGAGACCCCCGGAAGACCCCCGAAGGCGGATCGAGACCCCCAGACGACGGCGGCGATGACGAAGAAGGTAGCCGGACTCCTCCGTTCGTGAAAGAGCTAGGTAAAAGAGCAGAAGAGAGCGGAGGAGTCCGGCGAGAAGACCCCCAAGACGGAAGAAGACCCCCGGAGCAGTGCAATAAAATATTTTTTCAAAAGTGTGTGTGTTTTTGTACTTTACATTTTACACCTTAGGTGAATGGGTAGGGGTACATCGTACCCCATACTCATTCACATAGGGTGGGGGGCCGGGATCTGGGGGCCCCCTTATTAAAGGGGGCTCCCAGATTCCGATAAGCCCCCGCCCGCAGACCCCGACAACCAACGGCCAGGGTTGTCGGGAAGAGGCCCTTGTCCTCATCAACATGTGGACAAGGTGCTTTGGGGTGGGGGGGCCGCACGGCCCCCCTTTCCTCAGGGCACCCCCCATGTTGAGGGCACGTGGCCTGGTACGGCTCAGGAGGGGGGGGGGGCGCTCGTTCGTCCCCACCCCTTTCCTGGCCTGCCAGGCTGCGTGCTCGGATGAGGGTCTGACATGGATTTGGGGGGAACCCCCACGCCGTTTTTTCGGCGTGGGGAGTCCCTTTAAATCCATGCCAGGTCACGGAGCTAGCGCGGCGGCATTTACTGCCTACGCTAGCTACGTAACCTGAAGTCACGTGCTAAATGAACGGACTTGCCGATGAGCGGCAAGTCCGTTCATTTCAAAAGTCCCGCGGACTTGCCCACTAACGGCGGGATTGTCCGCCGGACTGCCAAGTCAGGCGGATAATTTTAAAACCAAACTTAAAACTTTGGCGCCAAAAAGTCCGCCGGACTTTGGCGCCAAAAAGTCCGCCGGCGCCCACACACGAGGGGATTATCCGCTGGACTTCAGTCCAGCGGATAATCCCGCGGGATTGTCCCTTCGTGTGTACGCCGCATAAGAGTACCCCTTACCATCTAATCCACAGACTACCATATATAGACTACTTCCCTTACCTTGTCGCTCCTACTCTCGCTCCCCTCAATAATAGATTACTCCCCAAACCCTTCCATGGCGCAACAGACTTCAGTACCACCTACACTCAATGTTAAATTTTACTCACTAAACACCCGCGGACTTAATACCCCAGAAAAGAGATCCCAACTGCTAATACACCTCCAAAGGACTAAAGCTCACATCGTTTTTTTACAAGAGACCCATTTTAAGTCTGCTAACATCCCGAAGTTGTATAGTAATTACTACCCAACAGTCTACCATGCCTCAAATATAGATTCAAAAACCAAGGGCGTCTCCATTTTAATATCCAAACACTGCCCCATTCAAATACAAGATATCGAACGAGACGACAAGGGCAGATACTTATTCCTCAAGGGTTCGCTACACAACAAACCCATTACACTGGCTAATTTGTACGCACCCAATAAACATCATGTACCCTTCTTCCGCAAAACTTTACACCAGCTTACATCCTTCCAGAATGGTATCCTAATAGTAGGGGGTGATTTTAATGTGGCGCTAGCACCATCCCACGACACATCTGCGTGATCCTCTTCCCTAACATACAGAGCTCTCCGAGCAATTAAAACCCAACTAAGTGACTTAACCCTTCATGACACTTGGCGTACTCTCCATCCCAAGGGGAAAGACTACACTTTCTTTTCTTCGCCTCATAATAAATATTCCAGACTGGACTACTTCTTCATTTCACAGACTGACTTGACGTTACTTACTGCAGCTACCATTGACCCCATGCTCCTTTCGGACCACAATCTTATCTCAATGACCCTGACCATCCCGACTTCACAGATAAATGCTCCCATCTGGCGCCTTGACAACTCATTACTAACGGACCCTGTCATTACGCAGAAAATCACTACACACCTCACACATTATTTCCATGAGAACGATTCTGCAGATATTTCGTCTACCACTCTCTGGGCGGCACATAAATGCGTCATCCGGGGTGCACTCATCTCTCTAGCTGCGGAAAGACGCAAAGCTAGGAAAGCACATATTGAAGATCTATCTAGGCGCATTCATTCACTTGAAAAAATACATAAGCAAACTTTAGCCACAAAATCCCTTGAAGACTTACTAAAGGCCAGAGAAGAGCTCTTGGCGGAGTTAGGGAAAACGCTGAAACGCAAATTTGCACTGACAAAACGTCTATTCTATGAATTTGGGAACAAGTCAGGGAAAATGTTAGCTAGAGCCCTTCAATTAAAAAAAGCAGCTTCTACCATTCACACTATCAAAGACCCCTCAGGAAACTCAATTGTCACGTCCGATGGAATAGCAGACCAATTTGTAAAATATTTCTCGAAATTATATAACCTACCCTCTACGAAACCGATCGAACAGACCCCGGACAGAACACTGGCTATCAAAAGTTTTCTAGCTCAGTATAGCCCTACCCCTATTACCCCAGATGATTCAGCTAGCATAGATCATCCGCTTACCAAAGAGGAAACTATACTGGCATTAAAACAATTAAAAACGGGCAAGAGCCCAGGTCCTGACGGCCTCTCCGTCGGATACTATAAATCATTTACTGATATTTTAATCCCCAGATTCCTTACGGCGTTCAACTCTCTACCCTCCTCACCTCAAGCTAGCAAAGATATCTTGTCCGCCCACATAACACTTATACCGAAACCTGGCAAGGACTCCACCTTGGTATCAAACTATAGGCCCATCTCCCTCCTGAATGTGGACGTAAAGCTCTACGCTAAAGTTCTTGCAAACCGTATTCTCCCTCTACTCCCTAGTTTAGTATCATTAGATCAGGTAGGTTTTGTCCCTGGACGTGAAGCCAGGGACAATACCATTAAGGCCATTAACATACATCACTGGTTATCGCATTCTTTGACCCCAGGCTTTTTGCTATCCCTCGATGCAGAGAAGGCATTCGACAGAGTGGCATGGGACTACATGATGCCTACACTAACGGCTATGGGATTCCCAGACCGCTTGCTTCAACTAATATTCGCACTATACTCCACACCATCAGCTAGAATTCGAGTCAACGGCCGCCTGTCGGACGCCTTCTCTGTTTCGAACGGCACACGCCAAGGATGCCCCTTGTCACCCATTATCTTCATTTTGACTATGGAACCCCTCCTCCGTAGAATAAAAACAAACCCTGACATCAAGGGTATCAACATTAAACACAAGCAGTATAAACTAGCAGCTTACGCAGATGACGTATTACTCTTCCTCACGGAACCAATCACTTCCTTACCTAACCTATTAAAAGACCTCACTATGTTTAAATCACTTTCTAATCTCCAAATTAACTACTCGAAATCGAAAGCATTAAACATCACTTTACCTACCACCACTGTGACACAGTGTCAAATAAACTTTCCCTTTGAATGGGAACCCCACGCCATCACCTATCTAGGTATCCAGATCCCTAAAAACCTATTGAACCTATACTCCAGAAACTTCCCTCCTATTCTCAGATCTATTCAACAAGATCTCCAAAGGTGGCAAGTGGGTACATTTTCCTGGTTTGGAAGAGCATCTATCATAAAAATGAATATCCTACCCAGAATCCTATACCTCTTTCAAACCCTCCCTATACATGTCCCCGCGACCTTCTTCACGACTTGCAAACGACTTTGCAGAAACTTTATCTGGTCCTCCAAAGCACCCAGATTGGGCTGGGATAGGTTAGCCCTACCTAAATCTAAAGGAGGTATTGGACTTCCGGACATTTACAAATATCGTTGGGCCTGCCTCCTGACCAGAGTTGTTGACTGGCATATACACGCAGACACTAAAGACTGGGTTAGGCTTGAAGAGTTGTTGGCAGGGATTCCAATCTCACATTTACCGTGGGTTTCAGAAAAAGCGACCCCCAAAGAATGTACGAGACATCCACTTATTCATTCTACCCTCCTCCACTTTCGGACGGCATGTACTAAACACAACCTGGCATCCTCGCCTGGACCCTTGACACCCATCAATCAAAATCCTGACTTCCCTCCTGGCCTCTTGGAACCCAACACTGTATCCCCACGACAGCTACCCTCTCTTAGAGCGGAACACTTCTTCCATAACGACGCATTCACATCATATACCACTCTATCTTCTCGCTTTCCCGAACAACGCATCCCCTTCTTTAAATATTTACAGGTTAGGCATTTCATCCACAGCTCCAAACCTTTGGCCAAATGGCATAGAGCTCATACTCCCTTCGAAGCTATTTGCACTGCAACTGAACCCCAAAGACATCTGATTTCGACCATGTACTCACTCCTGTTCATGGACTGCAGCCCCAAAGATAACACAATTAGCCAACACTGGGAAAGAGACCTCTCATTAGATTTAACTAACGTTGAATGGGAGAGGATCTTTGAACACATTCATAAAGGTTCCATCAACGTTTCTGCACAAGAAAATGGATACAAGCTGTACTCCAGATGGTACAGGACCCCGACCAGAATACATAAATATCACCCCAGCATCTCGCCCCTTTGCTGGAGATGCAATTTATCTCCAGGATCCCTTCTCCACATTTGGTGGGAATGCCTCTTATTCAACCCTTCTGGAAGGAAGTACACCGCCTCACCGCCCAAATAACTACATACACACCGGACTTTACGCCCGCCCAATACATGCTTCACCACACCTCTATACCCCACTCAGCCTACAAAAAATCCCTCACCCTCCACCTCATCAATGCTGCCAAACAATGCATCCCCATCTTCTGGAGACAGACCAACCCCCCACTCACTTCACACTGGTTTCGCCGTATAGAAAGCATAGCAGAAATGGAGGCCCTCATTTATCAGGCTAGAGAGAACCCAACACAGTTTCAGAAAACCTGGGCATGCTGGTCACACTTTAAAGACTCTGCTACTTACCGCGATTCTCTACCATGACACATTGCTACTCATTCCGGGGTATTCCACAAAACGCTACCTGCCTGTACTATACACTTGAGTGATACTCTATCTTACATTCCTTACCCACCTTTACCTAATACCCTAACCCGATGTAGTCCTGTATTATCCTGATGACATTGAATTTCTGTGAGATTCATTGCCCTTCACGGTATTGCCTTTCAGTATCACGGATACCTCTCCAGTGACACTCCCTCTGGAGAGCACCTTACAATATCATTTATTTATCTTTATTTTTACTTCATTCCTTTATATTTTATTTCTTCCTCTTATCCCACTGACACAACATATAATGAACTAGTGTACAGGTGAACTTCTCCTTTGATTGAAAGCATCTGGCGAGATCCATACCTCCCTAAATCCAAACACAGTTAGAGCCCGTTAGGGGTGTTTGGAGGATGGGGGAACACGCAGGAGTACACCTGTCCTTTCACATCCTTAAATTACTCATACAAGACCTAGTTCCTAACTCCAATATCCGCCAGTGGAGTCTTCTTCCTACCTTGATTATCGACTTCTTTATTTGCTCCTTTCTTTGTTTCGTTCTTCATCTTGGTGATGCAGTTTATTGATTATTTTTTATTTTACATCTTTTGGTGATGCAGTTTATTGATTACGAACTTTTCTTTTATATTATACTGTATTTGTAAGAGTTGCATTTAAAAACCAGGTGGGGTTCATACCTGGGCGTCAAGGGCCGGACCAAATCAGGAGGGCCATTGACGTAGTCTCCCTACACAATACTGTATTGTACTTTTCTTATTACTTGCTTAACTTCAATAAAAAACTTTGGAAAAAAATTACTCTCCTCCATTCAATATTTCTATGGGAACCAGGCAGGGGTGCCCCCTCTCCCCACTAATTTTTGCTCTTGCCATCGAATCACTAGCGATTGCTATAAGCTCTAACCCCAACATCCATGGTGTTTCCTGCGGTACCCAAACGCATAAATGCAGTCTTTTTGCAGACGATATGCTGCTCTTTCTCACCTCCCCTATCACGTCTCTCCCTAATCTCTGCAAAACTTTAAAAGATTTCCCCATGGTCTCTGGCCTTAGGGTAAATTACTCTAAATCCCACGCCCTTAATATCTCCTTACCACCTAACACTGTAGCCACCCTACAGAGCAACTTTGAATTTGAGTGGAAGGAAACCTATTTAGAGTACCTGGGGATAAATCTCACCTCCAAAATCGAACACCTGTACTCAGCCAATTTCCCCCCTATCTATAAGAAGCTTGAATCAGACCTTAAAAATTGGGCTAAGGCAGACCTATCCTGGCTAGGTAAAATACACTCCATTAAAATGACTTTCCTTCCCAGGCTGCTCTACTTGTTTAGAGCACTTCCGATTAATATTAGAAGAGACCAACTCCAATCACTACAGAGGAAAGTAACGCAGTTCATTTGGGGTAAGGCAGGCTACAGGTTGCCCCGAGATACACTCTTCAGACTTAAAAAGAAAGGAGGGCTTGGGCTTCCAAAACTCCTTTGGTACTTCCAAGCGGCTCGACTTGCCCAACTGTCTACCATTTACTCCAAGTTAGAGAAACCTGATTGGATACTAATAGAGAGACAAGCTGCCCCTACATTCACCCTAGACTTCTTACTGTGGATCCCCTCGAAGGACCGACCACCCATATTATCTCCCATCCTCTCTCAATCTCTCTCACTTTGGGACAGACTGAAAACCGAGACCTCCCTAACCTCGACTCTCCGCCCCCTAGCACACATTTTTAACAACCCAGACTTTACACCAGGTAGAGACATCAAATCCTTCAAATGGTGGCTGGACAAGGGGTTGTATCGAATAGGACACTTCTTCACAGCCTCGGGCCCAATTACTATGAAGTTCTGCGAGCAACATCTAGAGATCCCGATAACGGAACACTTCAGATTTTACCAGATACAAAATTTCCTCCACAAAAATTGGAAAGGGAAACCCATTCCCCCCCAATTCACAGACTACGAGCTATGGTGCGGACAAGCCACTGACCAGAAAGGGGGAATCTCTATAAAATATCAAGCGCTAGCCCAGAGGGAAAGCAAGTCTACCTTCATGACGGCCTGGGAAAATGACCTCCAATTACATTGGGACCTGGAAACTTGGTTTTCTTCCTATTCAAGAGCTTACAAGGGGATCAGAAACGTCTCCCTAATCGAGGCAAACATTAAAGTGATGACCAGATGGTATCTTACCCCAGCCAAATTAGCCCGCATGTTCCCTTCCACTAGCCCCCTCTGCTTTAGAGGATGTGAATCAGTAGGAACTATGACCCACATCTGGTGGGAATGTGTCAAAATTAGGCCCTTCTGGAAGAGGATCTTTAATTTAATCCATAAAGTAACAGGTCTCCAGATCCCAAGAACCCCGGCGGTGGCTCTTCTTAACGCCTCTATTCCTAAGATTCACAAAACTAATAGAGCATTAATTCACTTCATACTGCTAGGCGCCAAATTAACTTTAGCTAAAGCTTGGAAACAGCCTAGTATCTCCTTTAAGGCTGCCAAAAACAAGATTTCATGGGTCATGACCCAAGAAAAATTGACAAGCACATTGCTCGACTGTACGGAAAAGTTCTTAAACATTTGGGAACCTTGGGCTCAGTATGTGGGCGTTTCACTTCGCCCTGGCTGCCCGGTCTAATAACTATTTGTCTAGAGCAGAGAGATCCATACCCCGTCGATTGGCTCTACCCCCTCCCTCTTCCCCCCCTTCTGCTCCCTTTCTTTCCTCTTCCCCTGCCTGTCTCTAGAGGCAGGACTCGTTTTGATGTTCAATCTTCATTTTCTTTATCTCTAAACCTGTTACCAGGCCACTGCATTAGTTCAGATCAAACTTGAAGTCACTTCAACTTACGGATACTAGGACAAAGAGAACGCATACCATAGCTATCTATGAAGGTCACCATTTCTCTAAAATTCTGGATGCGTTCTGCGCTAACCATCGAGGCTGGGTGATCTGGGGTCCTTGGGGGGGTTATCCCAGCACAGTTAGTTCCCGTTAGGGGTGCTGGTGTACCCCTCCCGGAACTCAGACTCCCCCTCGATTTAACTGATTTTGCCTTCTGTTGCCTATAATCCTTAAAAGGCCCGCAGTATCATATAATGACTGTTTGTAACTATATGACTGTGATCTGTTTAACACAACCATCAATGTGAAATTTGCTCTGGCCAAATGTACTTTATTTACAATGTTTTTGTTGTTTATTGTTTATGTATTCTCTTGTAAAAGAATAAAAAATTTTGAAAGTAAAGATTACATTTTTGTGTTCAAACACAAACTACTCACATAAAGATGATAAAAACACAGCATGTAAAGCTTACAATCGTGTTAGTTCCATAGGGCAGCAGCGGGTGACGTCATGCGTAGCTCCTCCCCCATACGCGTTGCGTTCAATCAGAACTTCAATGTCACCAGACTCCTCCCCCCTGCCCTTCGTTAGCAGACGGAGGCACTTAGGGAAGGGGGGAGGAGTCCAGTGACGTCGATGTCCAACGGAACTCCCTGAAGGCCTGGAAGCCAGCGGAGAGGTGAGTACCGATCAAAAGAATTTTGATCGATCAAAAAAATTAAAGATTAATTGAGGAATTAATCTTTCATTTCCACAGCCCTAATATATATATATATATATATATATATATATATATATAAATTGCCTTGCACCTGCTGGGTATCTGAAGTGAGCACAGTGAAATTACCTCTTTAAAAGCAAACTGCAGGTAAAATTATCAAATACTCAGTTGTAATACATAATAAATAAAGTTTTATGATTCTGTTCAGATAGTCAGCTATGGCTAATGTCGCGTACACACGGTCGGAATTCTCGTTGGAAAAAGCTCTGATGGTTTTCCCGTTGGAATTCCGACGGAATTTCGCTCAAACTGTCTTGCCTACACACGGTCACACCAAATTCCGATGGTCAGTAACACAGCGGCATAAAACACGTTTGACAGTACTATAAAAGGGAAGTTTAATGCTTCCGAACATGCGTTAAATTGTTTCCGAGCATGCTTCGGAATTTTGCGTGTCGGAATTGCATTCACATGATCGAAAAATCCGATAGAAAGGTTTTCCGTCTGAAAAATTAAGAACAGGTTCTCAATCCAAAGTCCGTCGGAAATTCCGACAGGAAAAGACCGATGGACATACACACGGTCAGAAAATCCGTTGAAAAGCTCCCATCGGGACTTTGGATTGAGAACCTGTTCTTAATTTTTCAGACGGAAAACCTTTCCATCGGAAATTCCGACCATGTGTACGCGGCATAAGACTTGTTCAGGCAAAAATTTAAAAAGATGGTTGTTTTTAAGTATCATCTTTTATTTTTCATAAAGACTTGATTGTGTTCCAGAATTCTTTTGCTTTACATTGGATCTGTTCAGTTCAGCACAGACAAGACCTGGACCTCTTTGTAGACTGGATTAATTTAAGTCATACCATTTGTATTTCTCTGTACTGTTTCCCTTAATTTGAAAATAAAAACAGTTTTTGTTAAAAAAAAAGTCATACCATTTGAACCAGAATCCACTCCACCCTCTGAATGGATAATGAAGAATTAAAAACATACTGAATAGGTCATCACTGTGTTCTTCCTTTTTGTAAGCAAGCTCCTGACAGCAACTTGCAACAAAGCAGAGTCTTGACTTGTAAAGAGTATTGCCCTTACCTCTACTGTGTAAGGCCCCTTTCACACTGACGGCGGACCTGAACGGGCACTCCATGCTAGTCTATGGAACGACGGATGTCAGCGGAGACATGTCCGCTGACATCCGACCCGGTCCGTTCCGCCAAAAGCAGACGGATGGCTCTACGTCCAGATCCATCGCTGGCGGATCGGATCGGGTGAGATCTGAGGAAAACGGACACGCTGTCTGTTTTCATCCAATTTCTCCATAGAGACCAGCGGCGCTGGACAAGCCCCTCCCTGCTCAGTGAGCAGAGAGGGACCTGTCATCCGCCGGCTCAGTGGAGATCAATGGAGAGATCCCCCGCTGAGCCGGCAGACAGAGGCGGACTCCGTGCAAGCAGAGTCCGCTTCGTGTGAAAGGGGCCTTAGACATTACAGAAGGCTGTTATCATGACATATTTAGGTGCTGCAACATTCAGCTTGAACCTTCACCATTTGTTTTTTGTTATACAGCCAAGGACTCTGTACTGCACACCTGCTCTAATCAAGAAAACATAAGTAGCCTGCTGGAAATCCAGCTATTCCAGATCATGACCTTGATTCAGCTCTACTCTTGTTTGAACGGTGCTTTCACTCAGCATGTCTGTGCATATCCTAATCATCTTCCTGATACCACTGTGGTTGTAGATTTCTGCTCTGTTTTTCCAGAACCTGTATAGGATCAGTTTGTCTGCACCTTCTTTGACCACCAGCCTACTGGTATTGTCTGAGGTTTCCTCTGACCATCTGTTTGAGGACTTTGCTGACAGTGGGTCTGCCAAATGGTGTGAAATGTGTTTTTACTAGTTGAATGAAAAAAAAAATTGGAGGCATTTATAAGTTCAGTTCAAGTTGATGTGCCACAGTTTGTTAATCTGTCACAAACTTGCAAATGGTTTATTATAATGTTGCATTTCATGTAATAAATGTATTGTATTGCTTTGCATTCCTTGTTTAATTGCATTCTATTAAAGTGTGGCAGATTTGCCACATATTTTCCACCTTGTCTCAATTTGCATAAAAGATAAATAAAAAAAGACCACGTGGCAGATTGGAGTGTTAATTCCGCTGCTCTCTAGTTCATAGCATGTGTGACAAATCTATGAAAACAGATAGACATTCACAGATTATTTGCAAACATTCACATATCACGATGTGGTGCTGCCCCCACAAATGTTCAGCCACAAAAGATAGAATATGGTGCAACATTTACACATAGAGAACAACTGCTTTTTCTATGAATATGTAACTTGTGTAAATTGTTTTTTAAAATACTTGCCTATTTTAATTTTCTAGATCAGAAGTAGTTAGCTTGCTTTATTACTGCAATTTTGTAAGATTATGTAACAAGCTATAGTTAGAATGCAAAATGTACTGTAGGTCATAGTTCATTTGTTTAAAGATAATAGAAGGTATGTGTAGACACCATAGAGCATCTAATTACCTAACAAATTGTAACTTGTAACTCTATTATTACCTTTCTCAAATTATAGCTAAGTAGAAAAGGCATCATCTTCTTTAATGAAAATAACAACAGGTTGACTGGTATACTCCTACAAAATTATCCCAATCGGGGTGGGCGTGACCTGCCAACTTGATAGAATTTTGTTAATTGGTTACCTATATACCTTTATGTACTACCGTAAGATATTCGTATTCGGATAACATATGTTAATGAATAAATATGTGTTGTGTAAATGAGTGTCTTGAACAATTGCTCTTTTTGTTAAAAACTATATATAAATAAAGAGTTTAAAAAAAAAAAGAAGGTATGTGTAGGATGCACAAAACAAATTATCTCTGCCCTCCTATTTTGCCGCTTAGTCAATTTGCTTTTAGATGTATCAGAAAAAATATGAGAGGATTTTATGAGGCAATGCAGTACTGAACACTACTGCCGTGTACACACGATCAGAAATGCCACCAGCAAAACTCCGATGAGGGCTTTTGCTGGCGGAATTCCAGCCAGCAAAAGATTGAGAGCATGTTCTCTATTTTTCGGTCGGGAAAAGTTCCTATCCGAAAATTCGATCCTCTGTATGCACTTCGGACGTGCATGCTCGGAAACAATTTGACACATGCTCGGGGCCCCTTGGTGCTAGGGACCCATTTGCTAGTTCCACTTGGTTTGCACACCAAATTTGGGGTCCCTAGCACAAAGTGGCCAGAGATACGGGCCCCCAAAGTCGGTCAACTGTGTCCATCTGCAGCAATATCATTTCGGGACCCTTAACTACCAAGTTTGAAGTTTGGGGGACCTATAGCTGCAAATGGGCACAGTGAGACATGCACATGGGCACAGTGAGGCTGCAAATGGGCATTGTTGACCCTCTTTTCCACTTCCAGTAGCTGCGCATTTCTCATCCTAGGCTTATACTCGAGTCAATATGTTTTCACAGTTTTTGTGGTAAAATTAGGTGCCTCGGCTTATATTCGGGGTCAGGTTATACTTGAGTATATACGGTACATGCTTTATATTAAAAAGGAGAACCTAGCATAGTTACCAAGTTACTCCTCAACTCAGGTCAGCTTTTAAATATGTCCTTTAATAGCTTTCCCCCCTCAAACAAAACTCTAATAAGATTTTTAATGTTACACAGAGAAAAAACTGATTCCTAGCTTCTGCATGCTTCCTTCCCACCAAACTACTTTTCCCACAATGCTGCTAACCTGATTGGTCATGCTGCCACCCCTTTGCAACTTTATCACATATATCGCAGTCCAGCAGCCATACAATGTGTATTAGGACATCAAGGCCCTGCTTACACAGCATGAGAAGAGGAGAGTGGCAGAATAAGGTAGATATTATTTTCTGTTCTAGCTCTTTACACTCAAGGAAGGGAGGGGTCAAATGAACAGTTTTAGAAGCTTACCAGAGTTCAGCATTAAACAATCATACAGTTATACAACTGCATTTTATTTGGATGTCCAGAATCTGATTTGGCTTCAGTGATGTTGTGAAAAGTGCATATTGTATGTGTCACCTAAGTTTCTCACCTACTCATGTTTAGGGGCTACAGAATGTGTGTCTTTTATAGAAACATTTTTTAGAAACATTTTTTGGGGGGGGATTTTAAAGAGTAACTCTAAAAAAAAAAAAACATTCCTCTCTGGGCGATCAATGTACATTGCATTTAACCACTTGCCGACCGCCCCCTGTATATATACGTCGGCAGAATGGCACGTACAGGCAGAACCACGTACCTGTACGTGCCATTCTTCCGGCGGGTGGGGGGTCCGATCGGACCCCCCCCGGCCGGCGGGGACGGTCGGGATCGCTTCAGGAGCGATCCGGGATGAGGGGACGGCCAGTGGTTTCTGGCCACCCCCTCGCGATCGCTCCTGGCGAATCAGATGCTTCCTCTGTCTGTGTCAATCAAAACACAGGCAGAGGAAGTGATGTCACGCTCGGTGCGCCGGTCTATGTGACCGGAACGCCGAGCTGTGAACATCTAAAGGTTAGTGCACCAACAGTACACTGACACCAGTACACATAGGCACACAAAACACCCCCCTGTCACCCCCAGATCACCCCCCAGATCACCCCCTCCCCCCCCCCAGTCACAGTGTCACTAATTGCAGTGATCATTTTTTTACTGATCACTGCATTTAGTGTCAGTGTGACTGTAATAACTGTCAGTGCAGTTAGTTTTAGGTCCAAGGTAGCCCCCCACCCCCCCCCCCCCTAATAAAGGTTTAACCCCTTGATTGCCCCCCAGGTAACCCTTTCACCCCCTTTTGCCAGTGTCACTAAGCGATCGTTTTTCTGATCGCTGTATTAGTGTCACTGCTGTCGCTAGGTAACCATTTTTTTTTTTTAGGTAACCGCCATGTTTATATAGGTTCATAAATAGGTTTATAGGTCAGGTACCCCCATATTACAACCTAAATAAAGGTTTTAACCCCTTGATTGCCCCTAGAGTTAACCCTTTCACCAGTGATCACTGTATAACTGTCACTGGTGACGCTGGTTAGCCAGTTAGTTATTTCGTTATTTAGGTTCCCCGTCAGGTTTTTATATAGCGTCAGGTACCCCCATATATTACCTAATAAAGGTTTTAACCCCCTGATTGCCCCTAGTTAACCCTTTCACCCCCTTTTGCCAGTGTCACTAAGCGATCGTTTTTCTGATCGCTGCATTAGTGTCGCTAGGTAACCATTTTTTTTTTTTTTTTAGGTAACCGCCATGTTTATATAGGTTCATAAATAGGTTTATAGGTCAGGTACCCCCATATTACAACCTAAATAAAGGTTTTAACCCCCTGATTGCCCCTAGAGTTAACCCTTTCACCAGTGATCACTGTATAACTGTCACTGGTGACGCTGGTTAGCCAGTTAGTTATTTCGTTATTTAGGTTCCCCGTCAGGTTTTTATATAGCGTCAGGTACCCCCATATATTACCTAATAAAGGTTTTAACCCCCTGATTGCCCCTAGTTAACCCTTTCACCCCCTTTTGCCAGTGTCACTAAGCGATCGTTTTTCTGATCGCTGCATTAGTGTCGCTAGGTAACCAGTTTTTTTTTTGTATTACTGTTACGGGTGACGCTGGTTAGTTAGCTTGTTTTTTATACTGTCAGGGCACCCGCCATTTATTACCCAATAACGGTTTAACCCCCTGATCGCCCGGCGGGTGATATCAATTAGGTTTTAGGGTCAAATAAGGTCTGCGTCGCCCCAGGTTAGTGCCAGTACCGCAAACACCCACGCGCAAAGCATACACCTCCCTTAGTGGCACAGTATCTGAACAGATCAATATCTGATCTGATCAGATCTATACTAGCGTCCCAGCAGTTTAGGGTTCCAAAAAAAAAAACGCATTGTTAGCGGGATCAGCCCAGATACCTGCTAGCACCTGCGTTTTCCCCCTCCGCCCAGCCCAGCCCAGCCCACCCAAGTGCAGTATCGATCGATCACTGTCACTTACAAAACACTAAGCACACATAACTGCAGCGTTCGCAGAGTCAGGCCTGATCCCTGCGATCGCTAACATTTTTTTTGTGGTAGCGTTTTGATTCAGTCGCTTCAGTCAGGAGCTTTTTTACCTGTGAATCTCAAAAAAATAAAAAAAAATAAAATAGTTGGCGTTTTATTGTTCTCTCTCTCACTCTATTCTCTCTCTATTGTTGCTCTTTTTTTACTCCATTCTATTCTGCAATGTTTTATTATGTTTTTTATGTTTTATTATGTTTTATCATGCTTGCTTTTCAGGTATGTAATTTTGTTTACTGTGTGTTTTAGTGTTGAGCATTTTTTTGTTTTCAGGTGCGCCATTCAGTTGCAACGCGGATTTATTTATCTTGACAGCAACAGCGTTTGCTCCCACGATACATAAAGCCGCGACTCCAACGCTGTAGGAGGTGATTTCACCACCACAGTTAAAAAAAAGAGCATATATGCCGAAGCATGGGGGCAGCAGGGGGGGGGGAGGAGCGATTGGCTCCTAATGCCACGTACATACGGTCGAAATTCCGACCGTGTGTACACGGCATAACTTTTGCGGGAGGATGCCCCCATGCATCGGCATATATAAATGGTGCATGTATGCCCATCATTAGAAGTGGGTGGATGAAGGGAGGTATTCTAATGGTGGGCATACCCACCAATCAATCTCTTTTTTTCGTTCAGCCAAGAGGCTGCATGAAAAAAAAAAGATTACAATATATGTCCAGTATGTTGCTGGACTTTGAATGGTTATACCAGAATGATGCCTGCAGGTTTAGGTATCATCTTGGTATCATTCTTTTCAGCCAGTGATCGGCTTTCATGTAAAAGCAATTCTAGCGGGTAATTAGCCTCTAGACTGCTTTTACAAGCAGTGGGAGGGAATGTCCCCCCTCCCGGATATAAACCGCGCCATTGGGAAATTGGGAAAGCATTTTATCACACCAATCTTGGTGTGGTCAGATGCTTTGAGGGCAGAGGAAAGATCTAGGGTCTAATAGACCCCAATTTTTTCAAAAAAAGAGTACCTGTCACTGCCTATTGCTATCATAGGGGATATTTACATTCCCTGAGATAACAATAAAAATCATAACAAAGAAAAAAAATGGAAGGAACAGTTTAAAAATAAAATAAAAAAGCTAAATAAATAAAAAAAAAACCAAAAAAAAAAAAAAAAGCACCCCTGCCCCCCCTTCTCTTGCGCAAAGGCGTACACAAGCGTTGGTCTGGCGTCATATGTAAACAGCAATTGCACCATGCATGTGAGGTATCACCGCGAAGGTCAGATCGAGGGCAGTAATTTTAGCAGTAGACCTCCTCCGTGAATCTAATGTGGTATCATGTAAAGGCTTTTAAAGGCTTTTAAAAATGTATGTAGTTTGTCGCCACTGCGTGTTTGTGCGCAATTTTAAAGCATGTCGTGTTTGGTATCCATGTACTCGGCCTAAGATCATTTTTTTATTTCATCAAAAATTTGAGCAATATAGTGTGTTTTAGTGCATTAAAATAAAAAAAAGTGTATTTTTTCCACAAAAAATGCGTTTGAAAAATCGCTGCGCAAATACTGTGTGGAAAAAAAAAAAATGCAACACCCACCATTTTAATCTGTAGGGCCTTTGCTTTAACAATATATATAGTGTTTGGGGGTTCAACGTAATTTTCTTGCAAAAAAAAAATATGTTTTCATGTAAACAAAAAGTGTCAGAAAGGGCTTTGTCTACAAGTGGTTAGAAGAGTGGGTGACGTGTGACATAGGCTTCTAAATGTTGTGCATAAAATGCCAGGACAGTTCAAACCCCCCCCAAATGACCCCATTTTGGAAAGTAGACACCCCAAGCTATTTGATGAGAGCAATGTTGAGCCCATTAAATATTTTTTTTTTTTGTCCCAAGAGATTGAATAATGAAAAAAAAAAATATATATATATTTTTTTTTTTACAAAAAGTTGTCACTAAATGATATATTGCTCAAACATGTCATGGGCATATGTGGAAATACACCCCAAAATACATTCTGTTGCTTCTCCTGAGTACGGGGATACCACATGTGTGGGACTTTTTGGGAGCCTAGCTGCGTACGGAACCCCAAAAACCAATCACCGCCTTCAGGCTTTCTAAGGGTGTAATTTTTTTATTTCACTTCTCACTGCCAATCACAGTTTCGGAGCATGGAATGCCCAGATGGCATAAAACCCCCCAAAATGACCCCATTTTGGAAAGTAGACACCCCAAGCTATTTGCTGAGAGGTATTGTGAGTATTTTGCAGATCTCGCTTTTTGTCACAAAGTTTTGAAAATTGAAAAAATAAAAAAAATTTTTTTTTTTCTTTACTTTCTTCATTTTCAAAAACAAATGAGAGCTGTAAAATACTCACCATGCCTCTCAACAAATAGCTTGGGGTGTCTACTTTCCAAAATGGGGTCATTTGGGGGGGTTTTGTGCTATTTTGGCATTTTATGGCCTTCGAAACGGTGATAGGTAGTGAGGAGTGAAATCAAAAATTTGCACCCTTAGAAATCCTGAAGGCGGTGCTTGGGTTTCGGGGCCCCGTACGCGGCTAGGCTCCCAAAAAGTCCCACACATGTGGTATCCCCATACTCAGGAGAAGCAGCAAAATGTATTTTGGGGTGCAATTCCACATATAACTATGGCATGTGTGAGCAATATATCATTTAGTGACAACTTTTTGAAAAAAAAAAAAAAATCTTTTTTATTTTTGTCTTTATTCAATCACTTGGGACTAAAAAAAAAAATATTCAATGGGCTCAACATGCCTCTCAGCAAATAGCTTGGGGTGTCTACTTTCCAAAATGGGGTCATTTGGGGGGGTTTTGTACTTCTCTGCCATTTTAGCACCTCAAGAAATGAAATAGGCAGTCATAAATTAAAAGCGGTGTAAATTCCAGAAAATGTACTCTAGTTTGTAGACGCTATAACTTTTGCGCAAACCAAAAATATACGCTTATTGGCATTTTTTTTACTAAAGACATGTGGCTGAATACATTTTGGCCCAAATGTTTGACTAAAATTGAGTTTATTAGATTTTTTTTTTAAACAAAAAGTAGAAAATCTCTTTTTTTTTCAAAATTTTCGCTCTTTTTCCGTTTATATCGCAAAAAATAAAAATCACAGAGGCAATCAAATACCATCAAAAGAAAGCTCTATTTGTGGGAAGAAAAGGACGCAAATTTCGTTTGGTTACAAAATTGCATGACCGCGCAATTACCAGTTAAAGTAGTGCAGTGCGAAATTGAAAAAAGACCTCTGGTCCTTTGGCTGCCAAATGGTCCGGGGCTGAAGTGGTTAAATCAATCAGTAAGAAAATCACACAAGCAGGAAATACATTTCTTAGGAGGGGGGCCTCCTTTGTAAAAAATGCCTCCAGGGTGCCATATTACTTTGCATCTTACAGAAAAGTACAGCATTGCAGATTGAAAAGGAAAAGTAGTGTTGAATAACATTCAATTACAATATGAAATTGTTGTAATTGTATATGCAATATTTTTTCTTTTGCTATTTTTTTCCCACAAAATTGAGTTACCCTATAATGCTTAATATCTTGTCTGTGGTTAACCTTTGCCATAACCAGTTCAAGTATCATTAAAGTAAAACATTTAATAAGTGTAATTTTCCTAAAAAAAAAGTTATTATACCCTTGATGACAAACTTAGACTTTTGTAAGTCCTCCACTTTATAAAATACCTGGTTGATCCTACCATTTCTCCTCCCTGCCTCATCACTGGTATCCATAGGATAGCAGCCAATACCCAGGCTGTACCATTGCCACCTCCATTGTGCATGCTCAGCCAGTGAATTTAGAAGATGCTCCTTCCCTTCTCCTCTTAAAGCCACACTGCATGATTCTCTGCATCAGTCCTAGGTGCAGCTCCAGCATGTAGATGCACGTTCCTTCCTTCCCCCATTCATCCCTGAAGGGTCTGGTATGGATTTTGAGGGGGACCCCCACGTAATTTTTTCTTATTTTGCCGTGGGGTTTCCCTTAATATGCATACCAAACCTCAAGGGCCTGGTATGGAATTTGGGGGGACCTCCACTCATTTTTGGTTTTAAATTTTGGTTCGGGGTTCCCTTGTGGGGGAATACCATGTCATTTTTATCAATGAACTTTTAGGTATATTGCTGGGACTGACAATTCATTATAGCCGCGAGTACTTTTAAATGACTTTTTTTCCTTTAGAAATGTAATTTTGTCCAGGGACTGTTGTAAACACGGGAAACATGTGCAACTTTACAGGCATACTATAGACACCCCCAGGTATGAATTTTAAAGTAATATTTCACTTTTATTGTTTGACTTTTTGCATTGATACATGTCCCCTGGGGCAGGATCCGGTTCCCTAAACACATTTTATGACAATAACTTGCATATAAGCCTTTAAAATTTTGCACTTTTGATTATTCATGTCGTGTCCAATAGACTTTAACATTGTTTGCATGTTCAAACAAATTTTTTGCCTGTTCGCATGTTCTGCTGCAAACCGAGTTGGGGGGGGGGGTGTTTGGTTCATCCCTACTCTGGGCTAATTATCATTTTAAGCCTGTCCCTTTAATAAATATATAGTTCTGTTCTGGGTTAAAAAAAAGGGTCAATAATATTCTGCTGTGGGTTAAAAAATTTAAACATTTTGGCTGGTAATATAATTTTTTTAATAGTTTACATAGATTAGCTATAGTTTTTTAGAATGAAACATTAGTCTGGTTCCCCTAGGTTCAACCAAGTCCAATATTTCCTAAATGAGAATACTATAGTTATTACGTATCTTCTAAAGTAACATCTGCTAAAATTTTCAACTGACGTTGGAAGCAGAAGTCGTGAGTGTTGTCTTACAGTAGAAAACCAACCTTAACAATATTTTCCCACACCTGGTCCAAATGCATCTTATCATTGCTACGATTAGAAGGTTTAGTTGAAAAGTCCAGTCATCCGAGGAAGCCTATTAAGACTCCTTAAAGGGGAAAGTGCATGATGACCTATTGATCCGATTAGGTCAACTTATTAAAGTGAACACAGAGAGTTATTGGTTGTGGATCACACAGAATACTTCACACTTGTTGTTATCACATGTGGGAAGTGAAGAAGCTTGTTAATAACTTTATTTACACATCATGAATAGAACAATAGTGATGGAAGCCTTTGATTTCAATTTACTGGTTACAATTCTATACACATTATATAGTACCAGATGGAATGGATACTGTATAACCTTTTCGCTGCCTGGCACTGTGCTCCATTTTGTACACTCAGGTGGCCAGACCATCTTTGCAAGTTTTCCTTTGCTTTTTTATTTTTCACTTATAGCTTTCAGCACATGACCAGTAGAATAAAAACAATTGAATCGACTACTACTGATTTCTAAGGTCCCCCAATATTTGCACAAAGGTTTATAAAACAATATTTTGTCTAAAAATCCACTAAAATCATGATTAACAGATAAATACACAGCAAATATTACAACATTTTTACTAAATATAAAAGCTTAACCTGTATTGAGATAATAAATAACAAATATTTGTAACTTTTAAATTGTGCCTTTTTGCGAAATGGTGAAAACTGAACAGACGCAAAAGTGTAAAGATCCAAATCTCTCTAAATGTTAAGGTTTTCATTATTCCCTTACAGCTTTCAGAATTTGTGAAAGACCCCTTTTGAGTTAATAAATAACAAATATTTGTAAATTTTAAATTGCGCCTTTTTGAGAAATAGTGAAAATCGGATGTACGCAAACGATTCTTAGAAAATCTGGAGGTTTTCCTTTTTCACGTACAGCTTTCAGAATTTGTTAAAGACCCCCTGAACCATGCATTGCTCTCTCATACTGGTCACTGGAAGTTTAACATGGCACCTCATGCCAAGACCCTGAAACTGAGCTGCAGCACGGTGGCCAAGACTATACAGCAGTTTAACAGGACGGGTTCCACTCAGAACAGCCCTCACCATGGTCGACTAAAATAGTTAAACATTTACAAAAATGTGAGGGGTGTACTCACTTTTGTGAGATGTACATTGAATATGTGGTTAAAAAATGGCATTGCTGCGTGGCACTATTTTGGTAATATTGACTTTCTTGGATGTACGAAACACAGCACAGTGTGAGCAGCAACATACAGTGGATGTAAAAAGTCTACACACCCCAGTTAAAATGTCAGGTTTCTGTGATGTAAAAAAATAAGAAAAAGATAAATCTTTTCAGAAATTTGTCCACCTTTAATGTGACCTATAAACTGTACAACTCAGTTGAAAAACAACCTGAAATCTTTTAGGGAGGGGAAGTAAAAATAAAAAAAAATCCCTACTCTGGGCTAATTATCATTTTAAGCCTGTCCCTTTAATAAATATATAGTTCTGTTCTGGGTTAAAAAAAAGGTCAATAATATTCTGCTGTGGGTTAAAAAATGTAAACATTTTGGCTGGTAATATAATTTTTTTTAATACGGTAGTTTACATAGATTAGCTCCATAGTTTTTAGAATGAAACATTAGTCTGCTTCCCCTAGGTTCAACCAAGTCCAATATTTCCTAAATGAGAATATTATAGTTATTACATATCTTCTAAAGTAACATCTGCTAAAATTTTCAATTGATGTTGGAAGCAGAAGTCATGAGTGTTGTCTTACAGTAGAAAACCAACCTTAACAATATTTTTCCACACCTGGTCCAAATGCAGGGCTAAATTTTGCAAAAACACATCTGAAGTCTCCCAAAAGCATGTGAGAAAATGGTCTGATGAAACCAAGGTTGAACTTTTTGGCCATAATTCCAAAAGAAATGTTGGCGCAAAAACAGCACTTCTCATCCTCAAAAGAACACCATACCCAGGTGAAGCATAGTGGTGGCAGCATCATGCTTTGGGGCTGTTTTTCTGCAGCTGGAACAGGGTTCTTAGTCAAGGTAGAGGGAATTATGAACAGTTCCAAATACCAGTCAATATTGGCACAAAACCTTCAGGCTTCTGATAGAAAGCTGAACATGAAGAGGAACTTCATCTTTCAGCATAACTATGACCCAAAGCATACATCCAAATTAGGGATGAGCTTCGAGTTCGAGTCAAACTCATGTTCGACTCGAACATTGCCTGTTCGACCATTCGCCGAACAGCGAACAATTTGGGGTGTTCGCGGCAAATTTGAAAAGCCGCGGAACACCCTGTAAAACTATATGGGAGAATTCTAAAGTGCTAATTTTAAAGGCTTATATGCAAGTTATTGTCATAAAAAGTGTTTGGGGACCTGGGTCCTGCCCCAGGGGACACTTATCAATGCAAAAAAAAGTTTTTCAAAAACGACCGTTTTCTCTGGAGCAGTGATTTTAATAATGCTTAACATGAAACAATAAATGTGTAATATTCCTTTAAATTTCGTACCTAGGGGGTGTGTATAGTACGCCTGTAAAGGGGCGCATGTTTCCCGTGCTTAGAACAGTCCCTGAACAAAGTGTCATTTCTGCACTTTCATTTAAAAGCACTTGTGGCTATAATGAATTGTCGGCTCCCCATAATACAGAGAACAGTCGTTGAAAGTCATTGATAAAAAAAAAAAAAAGCATGGGGTTCACCATATATGTGCTCACAGAACTCTCACCTCAAAAATACTTATAATCAGCATATAGAAATATTGAATCAACTCCTTTCCACCGCTCATCACCAGGGCGTCCTCCTTCTCTGTGCCCAAATCACTCCACATTGAACTTCAATTTCACCATCTATATATTATTATGGTAATGGCTCACAGGGGAGAGACAGAGAAAAGATGCCTCCAATGGGGTAGTATATTAAAATAATAGGAGTTTATTCATAAAATAGGTATAAGGGTGGACCCTTACATAAATAAATTTAAAAACGAGCATAAAACAGTGACAATATGGCGATCATTCCCCAATCTCACATCACTTCCCGTATCGCTAGTCGTCCACTTCCGGCCACTCCCTACGCGTTACGTCATCCGCGTGACTTCATCAGGGGTCCTGATCGCCATATGAATGATTGCCATATTGTCACTGTTTTATGCTCGTTTTTAACTTTATTTATGTAAGAGTCCACCTTTATACCTATTTTATGAATAAACTCCCATTTTTTTAATATACTACACCATTGGAGGCATTTTTTTTCTGTCTCTCCCCTGTGAGCCATTACCATAATAATATATAGATGGTGAAATCAAAGTTCCATGTGAAGTGATTTGGGCACAGAGAAGGAGGACGCCCTGGTGATAAGCAGTGGAAAGCAGTCGATTCATTATTTCTATATGCTGATTATAAGTATTTTTGAGGTGAGAGTTATGTGAGCACATTTACGGATAATCACTTTACCCACATATCATTCAGTAGAAGATTCAACACAGTCTATGGAGACATATCTCCATTGGTCCATTTGAGAGACTTTAACAGTGTTTACTTGAGAGACTTTAACAGTGTTTAAATCAGTCTTCTTTCAATACATGGACTCTTTACTCTATTTTTTATGTATTTTTATGGTTTATTACAGCTTTAATTCTCCCAGATGCATTGCCATTTATTGATATACTGATATATGTATTCATTATCATATATTGGCATCCTTTCACATATTACTTATTCACTTTTAGGTGTGTGCTTTTAGACTGATGCGCAGAATCACTTTATATTCATTTTTACTTGTGTTGCTGTGAACACTACTAGGTTTTGCTGCTGGTTTATTTTGTTTGCAATTTTGCACAGAATTTGCACTTTAGTATATTGATTTTTATGCTATTACACCTTTCACTATTTATAGAGTGCACATTTGCTTTATCTATTTGTGTCTTAGACATTTTTACCTATAGTTAACACTTAACGGCGCGAGGGCCATTTTACACATATTACACTTTTATTGTTTCACTTTAAGCATTATTAAAATCACTGCTCCCAAAAAAACTGCAGTTTTTAAAACTTTTTTTGCATTGATCCATGTTCCCTGGGGCAGGACCCGGGTCCCCAAGGTCCCATAGACTTTAATAGGGTTCTAAAGTTAACATGAATTTTAGGTCTGTTCGCAGGTTCAGGTGCGAACCGAACCGGGGGGGTGTTCAGCTCATCCCTAATTCAAATCAACAAAGGAATGGCTTCACCAGAAGACTAAAGTTTTTAAATGGGCTCATACCCAAAAAGACTGAGTGCTGTAAAAAAATCAAAAGGTGCTTTAACAAAGTATTCATTTAACCACTTCCCGACCGGCGCACACAGATGTACGTCAGCAGAATGGCACGGACAGGCAAATGGGCGTACAGGTACATCCCTTTAAATTTGCCGCCATGCCATCGCGTGCGCATGCCGGTCGGGACCTCCGTGAGTCCGCGGGACTCGATCACTGTGGGGATACCCGCGATCATCTCACGGGAAGGAAGAACGGGGAAATGCTAATGTAAACAAGCATCTCTGCTCCCTGTGATCCAAGCAGAGATCAGTGACGTGTCACACACAGCCACGCCCTCCACAGTTAGACAAAAAGCCCCTAGGACACACTTAGCCCCTACACTGCCACCTAGTGGTTAACCCCTTCACTGCCAGTGTCATTTACACAGGAATCAGTGCATTTGTATAGCACTAATTGCTGTATAAATGACAATGGTCCCAAAAATGTGTCAAAAATGTCCGACGTGTCCGCCATAATGTCGCAGTCATGATAAAAATTGCAGATCGCCGCCATTACTGGTAAAAAAAAAATTATTAATAAAAATGCCATAAAACTATCCCCTATTTTGTAAACGCTATAATTTTTGTGCAAACCAATCAATAATCTCTTATTGTGATTTTTTTTACCAAAAATATGTAGAAGAATACGTATCAGCCTAAACTGAGGAAAAAAAATGTTTATATATTTTTGGGGGATATTTATTTTAGAAAAATTTAAAAAATAATGTGTTTTTTTCAAAATTGTCGCTCTTTTTTTGTTTAAAGCGCAAAAAATAAAAACCGCAGGGGTGATCAAATACCACCAAAATAAATCTCTAATTGTGGGAAAAAAAGGATGTCAATTTTGTTTGGGAGACACATTGCACGTCCGCGCAATTGTCAGTTAAAGCGACGCAGTGCGGAATCGCAAAAATGCTCTGGTCTTTGGCAAGCAAAATGGTCCGGGGCTTAAGTGGTTAAGAGCGTGCACACTTATGCAACCATATTATTATTTTTTTTTTATTTTTACTTCCCTCAACCTAAAAGATTTCAGTTTGTTGTTCAACTGAGTTGTACAGTTTATAGGTCACATTAAAGGTGAAAATAGTTCTGAAATAATTTATCTTTGTCTAATTTTTTTACACCACAGAAACCTGACATTTTAACAGGGGTGTGTAGACTTTTCATATCCACTGTAATTTATTGATATATTTAGTTGTTGGTTTTGGTTGGAAGTATTGTAGTGGTAGCACTTTATTTACAAAATTTTGGTGAATTTAATATTGAGGCAGTCAGTTCACATGGTTTAGTTCACCATTTTCTCACATTTTACTTTCTGTACTTAATAGTAGGGATGAGCCGAACACCCCTCGGTTTGGTTCCCATCAGAAAATGGGAACAGGCAAAAAATTTGTTCGAACACGCGAACACTGTTAAAGTCTATGGGACACGAACATGAATAATCAAAAGTGATAATTTTAAAGGCTTATATGCACGTTATTGTCATAAAAAGTGTTTGGGGACCCGGGTCCTGCCCCAGGGGACATGTATCAATGCAAAAAAAGTTTTAAAAACTGAATTTTTTTCGGGAGCAGTGATTTTAATAATGCTTAAAGTGAAACAATGAAAGTGAAATATTTCTTTAAATTTCATACCTGGGGTGTCTATAGTATACATGTAAAGTGGTGCATGTTTTCCGTGTTTACAACAGTCCAGGCACTAAATTTCAAGGAAATTACATTTCTAAAGGGAAAAAAATCAGGACAAACAATTCATTATAGCCGCAAGTACTTTTAAATTACTTTTTTCACTTTAGAAATGTCATTTTGTGCTGGGACTGTTGTAAACACGGGAAACATGCACCACTTTACAGGCATACTATAGACACCACCCAGGGAGGAAATTTAAAGGAATATTTCACTTTTCTTGTCTCACTTTAAGCATTATTAAAATCACTGCTCCCGAAAAAACAAAAGTTTTTAAAACTTTTTTTGGGGCAGGACCCAGGTCCCCAAACACTTTTTATGACAATACTGTGCATATAAGACTTTAAAATTAGCACTGTTGATTTCTCCAATAGACTTTAAAGGGTGTTCCGGGGCTTTCGAATTTGCCACGAACACCCCAAATTGTTTGCTATTCGGCGAACAGGCAAACACGCGATGTTCGAATCGAACTTACGTTCGACTCGAACATCTGGCTCATCCCTACTTAATAGTAAGCTATAATAAAAGGGATTGACTCAACTTTATATTATGTACAGGTATAGGAAGAACTAGACTAACCTTTAAATAGTCTTTGCATTTTTGCTATCAAATAATCCAGGTGCTCCTCTAGCTATTATTCCTCCAACAGTAACTGCTGTCTTCATAAAGTGTAGGTGCAATATATACAGTTATTATCTTAGTTTTTCTAATGATTTAACCAGCCAAGTAATGAGCTTTGTTATTGTTAGTAGCACAAATGAGAGATGCAGAATAAGCACTATGATTAGCTAAATCATAACCTACAATCATTTGGGCTACATCTATCTAAAGTAATGACCAAAAGTGGAATTTTATGATACGTTTGATCAATTACATTCTTTATGGTTGGCCCCTCTACTGGGAGATTTAGGAAAAGCTAAAGTTAACTACCGGCTTAGCCTTCCCTCTAGAGTAATAAATTAAGTAATTTATTGCATCTGCTGACATTAGATTTTTGGTTGTGGAATAAATACTGAAATATTGATCTTCACTTCTGCTCTTCTTTTCTCAAATAGGGTTCCTGAGAAAAGAAAACAGTTGATTTATGCCACATGTATGGCAAATTAATTTAAAGTTTACATTGGTCATTAATTATTGCAAACTTGCTGTATCAGATGATTAGTCATCCTTTTTTCCTCAACAAAAGGATTAAACAAATGTACTATTTTGGGTTAATAGTAAGTAAGGAAAACAAGACAGGAATGGAAAACAAAATTATATATATACTATATATATATATATATATATATATATATATATATATATATATATATATACATATATATATATATATATATATACACATACACATACACACATACATATATACAAAGACTAACGACATGTAGAATGATGCAGGGGTGTTTCTAATGTCTTAATAGACCAGGGGCACCTCTCGACACAAAGATTAAAATGTCTAGGAGATTGTTTATTGCCATGATGACTACTTTAAACCAAATCTAAGACTAATAAATTATTTTTACCTGAACAGGAATTGGTCTAAAAATGGTCACATTACGATGACAAAATAAATAATAGATGAATAAAAAAAAAAGTAGATACATTATACAACATTGCAAAGCGTTATAATGTATAACTTACATATCTCAAAGAAGACTTGTGGAACTGTGTAGAAGACCCGTGGCACATGCCCTGGGTGCCAGGGTCTCGCAACGTCTCTGGTAATGAGTATTTTCATATTTATATTGTGTTATTATAGGCACGCTTGTGATCTGGGTTCACATAAGTTTGCTTATGTTGGTGCAATCAGTAAACAAGAGCCCTTAATGTATCTGGTTAAGCAAACACAAAAAATTGTAATATGAAAAGCCCCATGATTACTAAGATAGTAAGGTATTAAAGTGATGGTAAGGGGTTTTTTTTTTTTAATAACAAACATATCATACTTACCTCCACTGTGCAGTTCGTTTTGCACAGATTGGCCCCGAACCTTGTCTTCGGGCATCCCCGACAGCTCTTGCGGCTCCTCCCCACATCAGAAACCCCCTAGGAGAACCGCCCTCCTGAGGGGGTTACCATGCGGGTGCATTTCCGAGTCCAGCATTCGGCATCCAAAGTTGCTGAATGTATGACTCAGCCCCGCCCCCGGCGTCCGCATCATTGGATTTGATTGACAGCAGCGGGAGCCAATGCTGCTATCAATCTATCCAATCAAGAGCCAAGAACCCTGGGCAGAGATACAGCGTGTCCCCACCGAGTCAAGTTCCAGGGCTCAGGTAAGTAAAACAGGGGGGCCGGTCACTGCCAGGTGTTTTTTCACTTTAATGAATAGGATGCATTAAGGTGAAAAAACATGAAGGTTTACAACCCCTTTAAGGGCACACATGCCAATAAGGAAGCAGCTTTAAAAAAAAAACACCTTCATCCTGAAGCAAATAAGTTAGTGTACATTGGGGTATTCATAATTATAGAATGCATTCACAAAGAGCGAGTGAGTGTAATCTTATACTTGTGCTTGCTGTGACCCAAGCATGCATGTATGCATATGAGCATTTTGAAACCCCAGAAAATATTTTTTTTGTTGTAATTGCAGTACATGACCACATACATGTTTACATGTGTTAAATCACACATTAATGTGTGTTGGGGTAAGGAAGCCCATTCATTGTGAAGGGGTGATCAACACATCACAACTGAATTTTGAAAGTATGCATTTTTTTCCCCAGCGCACTTTAATGCATCATTAGGTAAAATCTGTGCATCATGGTGTACTTACCGTATATACTCGAGTATAGGCCAACCCGAATATAAGCCGAGGCACCTAATTTTACCACAAACAACTGGGAAAACTTATTGACTCGAGTATAAGCCTAGGGTGAGAAATGCGCAGCTACTGTAAGTGGAAAAGAGGGTCAACGATGCCCATTTGCAGCCTCACTGTGCCCATGCAGATGGACACAGTTGACCGATTTGGGGCCCAGTATCTCGGGGTCACTTAGTGCTAGGAACCCCTCTTTGGATATGTTGTAGTGCTAATTCCACTGGGTTGGAATACAACATTTGGGGTTCCTAGCACCAAGTGTCCCCGAGATATGGGGCCCCAAATTCGGGTCAGAAAATCTCAAGCACTTTTCTGCAGCAGAGAATGACATTTTCTGAACCGACTTTGGGGCCCTGTATCTCGGGGCCACTTAGTGCTAGGAACCCCATCTTTGGATATGTTGTAGTGCTAGTTCAACTGGGTTTGAATGCCAAATTTGGGGTTCCTAGCTCCAAGTGTCCCCGAGATATGGGCCCCAAATTCGGGTCAGAAAATGTCAAGCACTTTTCTGCAGCAGAGAATGACATTTTCCGAACCGATTTTGGGGCCCCGTATCTCGGGGCCCCTTAGTGCTAGGAACTCCATCTTTGGATATGTTATAGTGCTGGGTCCACTGGGTTGGCACACCGAATTTGGAATTCCTAGACCCAAGTGGACCCGAGATACGGGGCCCCAAAGTCGGGTCGAAATTTTTTTTTTTTTGCTGCAGAAAAGTGATTGACTCGAGTATAAGCCGAGGGGGGCACTTTCAGCACAAAAAAATGTGCTGAAAAACTCGGCTTATACTCGAGTATATACGGTACATGAAGAATATAAAGGAAGATGAATCCAGTGCCAGTGTTTTTTTTCCTGACAGCTGCACTTCATGCATGCTATACTGAACCTGCAAGAAATGAAAATGCAAAATAAATAACAGATGTAAGATAGCCCCAAAATATCTATTATAATTTTTGTTTTAGGTACAACAACATTACGAGCAGATTCACACCCGTGCTCTGCAGTTTGGGTGCAGTGCGATTTATGTGCTTTTTACACACAGTTTTAGGTGCACTCCCATTGCGTTTCCCTTAAAAGTCCTGCATGATGCATCTTTGATGTGCTTTCAAAAAATGTACAATCTAATAGAAGTTAATGCAGATGCAATCAGGCTGCAAACAAATTGCTGTGAACTGGTGTAACCCCCATGCCTTAACTTTCACTTATTCAGGCTCTGGAGCATATGCTGCTTAGTTTTGAATGACAAACAAATGTATCTGTGTTTTAGCGCAATCCAACAGAATACACTACCATGCATTGCTGTGTGTAGCTGCTAGAAAAAATGCAGCAAGAGCAATTTTTGGTATGTTTTTGCATGCTATGAGTGGACTTCCTTATTGCAACACAGGTTAAGATGTGAGCGTTAAATGTCACACCATGTTGTGAAAGGGTCCTAAAACCATGCATTTTCTAATACAAGTTAGTTGGACAGAATATTAGTACAGTCTTGTCAATGGGGACACAGACAGAAATTAAACTTTTTTAATGATTGAATGGGGGATGCTTCGATTGCTGTATAAGTCACTACTGGGGAGATTATTATCACTTTCTGGGACAGGAAATGAGGCTAAATCTCTTATAAGTGGACAGAAGTGGCAACAGAAACCTAACAAAGAATCCAACCCTTCCCTACTCTAACCAAACAGAATAGTTGTCAGGGAGTTGCAACTGCATAATGTATGTTAACAATTATCCTATGTGCACTGCCACTAAAATATACACAACACTAGCAATTATTACCGACAGGAATTCTCAGTTCGAACATATAGCAATTAATGTTTAAGATCACTAAGGGTACTTTCACATTGGGGTGGTGCCGGCGTTAGCGGTAAAGTGCCGTTAGTTTTAGCGGCGCTCTACCGGTCTCAAATCAGTGCTTTTCGGCTGCTATTGGGGTGCTTTTAACCCCCACTAGTGACCGAAGAAATGGTTAAAAGTGCCTGTGTTGCGGCGCTGCCGAAGCAAATTGGCAGGCGCTTGGGCAGTGCTGCCCATTCATTTCAATGGGCAGGGCGTTTTGGGAGCGGTGTATACACCGCTCCCCCACCACACCAAAGATTCTGCTTGCAGGGCTTTTTTCCCGTCTTGCACACACACCGGGTGTTTTTTTGGCACTGAAACGCCTGAAAAGCGCCACGGTGTGAAAGGGGTCTAACTGGATCAAATGCAATCCTGGTAATAGCCCCTTGGTCACAGCCAACTAGAAAATACCTTGAATAACACTTGTTCTCAACTGTCTGGGACTAAACATCAATGAATGTACTCCTGCCATTTCAATTAAAATTACACCAATCTTCACATAAGACAATTTTACATTATTCACACATTAGATAAAGTGGAAGGAAGAGCCATATTGTTTCTTCTGTAACAAGCCTTAGCCTAATGCCGCGTACACACGGTCGGAATTTCCGATGGAAACAGTCCGATGGGAGCTTTTCATCGGATTTTCCGACCGTATGTATGCCCATCTGTCTTTTTCTGTCAGAATTTCTGTCAGGCTCACTTCTGCATAGAAACCAATGAGCTTCCATGTTTTATTACCAAAGCTTAATTGAACAAGCTGGTGTTAGAAGCCCATTGATTTCTATGCAGACGTGAGCCTGATCTTGCACTTTCTAGCTTTAGTAAATAATTCCCATTGTGTACTTAAAAGTGGGGTATGCCTGTATATTATTGGTCTAAAGCCAATATTCTTGTTATTATTGGCCCTAGACATATCTCTGATCTGGGTAACAGTCACACCTGTAGTCATGAAACCACATTAAAATGGAAGTTATTCTGCCACTATAATAACAGAGCACCACTTTTTGATGGACAGGTGGCCAGTAATGGTTTATGGTAGATCATGACATTGGGCGGTGCTTTCAAAGCCAGTTCACACCAGAATTGCAGACCATGTTTCTGTGCCATTCCTATGCATTCCCCCACAGTGCAATTTGTCAGCCTAATCATTTGAATTGCCTGCAAATGGCACATGAAGTAGTGGATGCACTACTTTAGAAAATCTCCACACAAAATTGATTGGTACAGTGGTACCATGCAATCTGGTGCCGGAAAACGCATTGCGTTTGCAATCTGCTTTTGGGGTGCAGCTAACAATGTATTGGTACCCGCAGCAGATTGCAAAGACAGTGAATTTTGAACACTGTGCCAGAAGTGTACACAGAATGCAATTTTCCCACACCATGTTTTGATGTAAGCACCTGGCTTTATTGGCTGTTTTCTTGTATGTTTCAAAGATTGATTTTATCAGTATTTTATTGTTATTTTGTTATTGTTGTTTTGTCATTTTGTTCATTTATTTATTTAACCACTTGAGCTCCAGAAGATTTGGTTCACACTGATGCGAATTGGATGCAGGTTTTCCCACATCCAATTCGCATGACAGGACACTGTGACCGGCTCTCAAAGGAGCCAGCTCACATAGCTCCAAGCTGGCCACGGAGCACACTGGAAAAGGGTCCTGTGCTTCTTTGGCTCCGCTTCAGGTGCAAATTCACCTGAAATGGTGTACAGGGACGCACCGGACCCCTGCTGTGAGCCGTGGCTGCAGCTAGTGTGAACCCAGCCTTATGACCAGGCCATTTTTTGTTATTCTGTACTATGCTACTTTAACTGACAATTGCAACGCTGTACCCAAATTAAATTCATATCATTTATTTCACACAAATAGAGCTTTTTGCAAAAAATATATATTTTTTACTTTCTGCCATGAGACATATCCAATAAAGAAAATGCCCCCCTGCCCCAAAGCACCTGGTCCCCATGTTGATGGGGACCAGGGCCTCTTCCCCACAAATCTGGGCTGTGGTTGTGGGGGTCTACGGGCAGGAGGCTTATCGGAATCTGTATTCCAGATCTCAACCCCCCTATGTGAATGTATATGGGGTACATAGTATCTCTACCCATTCAACAAAAAAGTGTCAAAAAGTAATAAAAACTAAACAAAACGAATGACAGGTTGCAAAATAGAATAAGACAAACCCCCAAAAATACATTAAGACCTCTTTCCCACTGAGGAACTTTACAGGCGGTATAGAGCTAAAAATAGCACATGCAAAGCGCCTGTAAAGCACCTGTAAAGCGCCTGTAAAGTGCCTCTCCTTTCACTCCAATGTGAAAGCCAGAGGGCTTTCACACTGGAGTGGTGCGCTGAGAGGACGCTCAAAAAAGTCCTTCAAGCAGCATCTTTGAGGCGCTGTAGGAGTACACTGTACACTGCTCCTAAAGCCCCCCTGCCCATCGAAACCAATGGGCAGCGCCGGCATAGCGCCGCTGCAGCAGCGCTTTGCGGATGCTTTTAACCCTTTTTCGGCTGTTAGAAGGGGGTTAAAAGTGCCACCCTAGCGGGCAAAAGAGACACAAAAATTACAGTAAAGCGTTGCAAAAAATATTGGCGCTTTACCACCGATGCCTGGAAAGTGCCCTAATAGTAAAACAGTCAGGACTGAGCATGCAAGCCCTTTACAGGATAATTTGGAGTTGGTGACTGGAGACAAAGAGAAGGTAAACGTATTAAATAACTTTGTCAGCTCTGTGTCAGGGTAATGGGCGTAGGACAGGGAATATGGCCAGTACCCGTCATGGCTGCATTAGGAGCATCTATGTGCGCATGTGGGCGCACACGACAGGCGCACACAGATGCGCAACAGCGGGAGCACGCTAATGCGCATGCTAATGCGTGCTAATGTGCGCGCTAATTTGTGCGCTAATGTGCTAATTAGCTAATATGCTAACGTGCGAGCTAACGTGCGTGCTAACGTGTGTGCTAACGCACGTGCGCACATCGCAGTATTCTTTGGCGCCCCCTGGTCTATGTAAGCCTGGTGCTGGTACACGCTGGTTGCTGGATTATCGTCAGCTTCCGTGTCTCCTGTTCCTGTCGTTTACCTGCTTCCTCTTATCACCTGGCTTGCCGCCTGCATTTGACCCCAGCTTGGACCTGACTACTCTCCTGCTCTGCACCTGTACCTTGACTGTCCTCTCGTGTTTGACCCCTGGCTTGGCTACCGACTCCGTTCCTAATTATCCTGCTGTACCTTCATCTCGCACTGATTCCTGCTGTATAGGATCTCTGGCTTGGCTCTGATTCCGTTCCTGGTTGCCACACAGCTACATACCTGGGATCTCTCCTCGCACGGTTGCCACATCAACCATACCTGCACACCCCAGCAGCTCCCTGCTACCAGCTACCCAGCTCAGCACTCGGCAACCCGTGCACCTTTAGGCACCGTACTCCCTGTCTCATTACCAGGGTTACGTTGCACTTAGCCACAAGGGGCGCCCTCTCCGCAATCCGGCCTCACATCCAGGACTCTGACACTCTGTGTATACAAAGGAAAATGGAGGAGCTCAAGTTCATGATGGGGATAGTCATGGCATTAGCCATAGCGCTTATATATAAAAGGGATCCAAGTCTTTACCAAGTTAGTTTAACTTACATAGTTTGGAAGATACTTGAGCGTTTGATAAAAGACTACATAGCATAGTTTTTGCTAGAAAGTAATATTATAAGCAATAGACATCATGGATTTACAAAATCTTAATTTTTTTTTTTAATGAGGAAGTATGCAAAAACTTAGATGAAAGAAATGCTTATGGATATAGTATGGTTATGGATATAGTATACATTTGACACAGTTTCCCATACACAGCCAATCTATGCACCGTACACGGTCGGATATTCCGATGGAAAAAATCAGATCGGATTATGTTGTCGGAAATCCCAATCATGTGTGAGCTCTAGCGGACTTTTTCCGAGCAGGATCTAAAATTTTCCGACAACAAAATCCGATCAGACTTTTTCCTATCGTGTGTAGAGAATTCCGACGCACAAAGTGCCACGCATGCTCAGAAGAAATTTGGAGATGAAAGCTATTGGCTACTGCCCTGTACGTAGTCCCGGCGTACGTTTTGTACATCACCTCGTTCGGAATGATCGGATATTCTGACAACTTTGTCCGACCATGTGTGTGCAACACCAGTTTCGGACAAAATCCGACGGAAATTATCCGACGGATTTGGGGATCGGAATGTCCGACTGTGTGTACGGGGGCTTAAAGTCTAGGGTTTGAAAATGTATAGAAAAGGCTAAAAGGCTGTATTTAGAGAGTACCAATTAATGATTCATACTGAGAATTGTCTAGTTATTAGAGGTGTACCCCATGGTTTAGTGTTGGGATCTTTATTTTCTAACCTATTCTTAAATGATATAGGGTTTGGGATTAAGAATACCATGTGTTTGCAGATGACACCATGTCATGTAGCAGAATATTTTCTTTACAGGATGTCTCCAACTTACAGGCAGAACTTAGTGCACTGTTTGATTAGGCAACTAAGTGGCAAATGAGGTTTCTCATATTAAAAGAGGTATAGTTTCCATGGAGAGAGTAATTTGCCCCTGTACAAAGTGCAAGTAGGGAATATGCAATACAGTTTTGGGCACCAGTTCACAAAAAAAGGATATCGGGGTACTGGAGAAAGTGCAGGGCAAGCAAAGTGATAAGAGCCATGGAGGAACTCAGCTATGAGGAAAGTTTAGCTGAATTTTTTTTTCACCCTTGAGAAGAGGAGATTAAAGGGGGATATGATCAGAGTTCTCTATATAGAGGTTTTCTGTTTTTTTTTTTTTATTTATACATTTTTGGTTGAACTAAATGCACTTGTGTTATTTTTAACCTGCTAACTATATACTGTAACAATTTATTATTTATGATGTCTAATTTGGAAACAGATTTGTTTTTTGATTTTCAATATCACTTCATGCACCAGCTGTACCTGGATCATGCCTAAGTGGTTTGCAGAGAAAATCTCCATTAGAGTCATGTGACATCACATGTTGCCACCTGGAGCTTTGCAGCAATCTCTCTTCCAAGGATGTATCTTTTGAAATCAGAATCAGTCAAGCAGAGTGATGGGATGATTGGTTGCATGGTTTTATGGTACTTCCACAATTTATTTTTATAAGTAAAGGTTTAAAGCGGACCTTCAGTATTTTTTTCAACTTTCCATTTGTTAAATCTTCTGCCCTTGTTGTTTTAACTTTGGATAGTATTTTTTTTTTCTGCCAGTAAATACCTTATACAGCCCACTTCCTGTTTCTTGTCTGGCAATAAGCCTATACTTATGACATCATGCACAGCTCTCTCTGTCACTCTCGTGAGAATTTGGTAGGATGGGAGGGGGCAAGAGTCATAAGAGGGCCAATGAGAGCTACGGGGCTGCAGAGCTGGAGGTATGCCTCTGTGTGTTTGCGTAAATCCAGGAAGTGAACAGGCAGCAGTTTCAGCTGCCCACAGTTAAAATGGCTGCAGCCAGACTTAGTGAAGGAAGATTTCTGCAGCATATTTGGCATGTGTAAAATCACAGTATATGCAAAATAATATGCAAAGTGGTTGGAGGGAAGCTTCAGAAGAGCAAATATGTTTTTATTACAAATTATGTTAGCAGACTGCAGTTTCTCTTTAAGTGCTTGCTAATGTGTTATGTCTTTTGGATCCTTGACTTTCATTTGAATGTCTCTTATCACAGGACAGTTCATAGAATAAAATCATAATTTCATAAAGTATTAAAAAAACTGTCAATATCTTCCCTCCTTATGGAAATAAAATATCCCTTTCAGAATTATGATGTGAATTACAACTCTCTCAGCTAATTTTGCACACAGTAAAAGCCAGGTACCTGGTTTTGTTTTTCAGTAACATCCATTTTAAATAATAATGTAATATTTATGATGTGGTTGGATCCATTCATGTCTTTTTTTGAAGCATATTTAAGCATTCGTTTTGCACATTATGTGGCCACATATATATTTGTATATATACAGTAGTTTTTTACAGTACTGTAATGTGCAATTTAATATTCAAGATACAGTGAAAGTTATTATTGCTTGTAAATCACAATTTATTTTCTTAAAAGTGCCATCTTGTGTCCTTTTTTCATACTGCAGTTTTAGCATTGACTGCAGTTTTTCTTGACAAACACACACTGAGTGTATATATATATATATATATATCAATTTCCAATATTGAAAGACAGTTTGTTTGGGGGCTTTTATGTTTGTAGAATGTGAATGTTTTTTTTTTTTTTTCCAAGAAAGGTTTATTGAAAATTGTAATAACAACAAACAGTTTTACACAGTCAATGTTTACAACGTAGTGTATGTTACAAGTAAACAACAAGTAATTGAAACACTGCAGGTAAAGCAAGACAGATAAATTTCCTAAGCAATATATCGAAGGCAGGATTGTAGCTCGCGTGAACAAGCCTGGCAACCGAGAACTATCGAACTGACGCTAACGGAAGGGCAGGGGCCTCATTAGCGAGTAGTACAGACAAGCTACAGTAAAACACTATCATAATACTAAGTGCTAGGCAAACAAGAGAAACCTCGAAGGAATAAACAAGGGTGAGTACTATACCCTTTCCTTACTTATAGGAGTGAGGTTGGAACAATTCCGGGAATGCGGTCTCGGACCACAAGCATTCTCCGATGTATGTCAGTAGAAAGGCACGGGTAAACCTGGAGTAAAGTAAGTTAAGGCATTGCGGAAAGTAGCGGGGTAGGAGGCAAGACGGAAAGGGTGTGGACCCACATTATAGGGAAAAAGCCTTGGGTAGCCAGCACCAAAGGCCAAGAGGTGTCACATATCTGGAAAGGGGGAGGGGCTGAAGCGAACCTGTCGGGGTAGATTTGAAATATTAGTCCTGACTCCGGGAGTCCGGGGGTTTGGGAGGACAAGGAGAACGTAAATGTCTGTATTCATCCGTGGTGGTAAAGTGGTGCCAGCAGGCCCACACGGTATTGAATTTAGAGGGAGAGTCCTTAGATTGGTGAATCAAATTCTCCATTTCTTCGATTTTAGAAATGCGACTAAGCCAATCCGCAATAGTTGGTGGAGTAGGCGATTTCCAACGCACAGGTATGCACAGTTTCGCTGCATTCAGTAAATGTAGTACAAGGGAACGGTGATAATGTTTGAAAGGGATAGAGGAGTGATGTAGGAGCATTTGTGCAGGTGTAAAGGCTATTTGGTATGTAGTAATCTGTGAGGTGAGGCGATGTACTTCCTGCCAGAAAGGTTGTAGTAGAGGACAGGACCACCATATATGCAAGAGAGAGCCATCCCTGTTAGAGCATCTCCAGCATTCCGGAGGTATAGCCGGGGTCATTTTGTGGAGTCTGGATGGGGTCCTGTACCACCTGGAGAGTATTTTGAAGCCGTTTTCTTGCGCTGTAACGTTAATGGTCCCTTTATGAACATGTGTGAATACACGTTCCCAATCTTCGTCTGAGAGATCTAGAGATAGATCTCGTTCCCACTGCCGCGTAGCGACATTGGCCTTAGAGTTACTGTCAGCAAAAAGCATTGAGTAAATTTCCGAGATTAAGTGTCGTTGCGGTTCCTGTTTGGTACACAGTGTCTCAAAGGGTGTAAGTCGTCTGCCAAAGTCAGGTCGTTTGGTAGGGTCGGTCAGAAAGTGTCGGATCTGGAAGTAGGTCCAATACGGGCAAGATTGGTCATTCTCTCGTCTGGGTATATGGGGGCGGGTGAGGAAGGCGTTATTGGAAAAAAAAATGTCTAGCTTGAACAGTAGGATAGGGCCAGAAGGCAGCCAGGAAGGAGTCTGACATACCCACCGGGAATTCCGGATTGTGCCGAACAGGCGTTAATGGACTTTGCATTGACGAGATGTGCTGGGTCCGGCATGATTTTTGAAATGTGTGTAAAGTACTGGCAATTAAAGGGTGTGCTTTACAGGGACGGGGTACAACTGCTTGGGCTATCCACGGTAGTTGGCCTATAGGGACCGTAGAGAATTTGTTTTCGATGTTTATCCAGTCTTTTGATGATTTGTGAATGTTCCAGTCAATAATCCTCGTCAGTTGACAGGCCCAATGGTATTTGGCAACATCTGGAAGGCCTATCCCACCTTTCAGCTTTGGTAAGCAAAGCTTATCTAGACTAAGTCTAGGTCTGTCTTTGCCCCAGAGGAAGTCAGTGCACATTTTGCGGTACGAGTGAAAGAAGGTCTGGGGTAGTTTTATCGGGATCGTTTGCAGGACATATAATAGTCTGGGAAGAACGTTCATTTTGAGTATGGCAGCTCTGCCAAACCATGAGAAGACTCCAGTGGACCAAGCCTTTAGATCTTTTTGGATGCGTTGAAGAATGGGGACGTAATTTGCGGTATATAGGTCAGATAGACGGAAAGGGAGTGCAATCCCCAAGTACGTTATCGCGTCGCGGTTCCATTTGAATGGGTAATTAGTTTGGCAAAGTGAAAGGGTATGCTGATGTAAGGAGATATTAAGTGCTTCCGACTTCGAGAAGTTGATAAGGAGATTCGAGAGGGTGTGAAAAGTTTTAAAATCTGCTAGTAAGTTGGGTAGAGAGACATGGGGTTCAGTGAGGAATAGGAGGATATCATCCGCGAAAGCAGAGAGTTTGTAGGTGGTATCAGACACAGTCACTCCTTTGATGTCGGGGTTGGCACGCAGGCGTTGGAGAAGGGGTTCAAGAGTGAGTACAAATATTAATGGGGACAAAGGACAGCCCTGACGGGTGCCATTAGATATGGAGAAGGCATTCGACAGGTGGCCATTGACTCGGACCTTCGCGGTGGGAGATGAATAGAGAGCCATGATGAATTGGAGCATACGATCTCGTATCCCGATCATTTTGAGAACTTCCTCCATGTAGTCCCATGCCACCCTGTCGAATGCCTTCTCCGCATCAAGTGAGAGAAAAAATCCCTGTTGTGTCGATGAAGTCAGCCAGTGGTGTAAATTAATTGCTTTAGTCGTGTTGTCTCTTGCCTCTCTACCCGGGATGAACCCTACTTGGTCAAGCGAGACTAGGTTGGGTAAGAGTGGCAAGAGACGATTAGCTAGAATTTTAGCAAAAATTTTTAGGTCGACATTAAGGAGGGAGATTGGCCGGTAATTAGTCACTAAAGTGGGATCTTTGTTTGGTTTGGGTATGACTGTAATGTGGGCTGTCAATAGGTCTCGGGGTGGGGGATTAGAAGAAGAGATGGAATTGAAGGCCGTCAAAAAGTGGGGTTTCAGAATGTCCGCAAAAGTTTTATAGTACGCCGTTGTCAAGCCGTCAGGGCCCGGGCTCTTACCGGGTTTCAGTTGCTTGAGAACTGCGTCTACTTCTGAGCATGTGATAGGCCGGTTAAGGTCACTGGTCTCAGCGTCAGATAAAGGTGGCATATTATATTTAGTAAGAAAGTCCCTGATGAGCTGTCGACGAGCTGCGTCTTCAGTGAGCGAGGTGGTGGGGTGTAGGTTGTAAAGCTGTGAGTAGTAGCGAACGAATTGGCTCGCTATCTGGTCATTGACCGCCGTGGGAAGTCCCTGGGAGTTTGTTATAGAGTGTACAGTCATTGAAGCTTTTTTAGTTCTGAGAGCCCTAGCTAAGAGCTTACCAGCCTTGTTCCCGTATTCATAAAAGGTTTTTTGTGACAGAACGTAGTTTCTCCTAATCTGTTTATTTAAGGCGTCTAGGAGCTCAGTGCGTGCTTGGATAAGTTCAGACAGGGAGTCTGTGGCTAGGGAGCGTTTGTGAGCTTTTTCCAGTTTTTGTATTGTGTTGGATAAAGCGGAAATGTGTGACTTCCTTTCTCTGTTCCTCTTGGCAGCTATCGCAATGAGTTCACCACGTATGGTACTTTTGTGGGCTTCCCACAGTATCATAGGGGAGATCTCCGGGGAGGCATTTTCTCGGAAATACAGCTCCAAACGTTTAGTAATGGTAGTTGAAAGTGCGACGTCTGTAAGGAGAGATGGGTCTAGTCTCCAAATATGGTGTCTCGGAGGTGATTGTGTCAATTCAATCGTCAGAGAAATGGGATGGTGGTCCGAGATATACATAGGGTGTATCCTGGCAGAGGTCAACATAGGTAGGTCAGTCTGAGAGATAAAGAGGTAGTCCAGTCTGGAATAACGGTTGTGCGGTGCTGAATAGAACGTAAAGTCCTTTACATTCGGGTTGAGTGTGCGCCATGCATCGTGTATCGAAAGTTCCTGAAGGCGTGTCTTAATCGATCTAAGTGCCCTGTAAGGCATAGAGGAGGCACCAGTCGAGGTGTCCTGAGAGGGGTTAAGGGGGACATTGAAATCGCCTCCCAGTATTAGCATTCCTTCTTGGAACGCGGAAAGCTGGCGTAGAGTGTTAGTAAAGAAGGAGACTTGCCCGGTGTTAGGAGCATATATATTAGCTAGAGTAACTGGTTTGCCGTACAGCATACCCTTTACGAATAGGAAGCGAGCCTCCTCATCAATGCATGTATCTTGAACCTGGAGAGGGCAATTTTTTGCGATCAGGATAGAGACGCCTTTGGTCTTTGCAGTAGGATTAGTGGCATGGTAGGATGTGGGAAAGCGTGCGTTGGAAAGTTTAGGAATGGAGTTGGTCTTGAAATGGGTTTCCTGCAAAAAGGCAACACTTGCCTTATGTCTGTGGAGGGAAAGAAGTACTTGGGACCTCTTCTCGGGGGTGTTGAGTCCTCGCGTGTTGAGAGAGACAACTGTCACTGCCAGTTTGGGTGGCCTCCTTTGAGGTTGTGATTGTGTGTGGGGCGACGACATAATGTGGTCAGCAGGTCGGGTTGACGTGTAGAGTAACCGAGTGCCAGTGAACGAAGCGAGTGCTCGACTGAGACGGAGTCCCCAGAGACTGGTTATGCAAGGTATGAGTAGGTCCACAGAGGAGGGGGAAAGCGAGTTGAGCAATCACAGGCGTGAAGGAGTCAAAGAATGACGGGGAAGGGGTAGTAAAGCTCGAAAACAGGTAGGTGTACGCGTGTGAGCGTGTAAACGAGCAGTTGTGCAAAGGAGTAGGTATGGCGGGTCGCAAGAACCAGCTTGCTGACCCCAGGACCTAGACGAGCTAAGTCCCACAACAGCCAAGGCGGTACAGTGGTTGGGGATAAAACTAACAGTAGTAATGGACAGTTAGGGGACCACTGAATTGGGGTTGTCTGATCTCGGTGGAGAGTGGAATGAGACGTGTCTATAATGCATCATGCTTGACGGAGAGATATAGGATTGTGCAAAAAAAAAGAAACTGAGGAGGATGGATACTGGTGGGGATCATGTCATGAATGTGGGGTATAGTAAGCGGTGTAGGAAGAATGCCACCTGTGTGTGGAGGGGTGAGGGGAGTATGGTAGGAGGGGTGTTCCCGAGTAGCTTGTGGACTAGGCAACGGGGAAAGGGGTGATCAGTTATAGGGTCTAGTAAGGTAAAAGATGTAAGGGGTACCCTGGGAGTGATGGTGGGAACACTGAGCAGGTGAGTGGGGGTGTCTAAGGCAGCAATAGGGAGCCTAAATCCATGCAGATCTAATTTGGTGATAGTCGCAAGGTAGTCAGGGCCCGATCTACCAGGGCCAATAGGCATCTAGTTTACCGTGAAGGTAGGCAGAAACAAAATGGTACAATAAAGTAGTACAAAATAAAGAAAAAATTAAATAAAGCATAGGTCAGAGGTTAAAAAGCTAATGATGTGCATAACAAGCAGATATTTGTACCGTAATTCTAAGGTAGGTTTAGGTATAGTGTGTGTTCCTACGAAAGAATCATTTAGTGGGGTGAGCGTGGAGCAGAATTCTACTTAGGGGGGTTTCCAGAGTATGAGGGCGAGGCTAGTAGCATGAGTGGGGAGAGATCATGGCACAGGAGGGAACGCCGGAGCACGGCATATGGCTTCCCCACCTTATTCTGTGAAAGTTGGGTGTCGTAGGTCTACTCCCTATTGTGGGCGGTGTAGGTGGAGTACTCATCTGTTCAGTTAGGGGGTCTAAACTGACAAATCACAGTGAGGAGAAGCAGCGTGCGAGTAAAAAATACGTGCAGTATCACATGTCATAGGTCCATGGCCGCGCTGTCCAGTGAAATTCATTTAACATGACATTTCCTCCCTCACTGAAACCAGCCCAGCGCACTGTGAGTATGTGGATATCCGTATGAAATATAGACATACCTATATACAGTTTGGTAAGAGCATACATGTCACCAGCATTCTCATGTATATATCATAGAACAGACAATATTATACGTGGAGTAGCCATCAGTTTAGCAAGGCGTACCACACCGGTAGGTATCAGTGAGGAGAAAAGCCATGCAAATAAAATAGTCTTACACTATTACATGCCATAGGCCTATGGTCAGGCTGTTCAGTTAAATCCATACAGTATTTATATAACGCGACATGCTCGTCCTCACTGGGGTCAGCCCAGCATATTGCAAATATGTGGTGTTCCGTAGTGATTAAATGCACATCCATAAGCAATGGCTATTCGCATCTAATACACATGCAATCCCATGTACATAGTATAGAGCAACCGACAAATTAGGTGAAGTAAGCCTTAGTTATGCAAGGCCGCAGAAATTGCCCTGTCTCAGTAAGGAGAAATGCCACGCAGGTAATGTAATTGTGCAATATCACACGTCACCGGCCCACGACAGGGCTGTACAGTGAAATTGAAGTATATAAGGCAATTTCGTCTTCACTGGAGACAGTCCAGCACAATGCAGGTAAGTGGGGTATCGTAATAGTTTTACATAAACCTATGAACCAGGGGAAATAGCATACAGGAAATAGGCAGCCCTATGTATAGAACATTTAGCAATCATCAGCTGGAAGGCACATTTTTATACACCTCTGCAAAAAAAAAAAAAAAAAAAAAAAAAAAAGGGTCTCCCCAGATATCAAGGGGGTAACCCCAAAGTGAACTCGAGAGTGAGAGACACAGGGTGCCCGGCAAGCTTCAAGGGGTAAGAGGTCTACAGTTTGCCAGAACAGGACCTGGAAGCTAGCATATTGTTACTATGGTATTTCCTCGGCAGTGCTAACAAGGAGTATCACCACAAATGGCGCGGAGGCATACAAAATGGCGGAGGGAGCATAAAAAAAAGTAAATAAATAAATAAATAAAAAATAGAAATCCTAGGGAAAGACTGAGTTATTTCGCCCATCATATGGGCAGTGTTCCGGGGCTCAAAAAGTGTATAGGAGGGGGATATCTAGGCTCAAGAGACAGCAGCTTGTCCATCCATCCCGGGTAGGTAGCAGCGTATCATGACATGGTATCACTGAGAGGGGGGTGTCTATCGGGGTGAGCGATATGCAGTGGTGATGTAGCCGGACCTGGCTACCGAGGACATACGGGAGAGTCAGCACTCGAGGGCTTAGGGGGGGGGGGGAGAGGGGGATTTACGGGCAAGTACCTGAGCAGGCGGGAGAAGTAGAGATCAATGATGTGAGCATCTAATGGTCTCGGCGGGTTCTCCTGGGAAGTGGTGTTGACATTTGGCTCGTTCCGCGGCCTCGTCTCGGCGCCGGAAGCATGTCTCGGTGTGTCGATGGGGAGCGCCGTCTGCTTGATTGGGAGTCTTGCGTCTCCATGATCCCTTCCTCGCGTGCAGGTCTTCTGGTGGCGGGCGTCCGGAATTCGGCGTACCAGTCAGGGGCTTCGGTGAAAGGGATCCCCAGTGTGTCGCAGAAGTGGTCGAGGTCCTCCGGAACTCTGAGGAGCGCCGATCGGCCAGCGGCAGTGGCAGAGAGACCGAAGGGGAACTTCCAACGGTACGGTATTGCATTAGCTCTTAGGACTTCCAGGACCGGACGTAGTTCCCTGCGGCGCTGCAAAGTGATGGTGGATAAATCTTGAAACAGGTGTATATCCACGTCGTTGTGTGTCAGCGGGCTGACAGCGCGGGCTTTGTGTAGGATTTCCTCCTTGAGTCGGTAGTCAATTACACAACATACCACATCTCTGGGGGGGTCGGCATCTTTTCCCCGTGGGCGCAGGGCTCTATGAATGCGCTCCATACCGATCGGAGTAGACGGTGCTCTGTTCAGTAGGTTATTGAATAATGCTGTTACCTCAGGGATTAGGTGTTCAGCATCGATCGATTCGGGTAGTCCCCTGATGCGGAGATTGTGGCGCCGTCCGCGGTTGTCCAAATCTTCAACGTGGCGGTTGATATCCCGAAGTTGCATGGTGTGGCAATCAATTACTTGACAGGAGCGGCGGAGGACCGCAGAGTGGGTCGAAGTGATTTTTTCAACCTCCTGAACCTTTCCCGCGATCGTCTGTATATCCACCCTGAGATCAGATATTGCTGCCGTAAGTGCCGCCGTGAGGGTGTCTTTTATGTCCGCAGCTATCGAGCGCAGGTCATGGAGGCTGGGAGGTTGTTGGGGGGTGAGAATTATCCCCTCAGCTTCTGGCAGGAGCCGTTGTGCATGGTCACGAGGCAGGCTTGAGGCCTGTGAGGAGCCTCTGGACGACGCCATATTCTCTGCCTGGGCCCGGAACATCTCTGGTATATTCTGGCTTGGACGCCCGGAGTTTTCTCTCGGGGATCGGGATCTGGAGGCTGAAGAGCCACGGGAAGAGGTTCCCATCTTCTGAGAGGTTTTAGGTGGGTAAAAATCCTCAGTTGTAGTAAAGAAATCTCTCCGTCAGCAGGAGCTCAGGAATTATGCTGCCATTCTCACTCGAGGTCAGGCCACGCCCCTAAACAAAAAAATGAAAAAAAAAAAAAAAAAAAAAAAAAAAAAAATGAAAAAAAAAAAAAAAACAAAAAAAAGAAAAAAAAAAAAAAAAAAAAAAATAAAAAAAAAAAAAAAAAAAAAAAAAAAAAAAAAAAAAAAAAAAAAAAAAAAAAAAAAAAAAAAAAAAAAAAAAAAAAAAAAAAAAAAAAAAAAAAAAAAAAAAAAAAAAAATAAGAAAAAAAAAAAAAAAAAAAAAAAAAAATAAAAGAAAGAAAAAAAAATTGAACAAAAAAAAAAAAAAAAAAAAAAAACAATTAAAGGTTTTGAAATGAAAAAGGAACCTAAAACAACAAAAAAAAAAAAAAAAAAAAAAAAAAAAAAAAAAGTGAAGATGATGAAAAAATAAAAACAAAAATAAATAAAAAAAAAAAAACAGTTGCACTCCTTAAAGAAAAAAAAAAAAAAAAAAATAGGGGAAAAAATTAAAAAAAAAAAAAAAAGAAAAGAAAATGAAAAAGAAGTGCACAAAAAAATCCCTAGTTTAGTAAAAAGAAAAATGAAGCAAAAACACTTATGAAAAAAAATGCAAAAAAAAAGAGAAAAGAAAAAGTAAAACAACATAAAAACTAATCACAAAAAAAATGCAAGGGAAAAAAAAAATAAAAAAACATTTTTGCTATTGCACATGAAAAAAGAATAATTGATGAAAGTAAAAAGAGAAAAAAGAAAAAAAAAAAAGACAGAAAAACAAAAAATAAAAACAAAAAAAAAAAAGTTCAAAATATAAACGAAGAAATGAAAAAAAAAAAGTCTTAATTTCCTAAGCCCCAAAAAGAAAAAAAAGAAAAAAAAAAGAAAAAAAAAAAAAAAAAAAGAAAAAAAATTCCCCTGCAGAGTGAAACTTCACTTGCAAAGTGCACAGTCTATTTGTCTTTAGTAAATCACCCCTAATTGTATAAAGGTAACTTTTACACTTTGCAAACTTGTCAAATCAGCCCCTAGGTGTTATATGTCTATGACCAGATGCCCTGTGGTTTTTCCCTAATGCCTGTACCTGTTGTATTTGGCAGATAAGTTATCAGTGTAAATGTCTTACCTTTACATTGGTGGTCACTGTAAATGCCCCCTCTCTTTAAATCAGAGGTCAGTTTAAACAGGGCTGGTGGAATGATCTTTGACACCCTAGGCGAACCTCATGTTGCCGCCCCCTTGGCTTTGCCCATGACTCCACCCCCTCTGCCCTGTCCATGTATATGGTGGAGGTGGCAGGGGTGAAGATTTATGCGGCACCTCTCCACATATTTCTTCAGACGTGGTCCGCAGGCCCGCACCTGTGTCTCTGGACCCGGCCTGAAGATAAAGAGTGGTAGCACCGGCTTCCTTCATCATGTCAGCCATGGTCCGCAGGTATATGGACAGGCTAGGATAGTATATAGACAGGCTAGGGTAGTATATGGACAGGCTAGGGTAGTATATAGATAGGCTAGGGTAGTATATAGACAGGCTAGGATATTATATGGACAGGCTAGGGTAGTATATAGACAGGCTAGGGTAGTATATAGACAGGCTAGGGTGGTATATGGACAGGCTAGGGTAGTATATAGACAGGCTAGGGTAGTAAATAGACAGGCTAGTGTAGTTTTTATACAGGCTAGGGTAGTATATAGACAGGCTAGGGTAGTATATAGACAGGCTAGGGTAGTATATATACAGGCTAGGGTAGTATATGGACAGGCTAGGGTAGTATGCTTCATCTGTTCCATTGTCCCAGTCTCTGTCTGCAAATAGGTTTCTGTATGATGACCAGTGTATGGTACCTTCCATGCCAGTCTGTCTCCTTGATCCAGGTGTGCTTTGATCCTTTCAGTGGCTCCCTTGAAGCCTGCCCCTCCACCCATTCTCTGAGCCCCCAGTCAGTCTGTCCTCCGGGCATCACGTTAGAGAGGATGTAGGAGGAGTCCATGCTCTGGAAGTGCAGGGTATGCTGCGCCCACTGCTTCTCGCCTTTTTGGGGGGCGGGGTCAGGGGGCAAGATCAAGGAGAAGGCAGGGGAGCTCTTCTCCTGAGTTCTGGGCTCTCAGGCCTATCTGCACTCTGCCCCTTCCTAAACACCAGCTGCATAGGGATGGATGCCCGGCTGCTTGCACCACAAGGATGCCGCTGTTTGCTGCAGCCACCAAACATGGACTCCTGGAACTAACAGAGCTCCTGCAATCCACTCCCCCACGCTATGCCATTGACAGCGCCCCCAACTGATGTGCGCTCTAGACTGGCGCCTACCTTGCCTAAAGGTAGCGCTGGCCCTGAGTGTAAATGCTGCCCTCTACATTGATAATCAGTGTAAATGCTTCTCTTACAGAAGACCTATATTGTATTGTTAGTCAATAGAGAAATTCACCCTTACATTGCTGGTAAGTGGTGAATAATCCCCCCCCCCCCCCGTGCATTGCTGGTCAGCGGAGAAGAATACCATTACATTGTCAGTCAGTGGAAAAGTACCCCATACTTAGTTATTCAGTAGAGACATGCCTGATTACATTAATAGTTAGCAATGTAATACTCCTGTATTTTTTAATCAGTAAAGAAGTGCCCCTTTACATTTTTGGAAATAAAAAGGTTCTGGTTAAATTAACAGTCAATACAGTGATGCACCCTTATGGTCATTGGTAAGTGCTAAGCTGCTAGTCTAAAATCACTAGTATCAGTGGTTTCAAAACAAATCTAATTGAATTCAGTGAGTCAAGCATATAGAGATAGCAGTGAGGAGCTGAGACACTGTTGCTGTGACTCCAGTTACCCTGAGTAACAGCACAATTGGAATTATAAAATCACAGCCAAGAAGATTCATTCACCAACAAAGAGATCTGGTGTTCTAGAAGCCTGACTGTTAGCAAGGCTGAATTTAATTTACTATTTGCTGTGTGTCGTGGAGAGATGGCTACACCCCCCCCCCCCCTGTATTTCCCATGCACACCCAGGCACCAGAAGGGTCCTTTATAAGTTCACTGAATAACTTATTTAACCCACATCCCCCCTAATGCATCACCATAGTCAAAGTAAAACAATTCTGCTGTGAACGGGAGGTACTATCTTTGGTGATCTAGGGAAAGCCATAGGTACATGCTATGTAAATATATTTTTTTCAAAACATCAACCATTTTTCATGATTTGTTTAATAACAATCAGTATACAGTATGTTAATGCATTTGAACATACAACACATTGCTGCATCATTGTACATCACTTTTCTGAGCACATTAGGCACATGCTATCATATTCACAAAACTTCCAGCTGCATTTAGTATAACATTTCTTAAAAAGTGATACTTTAAAGTAAATAAATTATATATAACCATAAACATATCCTTGTGACATTACAAAAAATATATTTGCAACAATTGTGTGAAACCACATGTTTCTACAGGCTCCCTGAGGAAGTCCCATGACTAGTGATGCAACACATCGGATGGAGCCTGCGACTTCCGGTGTCTCCAAGACCCAGAAGCAGGTGAGCAAACTTGTGTTAGGAGTACTACTGAGGCGAAAATATTACATTCTGTAAACAACCTAGCTAAATGTGAGTGTATACAGTATATACAATTTATACAGTAAAACCTTGGATTGTGAGCATAATTAGTTCCGGAAACATGCTTGTAATCCAACACTTGTATATCAAAGCGAATATCCCCATAAGAAATAATGGAAACTCAAATGATTCATTTCACAACCATTTATTCATATGTTCTTCAGTTTATAGTCCATACAAAAAGATTATAGCAATGTGATGCTGTGTAACCATAAAATGTCCATCCACAAATGGCAGCCTCCACAAGGGGATTAGAAGCAAAATCCAGCTGGAGCTACAGAGTATAAAAGAGAAGAGAGGCACCTCTAAGTGAAGCAATATGGTTACATTTAATGAAGGTACAACATTTAGCAACTCACATAGTTGATGAATAAAACAGGCACATCTAAGTATGCAGGCATCCAAGGTAAAGCTGTCCACATAGACCATCCTCCGGACCACCAGCTCTCATGGCTGTCAAACTGCAATCATGACTGGGAAGACTACCCTGTAGTAGAGCGATCTGAAACAAGGCTTGAAGCACTCATGAAACACAGAGTGGAAGGGATGATGTTGATGGCGGTGTGGAGGACAACTTGACCCTGAATGCCTGCATACTTAGATGTGCCTGTTTTAATCATCAACCATGTAAGTTGCTAAATGTTGTACCTTCATTAAATGTAACCATAGTTCTACACTTAGAGGAGTCTCTCTTCTCTCTTATACTCAGTTGTGGCTACTTGTATATCAAGACATAACTTGTTTATCAAGTCAAAATGTATTTAAAAAAATGTTGCTTGTCTTGCAAAACGCTCTCAAACCAAGTTAATTTCAAACCAAGGTTTTACTGTACTACACAATGAGCAGATTTATTTTTATTTGAGTCACAACCATGGAGAGGAGTCAGCCCCCTAAGGGGTAATTACATGTAATGGTGGAGAAAAGAGGCTTAGGGTGGATCATCACTATTTTTTACTGAAACCGCAATTATTGACCCTTTGGTCAATGCATAAGGTGAGCACCTAGAGGTGATTGGTGGTTGGAGCAACTTGGGATACTCACTTTTTTTCATTCATTAGAAGTGTGGACTGTTTTTAAGCACCTAATATTGTATTATGGACATTTATGTTCAAAAAGCACTTTTTCACTTTAATATTGAATGACCTGTCAGATTTAGATGTTTTATACAAACAAGTGGTTCACATAAAATTGTTGCATATGTTTTTTGTTATGTCACATGGATATGTTTGATATATGATTTATTTACGTTGATGCATTCAGCACGCACATATATTACACAGAGTGATTAATTTGAGTTTTAAAGGAACAGCACACCACTTTTTAGGAAAATTGTTATTATTGTCTGAGTAATTGAGTACACTTGATGGGTGGTTGCAGCAGTTTGTTACATATTTATATTTCACATAGTATACTTAGCAGCTCAGGAGTTTATTATCTTTATTTTTCAACTGATTTAGGCCTTTCATTGTTTCACACACTGTCAATTGCACACATTCCTAACATCACTCTAGGAAAACTATAAAACTAGCTCTTCTATGCTACTATGGACTTCACTACATGCTAGGGCAGGGAGACAAAGCAGAAGGCTATGCTTCTGGTTCCTGTGCTGATCAAGCCTCCCTTTAGCTCCATACATTTTTTCTAAAGGCATACAATTGAAAAGTGACAGATCCCTTGGCATTCACAAATTTTATGATTTCTCGTTTATAAATATAGACAACGAGACAGTTTCTAAGTTCTCAAATATTCATGTATGGCTTGGAATGTGTGAAGTATACATTTTCATGACTTTTTAAAAAAAGTCCCAAACTTAAACCCCCTGCCACATCAGAAGGCTTGTCTGCACAGTGAGAAATGATGATAGTTATAGTAGAGGATATTTGGTAATTTGGTCAGGACTTAAACCATGATGAGGGGCTAACCTGTAAACATCATACACTACAGTCATAATTGGTAATGGATGAGGGTATATTTATATATTATTGGTGCTATTATTGTTATTAATTTGTTATTGGTTTTATTGTAGAAGAAATTTAGAGAAGAGGGCTGTAAAACAAAAAATTGCACAGGGCACTTCTGAATACAAAATTGCATTTTTTTTTTTTTTTTTTTTTTTTTTTTCCCCACAAATCAGTAAATTATTTTTATTTTAAAGTTTGACCCTATAGGAATAGATCGCTAAGTGTATAATATAGACGTGGTGATGATTATCCTGAATATTTTTTGCACTTCAGGTTTTGTGTCACATTTTAGCATACTGTTATCAAGTAAATGTGTAGTAGAATACTTCATTTACATAATGGGATTAATGGAATGCTAATTATAGCGAGCTACAATACATTGAATGGCCCTCGTCTTGGCCATATGATCTCTAAACAGTTCATTTGTAACAGAAGTTTTAAACAATGTATTGTTTCTGCTTTAAAATGGTCAGAACCTTTTAGAATTGCAAAACATTTCTTTGTGTTCAATGGGAATGGTTCATATTTAATTCACTCATACCTCAAAAGGCATTCAACAAAAGCACTTATAGGTGTTTAAAGCGGGATCTTAGAGCAGCCGTCGCCAGGCTCCTGAAGGGTTGCGTGGGATCAAGTCAAAGACAGTAGCAAAGTCACTGAACAGGCCAAGGTCAGCAAAAAATGGTCAGTGCAGTACCACATCATGAGCATGATCAAAGTCAAGGTCAAGAACTAGAAAAGCAGAAGTACAGAGCAGTCGAAAGGCAGGTCAAGGATACCCCAGGTCTAAAAAAGAAAGCATATGCAGTTCTCACTTTAGCAGGACATCTACTAAAATTGGAACAATACAGAGAAGATTAGCATGGCCTCCGCGCAAGGATGACATGTACATTTTTTTAATATGTTTAACTTTGTTTTCTATGTTTCTATGTCTAGATTGTTATGCATCTCTGATCACCCATTTGGAATCATGAACTTTAATGTTTCCTCTTTGAACATAAGCAATATATGATCAGGGAGAAGCCTGTGCCTTGCAGTGTGATGTCCTGTGTCTTCAGGAGACCCATTTAATAATCAGAAACCTCCTAAGCTTTCCCATAGACACTTTCTATGTGTGTTTATGCCTAACAGGATGTTAAAATAGAGAGATGTATTGAACGTTGGGAAAGACTCAGTAGCTTTCACACACATAACAAATCTAATGAAAGGTTCAACATGGGATAGCTCAAAGGGGGGTCCACAGTCTGCTGTGCTTTATTTATTTTACAGGTTGCCATTGGTCACTGCAGTTTCCCTGGGCAGCAACAGCCATGGGATTGGTTAAGTTAATGGAGCAGCTGATTGGTGCAATTTGGCGGTTACTGTAACCTGAACTGAGGAAGCCTATAAAAGGGCCTGCAGCTGTGTCTCCTCAGACCATTTGGACCGGACCTCAGTGCTGGAATGGACAGCAGCGGAGCTCCTGAGATGAAGCGCCATTCCCCAGACAGCCGTGAGTCTCTCCTATGCCACCTGCTAAAAAGAGCGGAGAGCAGAGGCGGTGAGGAGTGGCTATTGCGGTGCCTTGGGGAAGAGAGCTGCTCAGCTCCACCTCCTGTAACTCCCCCTGTATCACATAAAATGTCGGCCCCAGTCGTGGGCAAGACAAGACAGCAGCCTGGAAGGAAGAAGAAGCGACAGAGACTAACTGCTTCTCCTCAGCTGACAAGCGGTGAGAGAGCCATGGATGTGTGTTTACAGTGTGCTCCTCGTCGGAGGCAGAGCAGCGCTACTCAGTCTGCAGCTGAAGCAGTGGGTGAGCAACTTCACAATGTTAGTGAAGGTGAGCAGTGTGTGGTGTCTCATGCTTCTGAATTCATGTGTTTGGTTGATTCTTTATCTAATGTGTTACAAAAGTTTAAAGGGGCACATGATAATGGTGCTGATAAGAATGTTGTTAAAAAACAAAGGCACAGGTTTCTGGTGCAAGTATTGATGTTAATGATGTTATTATGGAAACACAAGGGGCACAGTTATCTGATGCAGGAAATGGTTTACAGAGTGATGATAATGATTTTATTATTAAAACAAGTGGAGCACAGGTATCTGGTGCAGGGAATGGTTTGCAAAACACACAGTTTAAAACAAATACAAAGGCACATGGTATTGGTGCAGAACAAAAGCAGCAGACTAATGTTGCTGCTAACTTATGTCAGAGGGCACAGGTCACGGGTGCTAACATTAATAATATTAATACAGTTTATAATGATATGGAGGTTATTCCTTCAGGGGCACATAGTAATGGTTCTACAGATACTTTGCAATTTCCAGATTTTTTGAATGATGTTGGCTCCATATGGCAGGATGTTAATGAGTCCACTCAGGTTAAAGATACGTTTGCTCACTCTAAAATCATTAACCCTTCCTTGCCCCTCAGACCCACGGCCTTATTAGCCGGGGAATCTTCTTTTAAAGAGCCCCTTCCATGTATATTGTCCCCGTTGGGCTTTCATTTGCCTAAGGCAGTAAAAGATAAGATTTGGAGGGGTGAATTACTAGATATATTATCGTTGTTACCCGTGTCAAAATAATTTTTATATAAAAATGACAAACCAGGGGATAGGTCTGAGGAGGATTGGAGGAGGGCCATTCGCAAAACCTTCCAGAATTGGTTACAAGCGTTTTGCACTTATGCAGCAGTCATGGGCGAATGCTTCCCTGACAAATGTTCGGGTCTCTTTCAACATCTGGATATAATTGCAGAAGCCTTTCGCCATTTTGGCGGTTCGGCATGGTTTACTTATGATGGAAACTCCCGACAAAAACTAGCAGTACATCCCTCACGGCACTGGTGTTCTAAGGACGTGGGTTTATGGTTGAACCTTATGCTTCCACCTAGACCTCATTTCACTCCTAACAGACCAGCAGCCAATCCTCAGAATGTATTTCGCAAAGGTTTTTGCTTTACTTTTAACGATGGGCAATGCAAATTCCTATCAAATTGCAGATACAAGCATGTGTGCTCAAATTGTAGTGGAAATCATGCGGCCAGTAGATGTTTTCGCAAATCCGCCGCAACCTCTTTGCAGCCATTTCTCAGGGAAGCTCATGGGAAAGGCAATGACTCCAGTGAAGCTGGAAAGGAATGCTCCAATGGTTAGAGCGTTACCCAGACCGCAGGATGGCGGCCCTACTAACTAACGGCTTCAGGGACGGTTTTCTTGTCCCGGCTTTTAGAGGAACAGGTTGCACTATGGTGCAGAATTTGAAGTCAGCGGTTATTTATTCTGATGTGGTTCAAGAAAAAATATCCAAGGAGTTGACGGAGGGCAACATTGCAGGCCCTTTCTCCTCTCCTCCATTTATACATTTTCGGTTGTCCCCGCTCGGAATAGTTCATAAGAAAGAAAGTGTTTCCTTCCGGATGATTCACCACCTTTCTTACCCATTAGATTCATCTTTGAATGATGAGGTCTCAGATGTGGACGCCCCTGTGGTCTATTCTTCCTTCGATGAAACCTTGATTATGTTAAGGAAATTTGGTCAAGATTCTTTGTTGGCTAAGGCTGACATTAAATCTGCTTTTCGCCTCCTTCCGGCCCCCCCAAGGGTTCAACTCATTAGGCTTTCAGTTTATGGGTCAATTCTTTTTTGATAAATGCCTTCCAATGGGGTTTTTCATTGTCTTGTTTTTATTTTGAATCATTCTCTACCTTCTTAAACTGTGATTTATCAGCTAACTATCCACATGGGGGTTCTCTCCATTACCTGGATGATTTTTTATTTGTGGGCCCGGGTGAATCCCTGGTTTGCTTAGAATCCTTACAGATGTTATTCAATGTTTGCAAACACTTTGGTGTTCCGCTCGCACATGAGAAACCAGTCCTTCCCTCTACTTCTATTGAATTTCTGGGAATCACGATTGATTCGGCCACTATGGAATTCAGATTGCCATCGACTAAGATTCAAAAAATTAGAGCTTTGATCACTTCTTTTTTACTGCGTAAAAAGGTCCTGCTTAAAGAGGCTGTCATGAAAGGAGCCTAAACACAGGCATCCAACACAAGTGAACAGATCAATGGGCTGCACAGAAGGAATCAGGCTCCAAAGGTAGTGATAAAATATATATTTATTAAATAATAAAGACACACGTGAACACAGCAACCACAAACAAGCAAGAACGCAAATAACACAGCAAACCCCAAAGCCCTAATCTAACTAACTAACTAACAATACACTCAAGAGAAAGGAACATATATATATATATATACAAGGCTGGGAGAAGAGACCATGGGGGAAACAGGAAGCAAGGGAAAGTCAAGGCAGGAATCAGGGGACGGGTCTCAGGGACCAGGTAAGGGGGACAACATCCAGGACAGGACAGGGCAGGAAGCGGATCAGGTTTCAGAACAGGCAGAGACAAGGCTACAGGAAGGAATACTGAAGCACTGAGCTTCAGTGAAGGGCAGGCTTATATAGTCTCAGCAGTTCAACAGGTGCAGCTTGATTATTGGCATGTCCATCTGCTGGGAGACCCCCGCTGGTGGCCACCAGAACTGCACCCTTTGATGTCGAAGGAAGTAGTGACACCACCAGGCGATCCAGGTAATAACACCATTCCTGACAATGTCCATCGGCTGGGAGACCCCTGCTGGTGGCCACCAGAACTACACCCTTTGATGCCAAAGGAAACAGTGACACCAGCAGGCGATCCAGGTAATAGCACCGTTCCTGACAATGCCCATATTCGTATTTCCAACGGTATTAAAGAAGACCTAAGAATTTGGGATGCCTTTCTGTCTAACTTCAATGGTTCCACAGTGTGGCAGCAAGAATTTGCTATGATTGCTATTTTATAACTTTGAAATCAAACTTTCACCAACATGGTAACAAGGCAGGTAAATTATTGGCAGCTCAAGAGAGAATGATTAAACCAAAAATAACAAGTCACGGTCGCCTTGGTAACCCAAGCCTGTGTTCCAGACTAGCGGTGGTGTCTTTTTCCTTCCGGGGTTCAGGCTGAGTGCTTCCTCCCTCTTCACAGCGAGACATGCGATGCCCTCAGCGCTGACGGCTGAGAACACACAGGACAACACATCATTGTCCATTCCATCCTCCTCCCTGCACCTAACGGCAGTTGTATAGCCATCGAGGAGAGTGTTTTCCTCCCTCCCCCTCCACAATGTCATCTGCTTTTTTTGCATATGGAGAGTGAAGACGGCCCCTGCACACAGCAACAAGGAAAGGATTAGTAACATCTTGACATATCCCCAGCCATCAGGACCTGAGGCGGTATGGTGCTATGTTGTAACTTCTAATACAAATGTTGGTTTCACACTATATATATATTTTTTCAAAGATCTGAACATTATGTCTTACTGAACTGTTTTCTGCTCTGTTCTGTTATTAGAGCAGTTTTACAAATAAACTTTTTTCATGATTCCATTTGAGCGCTGTTTTTTTAAATTTTATTTTTGTTTGAACTTTTTCTCTGAAAGTTAAACAGCTGCCTGGGGTCTGAATACATCCCATCTCTGAAGTTGCCTTGACATTTGGTTTAGATGAGACTGTTGTCTTGAGCGCATGAAATAATTTTGTGTGTTTCCTTAAACCAAAAATACCCTACCTATTGTATCCTCTTACAGGGAAGAGGTTATGTAACCCACAAGAAATAGCAAATACATTTAATATCTATTGTGTTAAAGAAATCAAATACATTTCATACCGTGCTCTAAATAACCAAATATGCATACATAGACAATAATAGTGCTAAGAATCATAAGTGAGTTCATAGACATATGTGCTGAAGCAATAATAATAATAAATAATAAATGTTCAATATAAACGATTTTCAAAGAAAATCCACCAGGCAAACAATCTACTCACCAGAATAATTTGACACCCGTTACAGGTAGTCAAACCAGGCACAGATACCAGTAGGAGTATGTCTTCTGAGGAGAGACTGGTTCTCGGCACGATGAACTCCAACGAATTGATCATATTTTAAAAAAGCAGAAAGGGGCTCCTCATTGCGTAGTATGTAAAAATTCCTTTTTTTTTGTTTTGTTATTTTGGGGGGGGAAACAGTGTTTATTTTACAAAAAAAAAAAAAAAATTTCCTAGGCTTACAAGATAATCTCAGTCAGTTTTTTAACAGCACTTTAAGCAAAGATTAAAGTTCTTCTTTCAGTTTAGATTTTGAAGCATTGTTCCTCAATAAATGTAGACAATCCCTCCAGGTCTCTACTTCCTCTTTGGAATTTAATTGGATTGTGTTTACTGTTCTTTGGAGCAAAATATATAGCTGGAAAGCCTTCAACTATGTATTTGTCGTTGGGAAGGTCATTGGCAGTAGCATTCATCTTGGCTATAACAATATTTTGCACCAATCTGTATTTTTTACCAAGGTCCACACCATGGGGCATAAAACTGTATGATTACATCAGATTTTGCAAATCCACTGCACATAGGAGGCAAGTATAACATGTTTGATATTTAAAAAAAATCTATAAAATCTATAAACTGAATCAACACTTGGGTGAACAAATTATTCCACGGGGTATCTGCACCAAGAAAATCCCTACAACAGTTTACTCTGAAACCTTTGTAAAAGAATGGAATGCTATTTTTTCCAATTGCTCATTTGAACTGATGAAACAAATTGATCGGTATGAACAAGATTGCCTGGACAAAGTGAATTCAAACATCAAGAATCAGAAGGAAGCAATAAACAAGTTTGGACATTTACTTGCATTTTTCACCTTGCAAAACAAACTGCAACATAATAGATGAATTGGTAACACAGATTACACAGGTCAAAAGGACAAAACATCTCCGGGCTGTGGATGACTAATAGGGGAGGAGAAATGGGAGCTACGGCTCAACACCCTGGTCAGTTCTCAAGAAAAGACACAGATCTGTCAATACTATTAAGAAGGTGAATTTCAGCTCACCAGAGGTGTCATGTTCACCTTCCCAGTCTTCAGACACAGCTGAGAGAGGTGCTTCATCTCTGTCTGACATTTCTGCAGATTTGAGAGCCTTTCTCAGTAAAGGTGTTTTGCAGTGGCAATGCCAACACAGATTTGGCAAAAAATGCCACTCCACCGTCGTATTTTCGGTTTCTAAAGAAAAAGAAAACCAACAAAAAGATACCACAAAAAAGAGACAACTCCATGGATGGAGGGGACGGGGATCTGCAATATCCACAGAGGAGAAAGAAATAAACCAAGACACGCCAACCACAGTTTCAGTGGTAAATCTGACAGATGAAGTTTTGACAGACTCTGAACTATCTCTTCTGTCTCAGGGATTATCACTTTGCCCTACTTATCATTTTGACATCCTCAATACTATTGTTGACACCAACAGGTGTGTGAGAAATCTTTTGTCACATAATCATTTCAAGTGAGAATGAACAGATGGATGGTCCACAGACATCAGAGATGGTAAACGATTCCAATTACTCTCACTCTGCTGTTTAACCACTTGCTTACTGGGCAACCCCCCTCCTGTCCAGACCAATTTTCAGCTTTGAGCGCTGTCGCACTTTGAATGACAATTGCGCGGTCATGCTACACTGTACCCAAATTACATTTTTATAATTTTTTTTCCCACAAATAGAGCTTTTTTTTGGTGGTATTTGATCACCTCTGCGGTTTTTAATTTTTGTTAAAAAAATTGAAAAAAAACATTTTTTAAAAAATGTTTTATATTTTTTTATATTTTGTTATAAAATTTGGTAAACAGGTAATTTTTCACCTTCATTGATGTACGCTGATGAGGCAGCAGTGATGGGCACCGATAGGTGGCTGCGATGGGCACTGATGGGGGGAAGTGATGGGCACTGGTGGGTGGCAATGATGGGCACTGATAGGCAGCACTGCTAGGTGGCACTGATTGGCACCACTGGTGGGCATTGATAGTTGGCACTTGTGGGCATTGATAAGTGACACTCATGGACATTGATAGGTGGCACTGTGGGCACTATGGACACAATGACAGGTGGCACTGGCAGGGGGTACTAAATGGCACAGAGGAGGCAGATGTGCCTCCTTCCTCTTCGGGACCGATGTCCCTTTAACATAAGCCGGTGATCGGCTTTTATCCTCCTCATGCTGTCAGCACGAGGAGAAAAAAATCTGATCACGAGCTTTTGTTTACATCATGTGATCAGCTGTCAATGCCCCTTACTAGGATCAGTGATCAGCCGAGTCTCCGTGACTCGGTGATCACAGCGCGCAGGGAGCATGCACAGGGGAGGACATCCTATGATGGCCTCCCGGAAACCAAGGTCCGCGCTGTAGCCATCATTCGGCTATGGCCCGGACCTCAAGTGGTTAACAAAATGCTTGCCCTAATGCCTCTTCTTTTATGTTTTGTGATTTATCTTCCTCACTTACTCTGGAACACTTATATTCTGAATCACACTCTGGATCCTGAATTCAACTGTGGATATTTTTCAGGCTGTGATTGAGAAGGATTTGATTGAATTAAAACAAAAAAGCTTGTCCACTAAAGGAACAAATGGTTCAAAGCAGGAGAAATTGGCATTGCATGAGTTAAAGGAGACTAAGGGGCTAGTTATTAAAGAGGCAGATAAAGGGGGTGCAGTGGTGGTAATGACTAAAGTACAATATAAGTCAGAGGCTATCACACAGCTTAGAGATCGTGACACATACCACCCCCTCTCCTATAATCCCACAATTGCTTTCCAATCAACACTTTCAAAACATTTACAAATGGGCAAAGAGATGGGAGTTTTATCTGTCAAAACTTCTGAGTACCTTTTTGTGGATAAACCTGTGGTGCCAGTTTTTCATCACCTTCCTAAGAACCACAAATCTGAAAAGCCCGTTCAGGGCCATCCGATTGTAGCCGGGATTGGTTCTTTGTCAGAACGTTTGAGTGAATGGATCGACTGGCACCTACAGCCCCTGGTGCTCAGATTGCCTGGGTACATCAAAGACACTTGCAAGATATAAGGTATTACACCACATTAATTCTGTTAGATGGACACACTCATGTGTGGGCCGCATTGAATGTGTGGGCACTTTATCCCTCTATACCCCACAGTGCTGGACTGCAGGCCAGTATATATCACCTTAAGCACTATAGTACCTATTCTTGGGACCTGCAGGAGTTTATCTTATTAAGTGTTGAATTTCTTTTAACACACAATTCTATTATGTCCAGCGCTGTCAGGCTTCAATGGGTGCCACATTCTCTCCATCCATGGAAAACCTATGCATAAGTTGGTGGGAGGAGTGTTTTTTATTTTCCCCTGATAACCCCTTTGCCGAACATATTGTTTGGTATGGTCGTTATATTGATGATCTGCTGATGGTGTGGAATAGGGATATTTTTGGGCTTCAAAACTTTAAGGAATTTCTGAATGACAATCAGATACATTTTCAATTCTCTAATGAATATGACAAGTTGAGTATTAACTTCCTTGGTGACACCTTACAAGGAGATCCGACAACAGGTAATATCTACACATGTACATATAGGAAGTTATGCTCGGGTAATAGAACACTTTTTGCAACCAGTTGCCACCCATTCCACACCATCAATGCTATTCCTTATGGAGAATTTACCCATGCAAGACTTAACTACTCAACTGAATTTGCTTTTGAGCATGGATTTCAGATCATTTCTCAAAGATTGCTGGAAAGAGGATATTGTGGATCTGTCATCCAACGGGGTCGTGACAGAGCTGCAAAGAGGAAAAGTGACAAACTATTATCTGTTACATCAAAACACAAATATAAAACACATAATTCTAGAGTTATGAGTTACATGCCCACCCATCACTTTTGTAACAACATATTCAAAGGAGTACCACCAAATAATTCAAATAATAAAAAAAAAAATTCCTATTCTCTATACTAACAAATGTTTATATAACATAATTTAAGCAGGTTGTCGTTTTTTTTCGAGCAGACGAGAAAAAAATGAGGAAATTATCTATCACCTAGGCTCTTCTCCTCTACCAGCAAATGCCAACCCACCTGGCTGTCATATCCTGGGAATTACCCTTGCAACATCAAAACTTGTAGGTACTGCCATTTACGTATGTTGGGTAAGACTTTTGTTTCCACAGAGACAGGAGAGGAATTCACTATGAAACAATATATTAACTGTGGTACAAGCTTTGTAGTTTACCTTAGTAATTGCACTTTGTGCAGCCTACAGTATGTGGGTTGCACCACATGCACCCTAAGAACCAAAATGTTTTAATTAAGGATTGTTTTATTCTATGATACAGCACTGGTATGTATATGCTTGCATGGCTTCTGTGCTTCCAAATGCAGACACAATGCTTACTTTGTTCACGTTCTAAACTGCATACTGTGTTTTTTCTTTCTTTCAGTGTACTCCCTTTAAAATTCTTACCTTGTCTTCTCTATATCCCTGAAGAAGGGATACACTCCAAGACTCCCAAAAAGAACTCTTTCTTTCAATGTTTACTAGCTCTCGGAGCATGATACCCAGTGTATGATGTACTGTATATTGCTATGGTGTTGTTTTTAATACCCAAATAATAAAAAATATGTTTTCTTATATGTTTTCTTATATAATATATAATTTCATATAAATTGTATCTATACATAAGTTTTCCATTAAACTTTCTTTTTGTTCCTATATATGACGTTTGGGATGTTGGCAACACATTTTGGAAATTTTCTCCATGGTGGTTTACCTTGTTAAGAACCGAATAGGGAAAAACTATTGTGACACCAATAATCCCAATGTCAGGCACATTTCCAATGCAACACGTCACTTTAGGGATTTCCATTAAGGCGCTCTTTCCTCATTCAGGTTTAAGGGAATAGAAAGGCTGTCTTGTTCACCCAGGGGAGGGGACAAAGAGAGAACGCTTTTGGGGAGGGAGGCATGGTGGATCTATAGATTGAATTTGAGATCACCTCATGGGCTAAACCTGAGGTGGGATTTGGATTTACATTTGCATTAATTGCCCTCTCCCCCTAGCATTCTCTTTGTGGATGTTATGACATTTTTATAGAACTTCTTCACCTTCCCTGGCAGACACTAATTGATTTATTTGTTTCTTTTTTATTGTACATGTTTGTACATTATTGTATCAATTTGTCTGCAACGTTTAGTAACATACACCTGGAACCACCCTGCAGTTCTTAAGGCTGCACTCTTTCTTGTTTCTTGTTGATCATTTGCAATCAATTGAGGCTATTGATGGGTGGAGTCTATGGCATTTAGCGATACCATTTATTTCCAAAAGTTCTGTGTTTTAATGTAGTTATGACTAAGGCCTTGTAGGTTAAAATACGCCAAAACTGGTTTTATCTGCATATGTACATTGTGGTTTTTCAATAAACATAAGGATTTTTAGGAGCAGCAACTGGCTGTGCAGACCATCTTAATGGATTTGCTTAAATCACCCTACACTTGTAAAGAAATTGAAAACACCATTAGGGCATTGCTCCTTAACAAGAATGCATATGCAGTTCACAGGTTGGGAGAAAGGTAGAAAGCCATAGACCCATCAGCAAAGACAATGGTTTTGAATTACTAAAACTGGAGAGTGAAAAACCTGGTGCAGTTCTGCATAGAAACCAATCAGCTTCCAGGTTTTTTTGTCAAAGCCTAATTAAACAAGTTAGAAGCTGATTGGCTACCATTCATAACTGCACAAGATTTTGCACTCTCCGGTTTTAGTAAATCAACCGCAATGAGTCAGCCCATTCCTTAACCCCTTGCCAATGGTAGGACGTCATATGACGTCCTCGGTTTGGTCATAGTGGGTAGATTCCTGCAGCTAAAATTTTCAGCCGATGGTTGACTGTCGTCCGATCGCAGAGCCTGGCAGGTGATGGCTGAACAGCACAGAGAGAGAGGAACCAACATTGTTCCTTCCTCACTGTGACTCCAGGAACCAGACGTGACAAGGATTTTGTCACTTCTGGTTCCACCTCTCTGTTTACCTGGTGGTAAGCATCCAGGAAAGCAGCCAATCAGACCAATCTGTGTCTGATTGAATGCATTGGAGGCCAGAGGAGAGACCCCAGATCTCTCCATATAGAGGGCCCATGCTATCATAAGGGATTTTGTTTATCCCTTGTGATAGCAATAAAGTTACTAAAAAATGAAAAATTGAAGAGACAATTTGCATACAATAAATGATAAAAAATAAAAAGTCCTGCACGTATATGTAAACGGTGATTGTACCATACATGGTATCACCATGAACGTCAGAACAAGAGCAATAATTCTAGTGACAGACCTTCTCTGTAACTCTAAACTGGTAACCTGTAAAAAAAATGTAAAACATTACCTATGGAGAATTTTATATATCCTAGTTTGGTGCCATTCCACAGGCATATGCAATGTTAAAGCATGATATGTTAGGTATCTATTTACTCATCTTAAAATCATCTTTTACATCTTACCAAATAATTGGGTATTTTATTGTGTTTATGTGCAATAAAATTAATTAATGTGTATTTTTTCCATAAAAAAACGCTACATGTGGCATAAAAAAATTGCAAAACCATTTAAATCTATAGGGCCTCTTGCCTATGTCAAGTATACCGTTTGAATGTATCTAGGTGACCATAGGTGTCAGATGAGCTGGTATGTTGAGGAATAAATACAACCATTCCAATAGAACCAGATTTTATTTCATTTTACAGAACCAGAGGCTAATCTGTGGAAAATAAATTTGTTTCCAGTACAAAGGAATGCATGCCTTTGTGGCATTTAAAAGGTAGATTAGGAGAGATTTTTTATAACGCTTGGTCCAGAGTGGGATGAGATGCAGAAGGAAGGCTGCCAGATCATTTGCTAGATTAACATCAGTCAATTTAAATGAAATTTGACCAACTTGCTTTCAGAAGTCCCACAACACTGGACAACTCCAGAACACATGCAACATGGAACCCTCCTGTTGACCGTATTGCCAAGACAATAAAGAGGAGTGTGGAAAGAGCTTATGTAAGGCTGGGGGAAATATGTACTACCGGGATGCAATTTTGAGCATAGTGTCCTGGATTCTTCTCAATATGGATGTAGAGTGGGTAAGTCTCAGGAACCTCTGCTTGTGTTGTTTCAGTCTCCCAATTCTACAGATAATAAGGGGATGGTAGTCCAGTGGTTGGAGAAGTCAGGCATAAGGAGATAGTGGCACGGTCAAAATCTATAGATCTTTTCTCCCAAGCCTTTTGTAACATCTCCTCTTTAAGCCTGTAGAAATGAATGCAACACAGTACATCCCTAGGGTTATTGCTGCTCGCTTCACAGGGAACAGCCACCCTGTGGACCCGGTCAAACTATATTTCTGTGGATGGATCACTGTGTAGAAGATTGAGCAGAGCAGTGGTGGTACAGAGCAAACCTAGGCCTGTGGTAGCTACAGGAATACCTAATCTGGACATTATTCTGGCAGCTGTGATTTCCCCAAAATCTGCACAGAGTCATAACTGACTGAGGGCATGTGACGTGAGGTTTATGGCATGTTAGGCTTCTAGTACAGTCAGCTGAGAGTCTATTTCTTCTCTGGAGGTTTCCAAGGTCATCACACTGGAGGTCATCTGTGCCACATTCTGCCTGAGCTCTCCAAGTTCCTGCTTCAATTTGCCCTCCATGTGGGTTAATCTTGCTACTTTAGTTGTAATTTGAATATATTTAACAAATAATCATAGTGGCAAAAAAAGAAATAGGAATAAAAAGTAATCTACATCTCAACTGAAAAAAGTGTTGCGATTATATACTGTATATACTGTATATATGAATATATATATAAAATAATATCAAGGAAAACACTTTTCATCACAACAAATTTCTATAAATAAATATGAAAAATCAACAGGATATAAAGTTTGGGCTTCAAGACATGTAAATATCAAGGTTTTCCATGTCGTATGTTCTAAAAAAATAAAAAAATACACATTACAATTAACATATAGTAAAGTTGACAATATTTTTTATACATTGTTGTCATTGTTAGCAACAATTGCAAGCTATGAAGTCTTCTTACAGATTATATGATGATAATCTGATATATACTAATAATGTCAATGATTTGTCTTTTATTTAGTAATTGGATCTATGGGTGTCCCTATGCTGTAATATACACATTTTTTGTTCTTGGATTTAAATACACTTTAATGATTATAACTGCTTGGTAACAGATACGTGGTACAAAAAATGAAATGTGAACATTTCCCACAGCCCATATCTCTATAATATTTGCAAAGTTTTTCTGTACACTTATTTATCAGACTGTACCTTATTTATGTCGACAATATCCAGTGGAAACCTTTAAATCTTTTCTTTCACAAACTGAAAGCTAAGGGCTGCAAACTCACTGAGATCCTATTCAGATTCCAGATGGTTACAATCTACTATGCAATGTGTAAAAATGCCATTAGCACATTTGTAACATTGGGAGTTTAAGTAGCAAAGTCACATTTCCATGTCTCTTGAGAAGCATATGTATAAAACATTAAATAACAAAAGTAAAAAAAAAAAAGAAAGAAAACCGCTCTCACCAAAAAAAAAAAGAGGGGGGGGTAGGATTTCAGTAAAAGCAACTATCCTAATGTCTAGGTATAACAGACATCTATGATATAAAATATATATATATATATATATATATATATATATAGGCAGTGCTATATACCAAACTGTAGTGAAAACAAATCCACAAAAATAAAAAAAATTGCAATAATGTAATAATTATAGTATTATGATACATAAAATGATAGTCCATATACAGAATGCTTTCAGTTCATCAAGTGTATAAATGGTGCTCCAACATATATAACTCCTCCTCACCCTGTTCATGGACTGGGCTTGTGTCAAAGCTAAAAGCCCAACACCAAGCCCCTGCACAGCACAAACTCTATGACGAGTACGTACACGAAACATGGCTTCAAAACGGTCGGCTGGTCAGAACGGACTAACAGAAAGCACCGATAAACAGCAAGGCCAGAAAGAGTGAACTGAATACCAGAAACGAGCGGACAATAAGCAGTGAAAATTAAAGCGTACTATATCAAGATATAGGCAGCAATGACAAACAAATGCGAACTGACTACACGCACTGATAAACAGATACGCACCGACAAGCACAGTAAGAGACAAACTGTAGAGCAGTAACGATCTGAAGCACAAGTCTGAAAAGCGTGAATCGTCTCTAACCAAACTTCTACTAACACGCGAGAAACACAAAATCAGCAGAAGGAGCCCAAAGGGTACCGGACGTGGTTCTGAACTTCCCTTTTCTATTCCTGTCGTACGCGGCTTACGTCACTGCGTTCTTGACGACCGGAAATTCTGACAATGTTGTCTGACCGTGTGTACGCAACACCAGCTTCGGACAAAAGCCGACGGAAATGATCTGACAGATTTGGTCATCGAAATGTCCGACCGTGTGTATAGGGGCTTACAATAGCGAATATAATGTATCTGCAAAAAAACTAAAAATGTTTTTTTAAATTCTTTATTTCTTTGCACGAATACATAACATAGCTCATTAGTAATAATTACATAAAACAACTTATTAAATCCACTTTCAGAACAAAGCTTATTCTTTTAGAAAGCAAAACATAATGTATTCCTACCATTTTTTATAAACAAATAACAATATCAATTCCCCACAACATCCCTCTGCTCCAAGGCCCCGTCCCCTATAAGGGGCCTATAAAATTGAGAACAAGAGAGAAAAAATAAAAAAATAAAAAAAAATAATAAAAAATAAATAAAACAAAAATAAAAAAAAGAAAAAAAAAAAAAAAAAAAAAATAATTAATTATATATATTTATCATGAGTGCGTCGCACCCGCCATCAAAGATACACGTCTCACATCATTACTAGGCAGTCTATTCCTCTAATTCCTCTCCAATCAACCTTTTCCCTTCATCTGATTGTAAGAATGACTCCCAAGGAGCCCAAATTTGTGATATACATTCCCTTTCCTCACTAGACATAGGGATCAATTTCTCCATAATCCCAATTCTTCTCACTTTATTTAACCATTTAGAGATTCGGGGTGCCCCTGTCTCCTTCCAACATGTGGCGATGCAACTTTTAGCTGCATTCACCAGGTGGCATACCATTGAGTTCTTGTAACGCTCTAGTGGGATTTGTGAGCATTGTAGTAAGAAAAAAGATGGATCTTCCGGGATCTGGTGTTCAGTAAATAATTGAGAAATTCTCTGAACTTCTTGCCAGAACTGTCTAATTACTGAACAAAACCAAAAAATATGGGCTATAGTCCCTCTATCCTTACCACACCTCCAACATCTGTCCGACATTTCTGAAGAAAATGTATTAATTCGTGACGGGGTGTAATACCAACGCATTAATACTTTATAATTTAATTCTGTATCTTAGTACATCTAGATGACTTAAAAGTTAAATGTATTATTTTCTGCCGTTGAGCTGATGTAAAAGTTTGTTCAAAGTCCCTCTCCCACTTATCTAAGCTCGAAATACTAAAGTCCTCTGAAGGTGATGTTAGAAGGGCGTATATCTTAGAAATAATGTGAGAGAGAGGTTCATTCTCCTCACAGTACTTCTCAAACTTAGTGAGTGGTCGACTGTACCCTTCGGCCGGTCCTAATGTTTCAAAAAAGTGTTTAACCTGTAACGCCTGCCAGAAGGGTATTTCATATTGTCCTCCTATTTGCATTAACGTTTGTATTGATGGCCATTTATTAAGTCTCAAAAAATGTGAAGCCTGAAAGCATCCTTTCTCTTTTAATTTTCCAAATATCCCTGGCTCCAAGCCAGGTGGAAAATTTGGGTTCCCCAAAATAGGAAACAAAGGAGACTCTGGTGATGAAAGTCTAGGGATCTGAGTAGCCTTAGCGCCCATACGGAGGGTAGGTCCTATTAGGGGATGTACTTTTACTGTAGAAGGTAAAGCTGCATAACACCACATGGCTCTACCTAAAGGAATTGTAGTTACTTGTTGTTCCAAGGCGATCCACCTTTTACTATCTCTGTGGCGGCACCAGTCGATAATCCGACCAAGCTGAGTAGCCTGATAGTACTTATATAGGTCTGGCGCCGCTATTCCACCCACATCTTTAGGTAATGTTAACAAGTTCCTATTAATCCTTGGACGTTTACTTGCCCAAATAAATTTTGTAAACACTGTTCGAGTTTTACTAAAGAAGGCAAGTGGAATCGAGATAGGTAATGCCTGGAACAAGTAAAGGAATTTTGGCACTATATTCATTTTCAGAATATTGCATCTCCCGAACCAGGAATGTGAGGATTTACTCCATTCATTTAACAATTTACTGGCTTCCCTTAGTAAAGGTGGAAAATTCAGTGCATATGCATCTGATAAGTTAGGTGGGATCTGTATGCCTAAATAATTCAGAGCCGTAGATGTCCATTTAAACTTAAAATTATTCTCCAAGTTCTGTTGGGTGGGACGTTCCAGGGATACCCCCATCGCCTCCGACTTGCTATAATTTATTTTGAAATTCGACAGAGCTCCGTAATACTCCACCTCCCTTAATAAATTAGGTAACGATATTTGTGGACTAGAGAGTGAGAATAAAAGGTCGTCCGCATAAGCTGAAAGTTTATATTCCTGATCCCCCATAGGGATACCTTTAATATCTGGGTTCTGTCGAATTCTATTTAATAAAGGCTCCAACGTCAAAGCAAACAGAAGGGGCGACAGGGGGCATCCCTGACGCGTCCCATTAGATATTGGAAAATTTTCTGAATTTATCCCATTAACCTTCACCAGGGCTTGTGGCGTTGAGTATATACCTGCTATCCAGTCCAGCATTCGGTCCCCTAGGCCCATCTGTTTTAGCACACCTAGCATAAAGGGCCAGCTGACCCTATCGAAGGCCTTTTCTGCGTCTGTATTCACAAAGATACTCGGCAACTTCCTTTGATTTGCATATTGAATTAAATTCAAGACTTTCGTAGTACTATCTCTAGCTTCTCGTGTAGGGATAAACCCCACTTGGTCCCAATGGACCAGCTGCGTCAAAAGCGGTTGTAATCGAGTTGCGAGTATCTTTGTGAATATTTTATAATCCGTATTCAATAATGATATTGGACGGTAGCTGCCACAGACCGACTGATCCTTTCCTTCCTTTGGGATTAATACAATATGTGCTCTTAATGTTTCTACAGGGGGAGGAGATATCTGTCCTAATACATTAAATGTTTTGACCATATATGGGGCGAGTAATAGGTAAAAACTCTTAAAATATTGCAGAGAGAATCCATCTGGACCAGGTGCCTTCCCATACTTCATCTTCTTTATTGCTGTAGACACTTCTTCTATTGTTATTGGTAACTCAAGTTTTCTTCGCACCGGAGACGACAGTCTCGCTAAGTGCGAGGATTCAAGGTATTCTTCTAATGATGAAGAAGGCTGGGGAGGCACCGGGAGATTATACAATGAGGTATAATATTTTCTAAATTCCTCTACAATATCTTTCGGTATTGAAGATTTAAGACCCCCTTTTGTTTTAATATGAGGTATATATGAACGTATTTGTTGTTTTTTTAGTTTTCTGGCTAACACCTTACCACACTTATCTCCAGATTCATATACTACCCTCCTCCCTTGTTGTAATGTTGCCATTGCCTTATACCGCAAAAGATCAGAGAGTTGTCTTCTTAGATGTGCTAGTTCTATTCCCATTTCCTTCCCCATTGTCTTCTTATGTAGTATCTCTATTTCCCTTATCCTTTCTAATATCCCACATGTCTGCTCTTCTCTGCTCTTCTTCATTCGAGATCCATGTTTTATTAAGATTCCTCTAATTACTGCCTTGTGGGCTTCCCATACTATCCCAACATCAGTCTCTCCATTGTCATTAATTTGAAAATACGATTCGATTTCCTTGACCACATCTTCACGTATTTCAGGACACTGCAGTAGACTTTCATTTAGCCGCCAATTCCAGTCCGTCTTGTGGGTGGCACCCTTCAGAAAGATCTTAATTATAACTGGTGCATGATCGGACCAGGTTATGTTGCCTATTGATGTGTCCTGTACTGATGAAAGAATTTGTTGTGGTAATAAAAAGAAATCGATTTGTGAATATCGTTGATGGGGATTTGAAAAAAATGTAAAGTCCCTCTCTTCTGCATGGAAGGCCCTCCAAGCATCAACCAATTGAAATTCATCTAATTTCCGAAGGATGTTTTTCCTGGTTCTCCCAGCAACAGAAGATGTCCCACTGGAGGTGTCTAATTTTGGATCTAGGGGGACATTGAAGTCCCCCCCTATGATTAGTATTCCCTCCCTGAATTCCATTAATTTAGCTAATACTTTTTTCAAGAAACTGTCTTGGTGTGTATTTGGGACATATACTGTTGCTAGGGTCACCTTAACATTTCCTATAAGCCCTTTAAGAAATAGATATCTCCCCCCTGACTCTTGGCATTTGTCCAGCAGAGACCACGTAATACGGTTAGAAATTAAAATGGCCACTCCCTTGGTTTTAGCCTTTTGATTTGTGGCATGGTATACGTCTGGAAAATATCTATTTTGAAGATAGGGGAATGTTCCATCCTTCAAATGTGTTTCTTGTACCATACCAATATCAGTTTTAAGACGTTTTAAATCATTTAATAACATTTTACGTTTTTCAGGGGCATTAAGTCCTCTAACATTTAGTGATGTGACACGTAATCCCTCCATGTACTCTGAGGCAGGGGCGACGCACCCAAAAAAAAAAATAAAAAATAAATAAATAAATTAAAATAAATCTTTTTCTTTATAAAAATAGAAAAAAATCAAAAAAACCAAAAAAAAAAAATAAATAAAAAAAAAATAAATAAATAAATAAATAAATAAAAAAAATAAATAAAAATAAATAAAAAAAAGAAAATAAAAATAAATGGGGAATATCTAACAAAATTCCCCAACACCTACCTAAGGGTACTAAGTTTCCCGTAGGTGTTAGGTACGGGGGGGGTGACTAGCAAATGCAGAGTAGGTGAAGCACTGCCTCCCCTCCAGGAAGCCCCTTTATATTAATCATCCCTCAAGGCAGTCACTATAATTTATTCTCATTTATTCCCACCAACTCTCACTCCCCCTATTTAATAACTTGTATCGCATAGTATGTCCAGTTTTCCCATATCACCATCCCATATTTCAATTTCAAATCCACCTATGGTGCCCCAATCAAAACCATTCTCCATTACCTACTTTTGGGACGAAAAAAAAAAAAAAGAGGATTTATTTTATTCACTTATGGGACTTTGTGCAATATTTGATTGTATTTTGTATGTTTTATAATCATTATTATATAGATAAAAAAAGTTATCCACTTGTAACCAATATTCCATTGGAACTTTTCTAATTTTCTTATTGTATCCTTGGTGTCATGAAGTTAGGAAGGGTGCCTAACCACCAAGGGTTGTAAAAGAGTATCTATAAGATCCCCTAGAGGTTCGTCCAAAGATCCAGTGCTGGCTACTATCGGTCTCCCCTTGTACTGGGATGTCTAATTTATGGACTTTCAAAAGATGGTGCAAAAATGGGAGTCACTGGATGTGAAGGTATTAATTTCTATGCATTGGTCTAATCTAGTAATCCCAGACTCACTGCATCAATCTTTATAATGTCTTACTATACCTGGTAGCATCATTGCTAAGTTTGTGATTTCAGTGTAATACAGCTGTCTTATAGCTTCACTTTTGCTAGTATTTAAGACTACTACATCCATGTCCTTGTCTGCATTCTTTATGATAATGCCTGGGTTGTTTCTAAGAGACTTCAAGAGTCAATGTTATTTCTGTTTGCTGTGTGTGGGGCTGCTATTGATGCTCGTAATGTAACTAACTAAATCCTGTTTTTCTAATCTTTAGAAAATGTTAATTTTATCACCTTGTTAATATATAGAATAAAAGTTGGATTTATGTTTGGCTAAGACCTATAACTTTTGAGGATCAGCAATCTTGTCTGTATTCAACTATTAAATAGTACTTATTTAAAGTGAGTGTTTGTGCAAAGTTGTTTACATTCAAAATAGTGGAAAATAAAGTGTGAAGGTGCAAAGGTGTAGCTCAAAAAATTCAAACCATTGCTAGTTGATGCTAGATCAAAGTGGCTACATCTGTGTTCTCTTCCTCAATGTTTTCTTTTTTTTGGCCATTGTATTTTTATTTGGGGGTGTCTGACGTTTTTGGATTGTGTGTATCACTATCACCTGAAAAGGTGTCCTTAACTTTCTTTTTTCTTTCATTAATAGTGCTGGAGGTGAATGTAGAGGGAGAGAGAATAGGGGTTTCACTCTCCATGTCTGAGAAGCTCACCATTTTCTGTGGGTTTATTGAAGTTGATGAGCTCCTTAAGATTGAATGTCTATATTTATTGGGGTATCTTGTGCTGAAATCTATAGTATTTGAGTTGTTTCAGTTGTAGACCCTGCCATCCTCATCGTTTAGTTTGTCTTGTTTGAACATATTGTTTCTGTCACCTCATCCTCAAAGTGTTTGAATGATCTATTGTATTTGTCTTCCTTGATTTAAAACTCAGATAATACTCAAAACTTTTCTATTTCTTTCTGTATTCTGTTGATCTCTTTGTTTGTCTCATCTCAATATGTAAAATTAATAGTCTTACCACGTTTTGAGATGCATTGTCCAGAATCTGTATCAATCATGACTTAAACCAGCTGTAACTTCAAATGAAGGAAACTTCTGAATGCTTAAGGAATCCTAATTTCTTTAAGATGATCTTCAAGAGAGACTACATCCCACCATGAATGTGTTTCAGAGAATGAAAGTTTGTGACGCCTTGTAATAAGATACTCACACATTTCTTTCTCATTTTCTTGTTCTGTCGCAACTATAACTCTAAAACTAGTAATTTAAGGGGGCAGAAGCAACACTAGTGAATGGTGATAAAATAAACAAATACGATGTAATAAATCAGATCTTCTAATATTTAGAAAATGTTAATTTTATCACCTTGTTAATATATAGAATAAAAGTTGGATTTCTGTTTGGCTAAGACCTATAACTTTTGAGGATCAGCAATCTTGTCTGTATTCAACTATTAAATAGTACTTATTTAAAGTGAGTGTTTGTGCAAAGTTGTTTACATTCAAAATAGTGGAAAATAAAGTGTGAAGGTGCAAAGGTGTAGCTCAAAAAATTCAAACCATTGCTAGTTGATGCTAGATCAAAGTGGCTACATCTGTGTTCCCTTCCTCAATGTTTTCTTTTTTTTGGCCCTTGTATTTTTATTTGGGGGTGTCTGACGTTTTTGGATTGTGTGTATCACTATCACCTGAAAAGGTGTCCTTAACTTTCTTTTTTCTTTCATTAATAGTGCTGGAGGTGAATGTAGAGGGAGAGAGAATAGGGGTTTCACTCTCCATGTCTGAGAAGCTCACCATTTTCTGTGGGTTTATTGAAGTTGATGAGCTCCTTAAGATTGAATGTCTATATTTATTGGGGTATCTTGTGCTGAAATCTATAGTATTTGAGTTGTTTCAGATGTAGACCCTGCCATCCTCATCGTTTAGTTTGTCTTGTTTGAACATATTGTTTCTGTCACCTCATCCTCAAAGTGTTTGAATGATCTATTGTATTTGTCTTCCTTGATTTAAAACTCAGATAATACTCAAAACTTTTCTATTTCTTTCTGTATTCTGTTGATCTCTTTGTTTGTCTCATCTCAATATGTAAAATTAATAGTCTTACCACGTTTTGAGATGCATTGTCCAGAATCTGTATCAATCATGACTTAAACCAGCTGTAACTTCAAATGAAGGAAACTTCTGAATGCTTAAGGAATTCTAATTTCTTTAAGATGATCTTCAAGAGAGACTACATCCCACCATGAATGTGTTTCAGAGGATGAAAGTTTGTGACGCCTTGTAATAAGATACTCACACATTTCTTTCTCATTTTCTTGTTCTGTCGCAACTATAACTCTAAAACAAGTAATTTAAGGGGGCAGAAGCAACACTAGTGAATGGTGATAAAATAAACAAATAAGATGTAATAAATCAGATTGTATGTGTCACCTATGGAGAATATATCTAATATGTGTTCCAAGTATATAAGACATATGCAAGTAAATGGAAAGGCTTTTGATGAACAATGTGATAAGGTAAAATAAAAAGGAGAAGGAAAATCAAATGTAAAAAAGCAGAATAATATGCATCAATGAGGGCGTGGTCTCGCATGGAAGTGTGAGGACGTGTTCCTACTGGGCTCCCCGGAAGCCCTCCACGATAGACATACCTAACATTATCTTCTCCAGCTAATTACCTGGGTGATAGGGAAGGCTGACTGCTGCAAGAGAGGTCCCGCTGGTGAGATGGAGCATTTCCTGGTCCCTGTTCAGCCCGCAGCTTTTACCCCAGACACATCTAAGATGGCACAGGCAGCTAGCACGAGGACGGCACTCAGACTGTTGGCTGCAGACCTGGAGAGAGAAACGGCTGGCTCAGGCAATGATATGCCACCGTTCTCACCAACCAGTGACCTTTTCCCCTGCCTGCCTTGCTCTCTCTCGCTCACACCGCTCCCTAGCCCAGACGATGATGAGCGCTGCTCCCTGCATGTGCCACTATCCATGCAAGCTGATTTTCCTGGACCCAGCTTCTCTCAGCCCCGGTGTGGGACAGAAAGACACGCTCTGAACCCTGATGTTACATCTCCAGTCACAGTGAGTACATCACACAGTGTGACACCCCAGTAGGGGTCTTTTACTGGGCCGCTTACTGAGCAGACTATTTGGGAATTCTTACAAAAACTCCCCATCAGAGAGGACTTTGAATCACTGGCCTCTCGTGTAGAGATGGCTTTCAGGGGGGAGCTGGCTGGGCTTAAGCAAGAAGTGGTAGATGTCACAACAAGGGTCACCGCGCTAGAATATGAGGCAACTACCATCACTCAATCTGTAGCTAACATACAGAAAACGCATGCTGAAATTACTGACCAAGTTACTCAGTTAACTCCACTTTTGGTTGACTTAGAAAATCGCACCTGCAGGCGTAACATCAGATTAAGGGGGCTCCCAGAAGCCCCTCAACAATCAGACCTTAAAGCCCCTCTGATACCAGCATTGCCATCGACAGGGTCCACAGGGCACTGGGTCCAAGAAATGAAGATAGACCTAGAGATGTCCTTCACAGCTACTTCCGCAAAGAGGAAATTCTCCAACATCCTTGGCACAGAGGGCCGATAGAATTTGATGGGGCCCACATCCTCCTGTTGCCATATGTGTCAAGGAGGACTCTCCAGATGCGCCACTGAAGAGGTTCAGTGACATCGGTGTCACCTACAAATGGGGCCACCCCTTCCACCGTATCGCTAGGAAAGGTAATAGTTTTTACCTTTTACGATGGTAGTTTGTTTATTAGCCCTAAAAATGACCAGAATGTAAAAGGATTTTCCCCTATAGACTTCAAAAGGATTTGGCACTAAGTATGGGTTTGCTAAATTTCAAACAGGATTCATCTAACCCTTGTTAAATCGGACCTGGACAGATTTGTCCATCCCTATGTTAAATAGTTATTAAACTCCAGGTTGCATATTCACATGACTGTGTCATCTCTGAGCCAGCATTTCATCATTTGTTCCGCACTCCTATGATCTATTTTCAGCAGGCTGACGTCACACAGAGCTGGTCCATGCTTGGGAAATATTGTGACCATATTGTTGGGATCTGCCCACATGCCTGGACTGGCACCCTGCTCAGCCTCTCAGTGGACTGATCCTGCCCCCTCCACATCCCAGCACTCCAGTGAGCATGGGGCAGAGCAGAGAGTTGGTGACTGACAGTCACCGGCTCTCTGCTCACGGAACTCTGAGATCCGAGCAATCAGTGGTCTTTGATTGCTCGGTTCTCAGTCTCGGACTGATGCTGCATCCACCTAGGTAAGTATGATAAATTTAAATACTTCTCTTTTAATGCTGTCTACAGATAATCCAGAAACAAAGATAACACTATCCTTCTGGACATTAGGCAGATACATACATTGTCATGTGGAGTAGTAAAATCTTTATGAGTGAAAAAAAAAAAAAAAACACAACAACAAAAAACCTCAACATTAAGAATTAAGCCAAACATTGCCCATTAATGGTGAATTCCTTCCCCATAGTCACATTTCATGTGTAATAGGAAACGTACTGTTAATAAACTGCCACTGTTTACCATTCCATCTATAATGTTAATGACTGAACATATTTTCTGAGTTACTGACTAATTACAAGTATGCTGATCAGGTGTTCCAATTTCATTCTGACTTTGCTAGCCTGCTACTTGTTATAGGTCAGTAACTCAGTGAAGCTAGACACCTCCTGTTAAAAAAATAACACTTATTTGGTGTCAGAGGGGTAAATTAACTAAAAAAAAATTACTTTAAGGCTTAGATTCCCATCATCATCAATACTAGTACAGTAAAAGCTACAATAATGAAAAAAAAAATTATATAATTGCTACACAAATCATTTTATAATTTAGCATTATTAAAATTATCTTTCTATTTTCATCTACCTCTATTTGATTTTCTGTAAGTGTCTAAAACTAAATGTTGCTTTCTTGTAATCAGGGTAACCATAGCAACACCATGATATGGTGTGCACTTTCTGTGTCTATTAATGAGTTCCGGAAATGAAAAATGATAGCATATCCCACCTGGGTTTGGTGTTTGCCGATTTTGATATCAATAGACTATTCATGAAGCTCCCACAACTAAATTCAGCTGAGCACTAAAAGACAACTAAAACATCTATACAAATATACAGCCAAAATATGTGAGCTTGAATTGTCAAAAACTGTCTCTGTTTTTGTTACTTTTGACACTTTTTTGGTGAATGGGTAAGGGTAAAATGAACCCCATTCTCAGTCACATAGGGTGGGTCAGGATCTGGAGGCCCCCTTGTTAAAGGGGCTTCCAGATTCCGATAAGCCCCCTGCCCGCAGACCTCCGCAACCACCAGCCAAGGTTGTGGGCGTGAGGCCCTTATCCCCATCAACATGAGCCCCGGCCCGCTCCTTAGCAACCAGCTCAATGCAGTAAATTACCGCATTAAATAATGCGGTAATTAGCGCTAAATCAAATAAATACTGCATTCGATATTTAATGCAAAATTTTTAATGAATTAAACACTTTCACAATTGTTACCACATGCATTTTACCACATTTTATTAGCCATTATTTAACTCTTAGTGAATTGACCTCTAATCCTCACATTTAACCCCCAAGACTTTATGCACACTATGCTCTTCTGAAAGCTTTTCTCCTGACAGGAGAAAAAATTTGTAAAAACGCACTTAAAGCTTTTTCTAATGCATTTAGGAGTGTTTAGATGCTCTAATAAATGTCAAGCGTTTGGGCGTTTATTAATTTAATTGGTCAGAATATAAATTTATTCTGCCCATTGAAATGAATAAATGCTCATGTGCTAAATGCACCAAGCGTTTAGACACAGTTACACGCATTTAGGCATGTCAGGTGTTGTTTCTGCCCAAATGTTCCTCCCCTGAACGTGCAATCAGATTTTTGCTCCTAAACACCACTGCCTCTAAGCTCCTCTAAATGCCTGTGTGCCATGTGTGCATAGGCTAATATAGAAGGGCATTTAGTGGCAGAAATAAAAGTAAAATACCTGGAAAATGGGCATTTAAAAGCTGTAGTAAGCATGAGGCAGAGGTAGAAAGAATTGAAATGTATGTGTTCTTTTCAACGTAACAGCAGCAGGTAAAACTCTTAACACTATATGATTAAGGGGTGTATTATAATATGAAATACAGAGGGTAACATTGAGTTCTGATGTACTTGAATTTAACTAAAGTCTTATCCTGCAAATTACAATCTATGCCCTGATCTGTTTTCTGGATGTATTTTCTTGGTGGAGATACCCTGGAGAGGCGCCCAGTTAAAGTGCAATGGATTTTTTTGGGCTGACTTAGAGAGATAACCATCTTTGAAGTAAAACTCTGCAAAAAAGTATAAAAAAATGAAAGGGAAAGTGTAAAAATAAAAATAAACAATAAAAAAAAAACGAAAGCACCCCCAAGGTTATGGCATTCAAACCACACATGTGAGGTGTCACCATAAATGTCAGTGAGAGAAATATTTCTAGCACAAGACCTCCTCTGTAACTCTAAACTGGTAACCTTTGCATATAAAATTGGAAAGTCTTAATATATTGAGTCCATAGGAACTATCATGATGCCAAGGAAATCAGTAAAAAATCCAAAAGTAACCAAATTAATTGAAGTCACTTGTTGATTAAAACACTGCAGTGTGCACACACAATAAAATAGAGTGCCTGACCACCGTAGCTGTAAATTCTGCTTACCAGACGGCAAGCTTTAAAGGCAGGTGACTATAACCCAGCCTAAGCCTTTAAGCTTGCAGATGATCACAATGCAGATGGTAATCAGATAATACTGCTCACTTCCTCCATCCCAATATCCGTGTGTATTCAATGGATGCTCAGGAAGAGAAAAGAACTGACCATAGTGTAGTATATTCTAAACTTGCGGATTTATTAAATAAAATATTGCACTTACAATTAAGAAGTCGTATTAATGCATAAAAAAGGTTGCCGGCCGGCATACACAAACAAGGCTTGGGTTTTATATGTAAGATGGTGAGTCACTACGTTGCCCGTTCCCCATTGACAACGTCTGTTGATGACGAAGCGCGTTTAGAGGAAGGCACGTAGTGACGTCACCACGCAATCTGAGTAGGAGGACGGGCTCCGTTTGTGTATGCTGGCCGGCAACCTTTTTTATGCATTGATACGACTTCTTAATTGTAAGTGCAATATTTTATTAATTAAATCTGCAAGTTTAGAATATACTTAAAATATTGCAACGACTGCCACTATTTTTTCCCTAGGGTCTCTGCTAATATATACAGTGCCTTGAAAAAGTATTCATACCCCTTGACATTTTTCACATTTTGTCAAGTTACAACCAAAAACGTAAATGTATTTTATTGGGATTTTATGTGCTAGACCAATACAAAGTGGCACATAATTGTGAAGTGGAAGGAAAATGATAAATGGTTTTCAATTTTTTTTTTTACAAATAAATATGTCAAAAGTGTGGTGTGCATTTGCATTCAGCCCCCTTTACTCTGATACCCCTAACTAAAATCTAGTGGAACCAATTGCCTTCAGAAGTCACCTAATTAGTGACAATCACAGCTCCGGAGCAAACCCAGAAGTAACTTTGGTGAAAGATGTCGGCCGTGTGCTCTGTGAGCCGGGACTGATTCAGGGCATCATTCTAAGGTAAGTGTTTCATAATGAGCTAGTATGCAATGCATACTAGTTCATTATGTCTTTGTCTTGCAGGTTTATTTTTTTCAGAAGTTTACAACAGTCCTTATTTGCATAATTGTTCTGTGTTTGGGAGTGGGACTCAAAGCAAATAATTTACTAGTAGATTACAGAACAGAAGTTACTCATAAGGCTAAGTTTACATCTGTGAGCTGTAGTATCATACATGCTATGGGGCAGTCCTAGTTTGATATGTGCATTGAATATCCAGAAAGTAATGCCTTGGTGTCATTTTCTTCTATAATGTGCACTATAGAACGTGCATTCCAACATTTTTCTGAAAAAATAATTGAAAGAGACATTGAAATTTGCATGTGCTAAACAAAAATGGAATTCTACAAAATGTTGTATGTTGTTGTATGTTGTAAGTTGGATATATTATATATATATATAAATATTTATCATTAAAATCTGTATTCCAAGCACTAGCATAGGAAGTCTCCTTGGTCAACTAGTGCTTGAACTTCACATGCAAACTTAAATCAGTGTATGTGCAGTACAATCCCCCCTGCCATTAGATCACTGATGCTTTTTAACAAACTAATGTTTATACAGTCTCCTATATTGTTATCCATGCTAAAAGCACAGTCAATGATAGTTGTTTCTAAGTCAATGTATGTTGTTTTTGGTAGACTACTGCAAATTATTGTTGCATTAAGACAATGATACAGTCAACACCAATATAATAAGCATAACGTGATCTATAGTATGCTACAATCATAGCTTACAGCTTTTGTGGCATAAAAAAATTGGTTTCCATGACTATATTACATTATCTCCTAAATCTTCAGGGTCCAAAGTAGTAAACTCTATTTTTCAATATGTTATGGATTTTGTATTAGTCATACCTGAAATCTTGAATTTTCCTACTGTCTAGTACATGGCAGCAGCCACTTGAGACCGACTTCCTTAAATTTCCCATGTCCCCTGCAGATTTCAAGCAGCCTGTATGTGCACATGAAATATCTCATAAAGTGCCCTTGTTCAAGTTCATGATTGCCTGTTTAAGCCCTGCTGTTCTGACAGGTCCTTGCCACAGAAGTGCTCAATGTTAGCTTACCATTTATTTGTAGCTGACCTTGATGATTCTCAATTTTCTATTTGTGATGCTCTCACAACGCCATGCTATGGATTTCCACACTCACTCCAATTTCATTGAACACAGATGTCCCTCTACAGTATGTACCAACTCATCAGCTAAAGTGAAGTGGAAGATTTTTCTTTCTCAGGTTTTTTTTATTAGAAAATACAATCGTGCTGTAAATGAGAGTATGTACTCCCAAAAACTTTAAGCAAAAGAATATAACATTAGAGCAATTCCCATTGACTTCCACATTGAATGAAACAGCGATAAATCAGAGATTATCATTCTGAGGAATTACATGTGGTTAAAAAAAAGCAAAAAACAAACAAAAAAATAAAACCTAAAGCCAGAAAATGACACCTGAAATCCCATCCTGGACTATCAAGGGTGGACTAGCTCAGCATAACAGAATGAAGACTTATTATGAAGAAGTGGCAAACTGAAACTGTAAGCATGTTCACCAGCAATGTTTTGCCACATGTATACAGGGTCAATAGGCTCTCTGGAATACAGGAATACAGGCAAGAAAAACCGCGCTAACCCAATGGGGTGGGGAACAAGGGGTTGGACAAAGTAAAAAATTAAGTATAAACAATAAACAAACCCGGCTGCAGAATAGTGGGATAAACACAGTGTACAATATAGAAGGAAGAAACTGTGCCAGGTGAAGGAGGCTAGAGGTCCCGTATGAGGGTGCTATAACCACCTAACATATAGAACAAAAAATGCACAATAGGTGCATTATTTGCCAATTATCTGGTAAGAAGTATATAGACCGGTGGTGGCACTTTCGTGTGGTGTGGAGCACAGCGGTGTGGCAAGGATTTTAAAGTTTATATCATCGCATCATATAGGAATAAGGATTACATTTTCTAGATGATACCCACCCTATGGATTTTCTGTCTATGCCTCTCCACTCTGGACTAACCTCTGATCACAGCGTCATTACTGCCTGTTAAACATTTACTGTGAATTGTCATTTTTGCCTTGCCATATATTTATATTATGAATGCTAGCTACACAGCTATTTAGTTCAACCACGTTCTTTTTTTCTCTGGCCATTTATGATTTCCATAGGATCTTAGTGTCATATCTCTTATCCCTGAATGCACCTATTGTTAATTTTTAGTTCTATATGTTAGGTGGTTATAGCACCCTCATGCGGGACCTCTAGCCTCCTTCACCTGGCGCAGTTTCTTCCTTCTATATGGAATACAGGAATAACAGCAAATAAAAGTGCAATATTTAAAGTGATACTAAAGTCTTGTTTTATTTTGTTAAAAATAACAAACATGTTATGAATAAGTGATTTACTAAAGCGCTGATATAAATTAAAAATCCAAAAAATTAAATTATATTAAAACAAGATAGCCAAATGATATAGCTGCTACCAATAAAAGTGCTCCCACACTTAAACAATTCATGAAATAATGTAAACAATAATGTAAACAATTGGTGCACTTATCAACCTTATTAATAAATGATAAAGTAAACCTAAGAAAAAAGTGCAATGTGCTTCCTAGAAAAGTACGTTGCTTTATATATAGATGATAGATAAAAATAGCATATAAAGATAAAAATGTCCTCCTTTTACTCCTCTTTTTTGTATATAGTAGTTTCTATATACAAAAAAGAGAAACCATACAAAGGAGGAGTAAAAGGAGGACATTTTTATCTTTATATGCTATTTTTATCTATCATCTATATATAAAGCAAAGCAAAAGGACTACAAAAATGAATCATAAGGACTAAACATTAGGATCTGTTTGCCAGTGTATTTATATATTTTTTTGCTATTGTCCTTCATTCAGCACACCCGACCGGTCAATTGATTGTATAGCTAATTGATCGGTGGACCAATTGATTGGGAAGTGTATGTGATCTAGGACAGGGCTCAAAATTTCAAGTCCTGAGCTACTAGCCAGGATTCAAGGGTTACTCGCCACCAGTTGCCCCGCCCATCCTCTACCCTGCCCGCCCCTAATCCCACCCCTAAATACGCCCTCATAAATTATCTCATGAAATTATACTTAAATGACTTATGCAGAATTAAATTGTAAAAATAAATATTAACAGCAACTTTGTCCACCAATGCAGCCAGCCTGTGCCCCCCCCCCAGTGCAGCCTGTGTCCCCAGTGTCCCCCCAGTGCAGCATGTGACCCCCCCAGTGCAGCATGTGACCCCGCAGTGCAGCATGTGACCCCCCGTGCAGCATGTGACCCCCCCAGTGCAGCATGTGACCCCCCAGTGCAGCATGTGTCCCCCCAGTGCCGCATGTGTCCCCCTGTGCCGCATGTGTCCCCCAGTGCCGCATGTGTCCCCCAGTGCCGCATGTGTCCCCCAGTGCCGCATGTGTCCCCCTGTGCCGGCTGTGTCCCCCTGTGCCGCATGTGTCCCCCTGTGCAGCCTGTGTCCCCCAGTGCAGCCTGTGTCCCCCCAGTGCAGCCTGTGTCCCCTCAGTGCAGCATGTGTCCCCCCAGTGCGGCATGTGACCCCCCCCAGTGCCGCATGTGACCCCCCCCCAGTGCCGCATGTGTCCCCCAGTGCCGCATGTGTTCCCCCCAGTGCCGGATGTGTCGCCCCCAGTGCCGCATGTGTCCCCCCCAGTGCCGCATGTGTCCCCCCTCAGTGCCGCATGTGTCCCCCCCAGTGCCGCATGTGTCCCCCTGTGCCGCCTGTGTCCTCCCCAGTAGGGATGAGCCGAACACCCCCGGGTTCGGTTCGCACCAGAACCTTCGAACGGACCGAAAGTTTGCGCGAATTTTCGAACCCTATACGTTATAATGGACGCGAACGTTCGAAATCAAAAGTGCTAATTACAACGGCCAATATGCATGTTAATGTCATAAAACAGGTTTGGGGACCCGGGTCCTGCCCCAGGGGACATATATCAATGCAAAAAGAACTTTTAAAAACTAACGTTTTTTCGGGAGCAGTCATTTTAATGATGCATAAAGTGAAAAAAAAAAAGGGAAATTTTCCTTTAAATATGGTACCTGGGGGGTGTCTAAAGTATGCCTGTGAAGTGGCATGTGTTTCCCGTGTTTAGAACTGTCCTTGCACAAAATGACATTTGTAAAGGAAAAAAAGAAGCCATTTAAAACCACTTGCGGCTTTAGGTTTGTTCTTAAGTAGAATCTGAACAGGTACATTATGAAGTGTAGCTCCATCCCAAAAAAATCTATTTTTAAGCTTTTTGGAGAACATAGGGAGGGGTTATCACCCCTGTAACATTTGCTGTCTTTGCACATCTGTTCAGAACATGTCACCTCACTTTCCGTCCCAATGACAAATGTTTTTGGAAAAAGTGGGGTTTTAATTGAAACAAGGATTGGTGATAAAGTATCAGTAGAGAGGAGATACCTTTTTCCCAAATTAAATCTAACAGGATAGAATTTCCCTTCCTAGGGGTAGATTTCCTCTCACTTCCTGTTTTCTCTTTCCATTTGCAAGTAGGAGTCGTTTGTAAGTTGGATGTTTGAAAGTAGGGGCCTGGCGTATATACTCTGCAGAAATTTGCCCTATTAGATGTTGGTGTAGCCACAAGACTGGTGGGCACAGGAATGGGCCCTGCTGTGAGTTAATAGATCAAGATTTGTAATTGCATGCACCTGTTGAACAGGGCAGAAAAATTGGGGGTGGTGGTGGTGGTGGACGGTGTTGCCACAAGACTGTAAGCTCTCACAGTTACTCTTGGTGGGCGCAGGAATGGGCCCTGCTGTGAGTTATTAGATCAAGATTTGTAATTGCAAGCACCTGATGAACAGGGCAGAAAAATTGGGCCTTTGGCGGTGGTGGTGGACGGTGTTGCCACAAGACTGTAGGCCCTCATAGTTACTCTTGGTGGGCGCAGGAATGGGCCCTGCTGTGAGTTATTAGATCAAGATTTGTAATTGCAAGCACCTGATGAACAGGGCAGAAAAATTGGGCCTTTGGCGGTGGTGGTGGACGGTGTTGCCACAAGACTGTAAGCTCTCACAGTTACTCTTGGTGGGCGCAGGAATGGGCCCTGCTGTGAGTTATTAGATCAAGATTTGTAATTGCAAGCACCTGATGAACAGGGCAGAAATATTGGGCCTTTGGCGGTGGTGGTGGACGGTGTTGCCACAAGACTGTAGGCCCTCATAGTTACTCTTGGTGGGCGCAGGAATGGGCCCTGCTGTGAACTATTAGATCAAGATTTGTAATTACCCGCCCCTGTTAAACAGGGGCTGAAAAATTGTGCCTTAGGCTGGTGCCACAACACTGCAACCCCTCACAGATACTGTACTTGGAGCACAGCAGTCACACGTGTTGCGAAGCATTTTTTTTAAAAATTGTAATTACCCGCCCCTGTTAAACAGGGGCTGAAAAATTGTGCCTTAGGCACTGGTGCTGGTGCCACAACACTGCAACCCCTCACAGATACTGTACTTGGAGCACAGGAGTCACACGTGTTGCGAAGCATTTTTCAAAAAAATTGTAATTACCCGCCCCTGTTAAACAGGGGCTGAAAAATTGTGCCTTAGGCACTGGTGCTGGTGCCACAACACTGCAACCCCTCACAGATACTGTACTTGGAGCACAGCAGTCACACGTGTTGCGAAGCATTTTTTTAAAAAAATTGTAATTACACGCCCCTGTTAAACAGGGGCTGAAAAATTGTGCCTTAGGCACTGGTGCTGGTGCCACAACACTGCAACCCCTCACAGATACTGTACTTGGAGCACAGCAGTCACACGTGTTGCGAAGCATTTTTTTTATAAAAATTGTATGTACACGCCCCTGTTAAACAGGGGCTGAAAAATTGTGCCTTAGGCACTGGTGCTGGTGCCACAACACTGCAACCCCTCACAGATACTGCACTTGGAGCACAGCAGTCACAGGTGTTGCAAAGCATTTTTTAAAAAAATTGTAAGTACACGCCCCTGTTAAACAGGGGCTGAAAAATTGTGCCTTAGGCACTGGTGCTGGTGCCACAACACTGCAACCCTTCACAGATACTGTACTTGGAGCACAGCAGTCACACGTGTTGCGAAGCATTTTTTTAAAAAATTGTAATTACCCGCCCCTGTTAAACAGGGGCTGAAAAATTGTGCCTTAGGCACTGGTGCTGGTGCCACAACACTGCAACCCCTCACAGATACTGTACTTGGAGCACAGCAGTCACACGTGTTGCGAAGCATTTTTTTAAAAAATTGTAATTACCCGCCCCTGTTAAACAGGGGCTGAAAAATTGTGCCTTAGGCACTGGTGCTGGTGCCACAACACTGCAACCCCTCACAGATACTGTACTTGGAGCACAGCAGTCACACGTGTTGCGAAGCATTTTTTTAAAAAATTGTATGTACACGCCCCTGTTAAACAGGGGCTGAAAAATTGTGCCTTAGGCACTGGTGCTGGTGCCACAACACTGCAACCCCTCACAGATACTGTACTTGGAGCACAGCAGTCACACGTGTTGCGAAGCATTTTTTTAAAAAAATTGTAAGTACACGCCCCTGTTAAACAGGGGCTGAAAAATTGTGCCTTAGGCACTGGTGCTGGTGCCACAACACTGCAACCCCTCACAGATACTGTACTTGGAGCACAGCAGTCACACGTGTTGCGAAGCATTTTTTTAAAAAATTGTAAGTACACGCCCCTGTTAAACAGGGGCTGAAAAATTGTGCCTTAGGCAGTGGTGCTGGTGCCACAACACTGCAACCCCTCACAGATACTGTACTTGGAGCACAGCAGTCACACGTGTTGCGAAGCATTTTTTTATAAAAATTGTATGTACACGCCCCTGTTAAACAGGGGCTGAAAAATTGTGCCTTAGGCACTGGTGCTGGTGCCACAACACTGCAACCCCTCACAGATACTGTACTTGGAGCACAGCAGTCACACGTGTTGCGAAGCATTTTTTTATAAAAATTGTATGTACACGCCCCTGTTAAACAGGGGCTGAAAAATTGTGCCTTAGGCACTGGTGTGGTGGCATGGATCATTGAGGAGGAGGAAGAGGATAGTCAGTGAACATAAGAGGACAGTCACTCAGCATCAGCATAGGCAGTCTTGAAGGGATGTGACATTAAAAATTATTCGGTTATATCCGCCTCAGGTGCCTGGTAGCTGGTGGTGATCCAAGACTGATTCATTTTGATGAAGGTCAGTCGATCAACTGAGGCGGTGGACAGGCGCACCCTATGATCGGTGACAAATCCTCCAGCAGCACTGAATGTGCGTTCGGAAAAGAACGCTGGAGGCAGGACAGGCCAGTAGCTCAATTGCATACTGTGCAAGCTCCTCAGGACCCAGTAAGCCAGAGGATTTTCGGTGGGAAAGGTGTCCAAGTCTGACCTTGCCCCAAGGTATTCCTGCACCATGTATATCAGACGCTGGCGATGGTTGCTGGAACCGATCATACCTTGGGGCTGCGGACTAAAAAATTGTCTGAACGCATCGGTCAGACGTCCACCTTCCCCACCGCTCCTTCTGCTACTGACCGAAGCCTCAGCAACTCGTCGCCCAGGACCAGGAGTTTGTAACCTCCCAGTTTCTGGGAACGCGTTGCACAGACCTTTCTGCAAGGCCTCCCTGAGATGTCTCATCCTCTGCTCCCTCTGCGACGGCAAGATAAGGTCCGCAACCTTACCCTTGTACCGCGGATCAAGGAGAGTGGCCAGCCAGTAATGGTCCCTCTCCTTGATCCGAAGAACACGAGGATCCTTCCGCAGGCTTTGCAGGATCAGGGAGGCCATGCAGCGTAGGTTAGCTGAGGCATTCGGTCCGGAGTCTTCTGGGTCACTGAGGATGACATGATCGCCAGCCACCTCCTCCCAGCCACGTACAAGTCCACTGGTTTGTTGGGACTGTACATCATCCCTAAAAGACTGCTGCTGCTGATGCTGAGTGCCAGGCTCCACCTCCATGCTCACACAATCCTCCTCCTCCTCCTCCTCCTCCTCCTCCTCATCCTCTTCCTGTGTGATGGGTGGGACAGAAGGAACACTGTCCGGATAAAGGGGGCCTTGAGAGGCAAGGAAGTCCTCCTCTTCCTGCCTCTGTTCTGCCTCAAGTGCCCTGTCCATTATCCCACGCAGCGTATGCTCCAACAGGTGGACAAGAGGGACAGTGTCACTGATGCATGCACTGTCACTGCTCACCATCCTCGTGGCCTCCTCAAATGGTGAGAGGACAGTGCATGCATCCCTGATCATGCTCCACTGACGTGGGGAAAAAAAACCAAGCTCCCCTGACCCTGTCCTGGTGCCGTAGTCGCAAAGGTACTCATTGATGGCCCTCTGCTGCGTGTGCAGTCGCTGCAGCATGGCCAACGTTGAGTTCCACCTGGTGGGCATGTCACATATTAGGCGGTTCTTGGGCAGGTTCAGCTCCTTTTGCAGCTCAGTCAGCCGAGCACTGGCATTATAAGATCGGCGGAAATGCACACAGACTTTCCTGGCCTGCCTCAGGACATCCTGTAAGCCTGGGAACCTGCCCAAGAACCGCTGCACCACCAGGTTGAGGACGTGAGCCATGCAGGGCACATGGGTGAGCTGCCCCTGTCGCAGGGCGGAGAGGAGGTTGGTGCCATTGTCAGAAACGACCATTCCTGGCTTAAGCTGACGTGGCGTCAACCACCTCTCGGCCTGCCCCTGCAGAGCTGCCAGAACCTCTGGCCCAGTGTGGCTCCTGTCCCCCAAACACACCAGCGCAAGCACGGCATGGCATCTTTTTGCCTGCGTACTTGCGTAGCCCCTTGTACGCCTACGGAGCACCGCTGGTTCCAAGGACAGAGCACTGGAGGAAGAAGAAGAGGAGGGGGTGGAGGAGAGAGGTGTGTCACAACCAGTAGCAGTAGTAGCGTTTTGGAGGCGTGGTGGCGGAACAACCTCCAACACTACTGCACCTTGTCCTGCATCCCTCCCAGCTGCCAATAGAGTGACCCAATGGGCCGTGAAAGAAAGGTACCGTCCCTGTCCATGCCTGCTGGACCATGAGTCAGCGGTAATATGCACCTTACCGCTGACCGCCCTGTCCAGCGAGGCATGGACATTGCCTTCCACATGCCGGTAGAGAGACGGAATCGCCTTCCGTGAGAAAAAGTGGCGTTTGGGAACCTGCCACTGAGGAACCGCACATTGAACAAACTCATGGAAGAGGGCCGAGTCTACCAACTGAAAAGGCAGCAGCTGAAGTGCTAGCAATTTAGCCAAGCTAGCATTCAACCGCTGGGCATGTGGATGGCTGGGAGTGTACTTCTTTCTACGGTCCAGCAGCTGGGGCAGGGAAATTTGCCTGCTGCAATCGGACGTCGGTGTACTGCAAGTACTTGGTTGTGACACACCTAATTCTACACCTTCAGTCCTCTCAGAGCAGCTTATAGAGAGCACTGAAGGTGTAGTGGGGATGGAGATCCCAGCTGATGAGGAGCAAGGAGAGGTCTGCTTAGTTCTTTGGTGTGGGTCTTTTATGTGTGCCTGCCAACGAGCTGCATGGCAGGTCGACATATGTCTGGTCATGCTTGTGGTGCCCAAGCGGCTGATGTTTTGGCCACGCGAGATACGCTTGAGACAAATATTGCAAATAGCAGTGGTGCGATCTGATGCACTCGTCTCAAAAAAGGCCCACACCAAAGAACTTTTCTGATAACGTGCAGAGGCAGCGCCCTGCACAGGCGGAGCTCTGCGGTGTTGCACAGTTGCTGTGCTGGCCTCTACCTGGCCTCCAGGGGGCATCCTGCCTCGTTGGACATGTGACGCCGCATCCTCCTCCTCCTCGTCCTCCTCCTCATCCTCTCTCCCTTCAGGCACCCACGTGGAGTCAGTGACCTCATCATCCCCTCCCTTTTCACCACTAGAGCAAACCTGGCAGTAAGCTGCAGCTGGTGGAACAGTACTGCCAGATTCCTCAAGCTGGGTATCATCATCCGAGCCTTCGAATCGTTGGGCATCCTCCTGGAGCATGTACCCAACACTGTGCTCAAAGAGTTCGGGGGACTCCTCAGGAGGACATGGTGGGTCTAGGGAAGGGGTGGCTGATGATGCCATTGAGTACGTGTTGGCAGCTGCTCTGCCAGTACCCTGAGCCTGGGTGAGAGAGGATGAGGAGGATGAGGAGGGCTTGGTCATCCATTCTACCAAGCCTTCAGCATGATGCGGCTCCACATGTCCAGCTGCCGAAAACAAAGACACGCGTGTCCCATGGCCACGTGCTGATGACGATGCACGACCACGTCCACGGCCACGGCCACGTCCACTAGAAACAGAGCCTGCCTGCCCTGTGTTCTTGGCTCTGCACGCTCTGCCTCCCCTTGGCGGTCTTCCAGCCATTGTAGTCGGTAGTCCTGTGGGTGCTGCTGAGAAGAATATATAGGAGCTCTGTGTGATGCCACTAACACACTAGAAGTCCTATGGGTGCTTCTGCAAAGAAAATATAGGAGCTCTGTGTGATGCCACTAACACACTAGAAGTCCTGTGGGTGCTGCTGAGAAGAAAATATAGGAGCTCTGTGTGATGCCACTAACACACTAGAAGTCCTGTGGGTGCTGCTGAGAAGAATATATAGGAGCTCTGTGTGATGCCACTAACACACTAGAAGTCCTATGGGTGCTTCTGCAAAGAAAATATAGGAGCTCTGTGTGATGCCACTAACACACTAGAAGTCCTGTGGGTGCTGCTGAGAAGAATATATAGGAGCTCTGTGTGATGCCACTAACACACTAGAAGTCCTATGGGTGCTTCTGCAAAGAAAATATAGGAGCTCTGTGTGATGCCACTAACACACTAGAAGTCCTGTGGGTGCTTCTGCAAAGAAAATATAGGAGCTCTGTGTGATGCCACTAACACACTAGAAGTCCTGTGGGTGCTGCTGAGAAGAAAATATAGGAGCTCTGTGTGATGCCACTAACACACTAGAAGTCCTATGGGTGCTTCTGCAAAGAAAATATAGGAGCTCTGTGTGATGCCACTAACACACTAGAAGAAGTCCTATGGGTGCTTCTGCAAAGAAAATATAGGAGCTCTGTGTGATGCCACTAGAAGTCCTGTGGGTGCTGCTGAGAAGAAAATATAGGAGCTCTGTGTGATGCCACTAACACACTAGAAGTCCTATGGGTGCTTCTGCAAAGAAAATAGAGGATCTCTGTGTGATGGGACTAACACACTTCAAGTCCTATAGGTGCTTCTGGGAACAAAATATAGGATCTCTGTGTGATGGGACTAACACACTTCAAGTCCTATAGGTGCTTCTGGGAACAAAATATATGATCTCTGTGTGATGGGACTAACACACTTCAAGTCCTATAGGTGCTTCTGGGAAGAAAATATAGGTCTGTGTGATGGGACTAACACACTTCAAGTCCTATAGGTGCTTCTGGGAACAAAATATATGATCTCTGTGTGATGGGACTAACACACTTCAAGTCCTATAGGTGCTTCTGGGAAGAAAATGTAGGTCTGTGTGATGGGACTAACACACTTCAAGTCCTATAGGTGCTTCTGGGAACAAAATATATGATCTCTGTGTGATGGGACTAACACACTTCAAGTCCTATGGGTGCTTCTGGGAAGAAAATATAGGTCTGTGTGATGGGACTAACACACTTCAAGTCCTATAGGTGCTTCTGGGAACAAAATATATGATCTCTGTGTGATGGGACTAACACACTTCAAGTCCTATAGGTGCTTCTGGGAAGAAAATATAGGTCTGTGTGATGGGACTAACACACTTCAAGTCCTATAGGTGCTTCTGGGAACAAAATATATGATCTCTGTGTGATGGGACTAACACACTTCAAGTCCTATAGGTGCTTCTGGGAAGAAAATATAGGTCTGTGTGTGATGGGACTAACACACTTCAAGTCCTATCGGTGCTTCTGGGAACAAAATATATGATCTCTGTGTGATGGGACTAACACACTTCAAGTCCTATAGGTGCTTCTGGGAAGAAAATATAGGTCTGTGTGATGGGACTAACACACTTCAAGTCCTATAGGTGCTTCTGGGAACAAAATATATGATCTCTGTGTGATGGGACTAACACACTTCAAGTCCTATAGGTGCTTCTGGGAACAAAATATATGATCTCTGTGTGATGGGACTAACACACTTCAAGTCCTATAGGTGCTTCTGGGAAGAAAATATAGGTCTGTGTGATGGGACTAACACACTTCAAGTCCTATAGGTGCTTCTGGGAACAAAATATATGATCTCTGTGTGATGGGACTAACACACTTCAAGTCCTATGGGTGCTTCTGGGAAGAAAATATAGGTCTGTGTGATGGGACTAACACACTTCAAGTCCTATAGGTGCTTCTGGGAACAAAATATATGATCTCTGTGTGATGGGACTAAGACACTTCAAGTCCTATGGGTGCTTCTGGGAAGAAAATATAGGTCTGTGTGATGGGACTAACACACTTCAAGTCCTATAGGTGCTTCTGGGAACAAAATATATGATCTCTGTGTGATGGGACTAACACACTTCAAGTCCTATAGGTGCTTCTGGGAAGAAAATGTAGGTCTGTGTGATGGGACTAACACACTTCAAGTCCTATAGGTGCCTCTGGGAACAAAATATATGATCTCTGTGTGATGGGACTAACACACTTCAAGTCCTATAGGTGCTTCTGGGAAGAAAATATAGGTCTGTGTGATGGGACTAACACACTTCAAGTCCTATAGGTGCTTCTGGGAACAAAATATATGATCTCTGTGTGATGGGACTAACACACTTCAAGTCCTATAGGTGCTTCTGGGAACAAAATATATGATCTCTGTGTGATGGGACTAACACACTTCAAGTCCTATAGGTGCTTCTGGGAAGAAAATATAGGTCTGTGTGATGGGACTAACACACACTTCAAGTCCTATAGGTGCCTCTGGGAACAAAATATATGATCTCTGTGTGATGGGACTAACACACTTCAAGTCCTATAGGTGCTTCTGGGAAGAAAATATAGGTCTGTGTGATGGGACTAACACACTTCAAGTCCTATAGGTGCTTCTGGGAACAAAATATATGATCTCTGTGTGATGGGACTAACACACTTCAAGTCCTATGGTGCTTCTGGGAAGAAAATATAGGTCTGTGTGATGGGACTAACACACTTCAAGTCCTATAGGTGCTTCTGGGAACAAAATATATGATCTCTGTGTGATGGGACTAACACACTTCAAGTCCTATAGGTGCTTCTGGGAAGAAAATATAGGTCTGTGTGATGGGACTAACACACTTCAAGTCCTATAGGTGCTTCTGGGAACAAAATATATGATCTCTGTGTGATGGGACTAACACACTTCAAGTCCTATAGGTGCTTCTGGGAAGAAAATATAGGTCTGTGTGATGGGACTAACACACTTCAAGTCCTATAGGTGCTTCTGGGAACAAAATATAGGAGCTCTGCCTGCCTGGGACGAACACACTACAAGTCCTATAGGTGCTTCTGGGAACAAAATATAGGAGCTCTGCCTGCCTGCCACGAACACACTACAAGTCCTATAGGTGCTTCTGGGAACAAAATATAGGAGCTCTGCCTGCCTGCCACGAACACACTACAAGTCCTATAGGTGCTTCTGGGAACAAAATATAGGAGCTCTGCCTGCCTGCCACGAACACACTACAAGTCCTATAGGTGCTTCTGGGAACAAAATATAGGAGCTCTGCCTGCCTGCCACGAACACACTACAAGTCCTATAGGTGCTTCTGGGAACAAAATACAGGAGCTCTGTTTGCTGCCAGTGCCTGCCTGCCACGAACACACTACAAGCCCCTCTTTCTAAATCAATCTTTCTAAATGAATCTATCTAACTCAATCTCTCTAAGTAAATCTCTCTAACTAAATCCAGCAGAGTGACACAGAACGATCCTGCTCTATCTACGCCGGAACAGCATGTGACCGGCGCAGACGGCGTGGCGGCCTTTTATAAGAGGGGGCGTGTACTAAAGCCCCTGAGCTGTAATTGGCTACAGGCGTCCTGCCTGTAGCCAATTATGGCTCTTCGAGTTTCCGGCGCTGTGATTGGCCAAGCATGCGGGGTCACAGTGCATGCTTGGCCAATCATCAGCCAGCAATGCACTGCGCCGGCCGCGCCGGCCGCAATGCATTGCGGGGCCGCTCGCATCACACGAACGTGAGGCGAGCGGCCAAAATAGTTCTGGGCTCGCCGAGCGAGCGAACACCCGGGGCTCGATGCGAACAGGGGTTCGCATCGAGCACCGGGCCCATCCCTCCCCCCCAGTGCAGCATGTGTCCCCCCCAGTGCAGCCTGTGTCCCCCCCAGTGCAGGGGGAGGGGCTGTATATGACGGCGCGCGGCAGGGAACACAAGCTATTGAAATGAAAGCTGTTATGTTCCCCTGCCGCTCTAATCAGACAGGCGGCGGCAGCGGCTCTCCTACACTCGCGAGACCTCAAAATCCAGTCGCAAAATGCGAGCAGGCGAGTGGATTTTTTGAGGTCTGATCTAGGAGATAGTTTTCTATTATCTCCACTCAGAATCACAAATTGGTAGGATTGGAGCAAAGCATAACACAGAGCTGAGTTACACATTTTTCTCATGGTATTGGCTCACTGAATATGTGGTTTTGCACAGTAGTTTGCATAGTATATGCTTATTTGCACATTTCTCATCTGTTTACATAGTTTTATGCACAGTTTTTTGCTCAATTCAATTTGCAATTTTGCACAAGGAAGTACTTTTCTAGGAAGCACATTGCACTTTTTTCTTAGGTTTACTTTATCATTTATTAATAAGGTTGATAAGCGCAACAATTGTTTACATTATTGTTTACATTATTTCAACAAACATGTTACACTTACCTGCTCTGTGTAGTGGTTTTGCACAGAGCAGCCCAGATCCTCCTCTTCGGAACTCCTGGACCCTCCCTCCTGCTGAGTGCCTCCACAGCAAGCAGCTTGCTATGGGGGCACCCAAGCCGAACCACAGCTCCCTGTGTCCAGACACTGACCTGTGGCCTGGCCCTGCCCCCTCTCTTCCCTCATTGGCTCACTGATTTTTATTGATAGCCGCGGGAGCCAATGGCGCTTCACTGCTGTCTCAGCCAATGAAGGGGGAGAGTCTCGGACAGCCGAGTCTATCGTAAAACATTGCTGGATCGAGATGTGGCTCAGGTAAGTATTAGGGGGGCTGAGGGGGGCTACTGCACACAGAAGGCTTTTTATCTTGATGCATTAAGATAAAAAAAACTCTGCCTTTACAACCCCTTTACGTAAAAAAAGGCAAACACATTGGACATAAATTGAAAAAACTCCACCAGACTTAAAGAAAAAAGTTGTGTTACAGAAAGATTTGGTAACCACTATAACAACATTTTTTTAAACCAAAAATAGTTTTTTTCTCATAAAATTATAGTTTTAACAAGTTTACTGAACCACTCTGCAGCTCCCTGTTTTTGTTTTATCTTTGAGTGGCATAGTCTTCTGGAGTAGGGATGAGCCGAACACCCCCCCCGTTCGGCTCGCACCAGAACCCACGAACGGACCTAAAGTCCGTGCGAGCTTTAGAACCCTATTAGTTATAATGGATGCGAACGTTCGAAATTAAAAGTGCTCATTTTAAAGGCTAATATGCATGTTAATGTCATAAAAAGTGTTTGGGGACCTGGGTCCTGCCCCAGGGGACATGTATCAATGCAAATTTTTTTTTTTAAAATGGACGTTTTTTCAGGAGCAGTGATTTTAATAATGCTTAAATTGAAACAATAAAAGTGTAATATTCCTTTAAATTTCGTACCTGGGGGGTGTCTATAGTATGCCTGTGAAGGGGCGCATGTTTCCCGTGTTTAGAACTGTCTCTGCGCAAAGTGTCATTTTTGAAAGTAAAAAAGCTATTTAAAATCACTCGCGGCTAAAGTTAATTCACGGCTCCCGTAACACAGAGAACAGTGATTCATTGAAACTCATTCATAAAAAAAAGTCATTGATAAAAAATAAAAAAAAATGAAAAAGAAAAAGCGTAGGGGTCCCCCCAAATTCAATAACCAGGCCCTTCAGGTCTGGGATGGATATTAAGGGGGATCCCAGCCAAAAAAAAAAAAAAAAAATGGCGTAGGGTCCCCCTCAAAATCCATACCAGACCCTTGAGGTCTGGTATGGATTTTAAGGGGAACCCTAGCCAAAAAAACTGCGTGGGGTCCCCCTCAAAATCCATACCAGACCCTTATCCGAGCACGCAACCTGGCAGGCCGCAGGAAAAGAGGGGGGGACGAGAGCGGCAGTCTTTGACAATTCCTTTATTAAAATCTTCTTTCTTCTTTCTTCATCCTTCGGTTTCTTCATCTTCTCCTTCCTTCATCTTCTTCCATCTTCTTCTTCCATTGTCTTCTTCCTCCGATCCGCTTCTTCTTGCGCTGGTCTTCTCGTCCTTCTCGTCCGGCATCTTCTTCCGTCGGCGTCGGTGTCGGTGTCTTCTTGGGCCGCTCCGCGCAATGGGAGGCTCCCGCTGTGTGAGGCTCCGCTCCATCTGACAGATCTTTTAAAACGGAGGGCACCTGGTGACCCCGCCCCCCTCTGACATCATGGGGAAAGCCATCATGGAATTCCCCATGACGTCTCTGTGCGTCAGAGGGGGTTGGGTCACCAGGTGCCCTCCATTATAAAAGACCTGTCAGACGGAGCGGAGCCTCACACAGCCGGAGCCTCCCATTGCGCAGAGCGGCCCAAGAAGACACCGACGCCGACGGAAGAAGATGCCGGACGAGAAGGACGAGAAGACCAGCGCAAGAAGAAGCGGATCGGAGGAAGAAGAAAATGGAAGAAGAAGATGGAAGAAGATGAAGGAAGGAGAAGATGAAGAAACCGAAGGATGAAGAAAGAAGAAAGAAGATTTTAATAAAGGAATTGTCAAAGACTGTCTCCTGTCATTTTTACCATTTTTGCCACTTTTTTGGTGAAATGGTAGGGGTACTTTTGTACCCCCTTAACATTTCACACAGGGGGGGGCCGGGATCTGGGGGTCCCCTTGTTAAAGGGGGCTTCCAGATTCCGATAAGCCCCCCGCCCGCAGACCCCCACAACCACCGGGCACGGTTGTGGGGAAGAGGCCCTTGTCCTCATCAACATGGGGACAAGGTGCTTTAGGGGTCTTAGACCCCCAAAGCATCCTCCCAATGTTGAGGGCATGTGGCCTGGTACGGTTCAGGCGAGAGGGGGGGCCGCTCTCGTCCCCCCCTCTTTTTCCTGCGGCCTGCCAGGTTTGCGTGCTCGGATAAGGGTCTGGTATGGATTTTGAGGGGGACCCCACGCCATTTTTTTTGGCTAGGGTTCCCCTTAAAATCCATACCAGACCTCAAGGGTCTGGTATGGATTTTGAGGGGGACCCTACGCCATTTTTTTTTTTTTTTTTTTGGCTGGGGTCCCCCTTAATATCCATCCCAGACCTGAAGGGCCTGGTTATTGAATTTGGGGGGACCCCTACGCTTTTTTTTTTGTTTTTTATTAATGAATGACAGTTCTCTGTGTTACAGGAGCCATCAATTCATTAGCCGCGAGTGATTTTAAATAGCTTTTTTCCTGCAAAAATGACACTTTTTTGCAGGGAAAGTTCTAAGCACAGGAAACCTGCCCCCTTCACAGGCCACCTATAGACACCCCCCAGATGTGATACTGCAATGCTGTTCTAACAGCATGCACACACATATCCCCAGAAATAGAGCACATATTGTTGTCAGCAGTCAGCAGCACAATGACACGCTGACACTGACTGAAACATAATATGCGAGGCCGCCGGCGCAGCGGCCTCTTATACCGTGGGGCGTGTACTAAAGCCCCTGAGCTATAATTGGCTACAGGCATCCTGCCTGTAGACAATTATGGCTCTCCTCGCTGCCGGCGCTGTGATTGGCCAAGCATGCGGGGTCACAGTGCATGCTTGGCCAATCATCAGCCAGCATTGCACTGCGCGGGCCGCAATGCATTGCGGGGCCGCTCGCATCACATGAATTTGATGCGAGTGGCCCCAATAGTTCTAGGCTCGCCGAGCGAGCGAACACCCGGTGCTCGATTCGAACATGGGTTCGAATCGAACACCGGGCTCATCCTTATTCTGGAGGACAAATCCTTGACTTATGATGGCATAGGCTGGAGACATCTGCAAGGTATCCTACATTATGTAGACATGTCCTGCAAAGCTAGGGGAGAATTAGGGGGAACAAGTTACCCAGTGAACAGCTAGTCAGCTCACCTGAGTGGTCTCCTCAACAGGAAATACTGCTACTACCACAGTTAGGAATTATTTGCTATTCAATTTCAATTAAAAAGAGTCTGCGGAAGCATGACATGATAATAAGCTTTGGACACTTGCTTTAACCGCTTGCCAACCGTATACTGTTATATATATATGGTGGCAAGGCAACTCTCCTGTGAAAAATCACTTAACTGTACGTGATTCTTCACTTACGAATCTGGGGTACACACGCGCGGCACTGGCGACCCACTGATTGCTCGGGACACAGGGAGAATGACGATCTCCCTATGTAAACAAGTTAGATCGCCATTGTGTGAGAAGGGAAGGAACATGGATCTCTGCCTTGCCATAGTACAAGCACCTCCCACACAGTTAGCAAACACTTTCTAGTCACACATTCAAACCCTTTGATTGCCCCTGATGTTAACTCCTTCCCTGCCAGTGTCAGTACAGTAATAGTGCATATTTTTTAGCACTGATCACTGTATGAGTGTCACTGGTCTCTTTAAAGTGTCACTTATGCTCTGTACACACGGTCGGAAATTCCGACCACAAAATCCGTCTGATTTTTTCAGACGGATTTTGTCTGACACTGGTGTTGCATACACGCGGTCGGACAAAGTTGTTGGAAAATCCGATCATTCTGAACGTGGTGACGTTCGTTGCGTACGACGGAACTACGTAGAGGCTAGTAGCCAATAGGTTTGGTCTCCTAATTTTATCTGAGCATGCGTGGCACTTTGTCCGTCGGAATTCTCTACACATGATCGGAAAAAGTCAGATCGGATTTTGTTGTCGTAAAATTTGAGAGCAGGATCTCAAATTTTTTCCGTCGGAAATTCCGACTGAAAAAGTCCGATGGAGCCCCCACATGGTCGGATTTTCCAACAACATGGTCCGATCGGCCATTTTCCGTCGGAATTTCCGACCGTGTGTACAGGGCATTAGTGTCCAATTTGTCCGCCGCAAAAAATAAAAATAAAAAATAATTACATAAATCTATCCCATAGTTTGTAGATGCTATAACTTTTGCGTAAACCAATTAATATAGGCTTATTTGGATTTTTTTTACCAAAAACATGTAGCAGAATACATATTGGCTTAAATTGATGAAGAATTATTTTTTTTCCCATCTTTTTATTGGATTTGTTTTTTAGGAGAAAGTACCACTAAAATAAAGCTCTATTTGTGGGAAAAAATGACATAAATTGTATTTGGGTACAGCATTTCAATTGTCAGTTAAAGTAAAGCAGTGCCGTATCGCACAAACTGGCCTAGGCATGAAGGGTGGTAAACTTTCCGGAGGGCAAGTGGTTAATGTCCTAATTGCTTGCTTAGATGCATTTAGTCTTATGGTCAACATTATTCACTATTCTAATTGAAAATATTCTGTGTAAGCATGAAGTGACATGATAATAAGCCTGGGACACTTGCTTTAATGTCCAAATTGCTTGATTGGGTTACGTCAGTCTTATGACCAGCATCATCCATCCCACTTTTGGTATAGTGAAGAGTAAAGCAGCACAACGATAAGCTCATCTCTCATGTCATTTTGCTTTTTCTGACTATCAACATGCTTCTTGTCAACACATGAACTAGTTCCTTGCACTGCTTCTTCCTCTCACACCCCAGCTCTGCTATACAGAAGCCAAACAATGCATATACCAAATCAAAATGAGGTACTTTAATTGCTTGCATTAAAAAATACATTACATGATTTACAGTATAAATGATTAAAGAGCTGCATTAATTTCTGTCTTTTTTATTTGTATAGCGTTAAGATTTTTAAATATTTTTAGTAAGATACGCTATGCAACCCATTCCCACCCAAAGGAATGCAAATAGTGCAACTTATTTCAAAGCAACGCTGACTTTGTTCAGGTGTTAATGAAGAAGGACCTTTTAGAAACCAGTCTGAGAAAGGACATTGTATTCCATAAATGAGATGGGTATGAATCTTGGAAAAAAGATTTGCTAAACTCCAATGTATATAGTTCACAAAGTGAGAATTTTTCTTTTCTCAACAAAAGTGAAGTTGCACTTTAACGGATTCTTTCAAGGTTTAAAAAATGTAGACTAGAAACAAACGATTGAAAAGAAGCATTTCAGAGAAAAGGAACATTTTTAGAAAAAAAAAGGTAGCCACGTGCTGGAGGATTTTATGAAAGAATACAATCTTATTAACCACTTTCAGACCGGACCAATTTGCAGCCAAAGGACCAGGCCCCTTTTTGCGATTCGGCACTGCGTCGCTTCAACTGACAATTGTGCGGTCGTACGACGTGGCTCCCAAACAAAATTGACGTCCTTTTTTTCCCACAAATAGAGCTTTCTTTTGGTGGTATTTGATCGCCCCTGTGGTTTTTATTTTTACGCTATAAACAAAAAAGAGCGACAATTTTGAAAAAAAAAGCTTTTTTATTTTTTTCTATAATAAATATCCCCCAAAAATATATAAAAACATTTTTTTTTCCTCAGTTTAGGCCAATATGTATTCTTCTACATATTTTTGGTAAAAAAAATCGCAATAGGCAATAATTGATTGGTTTGCACAGAAGTTATAGCGTTTACAAGATAGGGGATAGTTTTATAGCATTTTTATTAATATTTTTTTTATTAGTAATGGCGGCGATTAGCGATTTTTATTGTGACTGCGACATTATGGCGAACACATCGGGCATTTTTGACACTTTTTTGGGACCATTGTCATTTATAGAGCAATCAATGCTATTTAAATATAATGTAAAAAAGACTGCGCTGACCTAAAAAGTAGACCTAAAATATATAAAACAGGCTGCAGTAACAGGGAGATAACCAAATAACAGAGAACAGAAAAAAACTGCGCCACAACATGTAATTAAAAAAGAACTAATGAAATTAAACTTTTAACAGGATAGTAACTGAGTGGGATTTCACAGGCATATTAGTAGTCCATAGAAGAGGGCAAAAAAGATGGTGAACAGAAGTCTATGTAATCTATGATGAATCCACTTCTTCACGATACCACCTTAGTGCACACAAACCCAACAGGTGAATCCCACCACCAGTAATCGAAGCTGCTTACCAGAGTGCAGCTATCAGAAAGCACAGCTCCTCATACACAGGATATAACGTCCAGCACCACACTTCCCCAGATGAATAAAGCACAAGCCTCAAAACTCAGCAGTCAGTAGATGCTCGGCGATCAATGGGTAACATCATGGACATTTGAGCAGATAAGTAACGCTTTTTTTAAAAATGCCGGCCGGCATGCATGGAGCCCTTCCTCCTCGTCTCAGGCGCGGTGACGTCACTGCACGTCCTGTGGGAGGACGTGCAGTGACGTCACTGCGCCTGAGACGAGGTGGAAGGGCTCCATGCATGCCGGCCGGCATTTTTTAAAAATTCTATGATTCATCATAGATTACATAGACTTCTGTTCACCATCTTTTTTGCCCTCTTCTATGAACTACTAATATGCCTGTGAAATCCCACTCAGTTACTATCCTGTTTAAAGTTTAATTTCATTAGTTCTTTTTTAATTACATGTTGTGGTGCAGTTTTTTTCTGTTCAATGCTATTTAAATGCATTGATTCCTGTATAAATGACACTGGCAGTGAAGGGTTAACCACTAGGTGGCAGTGTAGGGGTTAAGTATGCCTAGAGGTGTGTTTCTTACTGTGGGGGGGCGTGGCTGTCAGCTAGTGAATGCTGATCTCTGCTCCAATCACAGGGAGCAGAGATCGGCGTCACTAGTTGCTAGGCAGAACGGGGAGATGCTGTTTATTTCCACATCTCCCCGTTCAGCCTTCCCGTGAGACGATCGCGGGTGTCCCCACGGCGATCGAGTCCGCAGGACCCGCGACCGGCCTCACGGGGTCCCGACCGGCACGAGCGCATGCGCCCGAAGGCACGGCGGCATCTTAAAGGGGACGTATATATACGCCCTTATGCCGGTCCGTGCCATTCTGTCGACGTATATCGTCGTGCGCCGGTCGGGAAGCGGTTAAGTTGTTACCAAGTATGTAAAAACAAATTTTTTGTAAGAAAACATACTCGTTAAAGCGGAGTTCCGACTAAAACAAAAAAATGAAAGGGGTTGTAAAGGTAAAAAAATGTTCACCTTAATGCATTCTATGCATTAAGGTGAAAAAACTTCTGACAATGCCCCCCCATTTTACTTACCTGACCCCTCGAAAGTCCCGCACTCGCCTCCAACATCCTCTTCGCCGCTCAGCCTGGCCGTTGATTGGCTAGAGTGGATGGATTGAAAGCAGCACAGCCATTGGCTCGCACTGCTGTCAATCACATCCAATGACGCAGCAAGCCGGGGGCGGGGCCGAGTGATACAGTGAGCGGCCAGAAAGTACTTCTCACCATGCGAGGGGAGCTTGCATGAATGTGAGAAGTACTTGCGGGGGGAAGCCGAGACAGCTGCCGAGGGACCCCAGAAGACCAGGTGCGGGGCCACTCTGTGCAAAACGAGCTGCACAGTGGAGGTAAGTATAACATGTTTGTTATTTAAAAAAAAAATAATTACTTTACGATCCCTTTAAATCAGCAGCTACAAATACTGCAGCTGCTGACTTTTAATAATCGGACACTTACCTGTCCCAGGGTCCAGCGATGCAGGGGGGAAGCCCCCGTTCGTCTCCCCCTCCTCCCTGTGGTGCCGGCATTGTCACTGTGGGTGCCCAGCTGTGGCCTCACAGCTTGGCTAGCACTGCACATGCGTGAGCTACGCTGCTTACTGTGACTGGCTGGGCAATCATCTGGGATCTGTGACATGTCCCAGATGATTGCCGAGAGGGAGGGGGGAGAGGTGAACTTACTTCCGGCACCGTGGTGCCCCGGGAGGAAGTAGGAGCTGGAACTCTCTAAAAACAGGGCCCCCCCCAAAAAAATGACATGCCAAATGTGGCATATAAGGGGGTCACCTTCCCTTAAAGCGGAAGTTCCATTTTTGGGTGGAACTCCGCTTTAAACATGGTTGGATACAATTAAAAAAATATTTTTATTAAAGTGTCTCTTTAACCACTTCAGCCCCGGACCAATTGTCAGCTTAAGGACCAGAGGTCTTTTTTCAATTTCGCACTGCACTACTTTAACTGGTAATTGTGCGGTCATGCAATTTTGTAACGAAACGAAATTTGCGTCCTTTTCTTCCCACAAATAGAGCTTTCTTTTGATGGTATTTGATTGCCTCTGTGATTTTTATTTTTTGCGATATAAACGGAAAAAGAGCGAAAATTTTGAAAAAAAAAGAGATTTTCTACTTTTTGTTATAAAAAAAATCTAATAAACTCAATTTTAGTCAAACATTTGGGCCAAAATGTATTCAGCCACATGTCTTTAGTAAAAAAAATGCCAATAAGCGTATATTTATTGGTTTGCGCAAAAGTTATAGCGTCTACAAACTAGAGTACATTTTCTGGAATTTACACCGCTTTTAATTTATGACTGCCTATTTCATTTCTTGAGGTGCTAAAATGGCAGAGAAGTACAAAACCCCCCCAAATGACCCCATTTTGGAAAGTAGACACCCCAAGCTATTTGCTGAGAGGCATGTTGAGCCCATTGAATATTTTTTTTTTTAGTCCCAAGTGATTGAATAAAGACAAAAATAAAAAATAATTTTTTTTTTCTTCAAAAAGTTGTCACTAAATGATATATTGCTCACACATGCCATAGTTATATGTGGAATTGCACCCCAAAATACATTTTGCTGCTTCTCCTGAGTATGGGGATACCACATGTGTGGGACTTTTTGGGAGCCTAGCCGCGTACGGGGCCCCGAAACCCAAGCACCGCCTTCAGGATTTCTAAGGGTGCAAATTTTTGATTTCACTCCTCACTACCTATCACAGTTTCGAAGGCCATAAAATGCCAAAATAGCACAAAACCCCCCCAAATGACCCCATTTTGGAAAGTAGACACCCCAAGCTATTTGTTGAGAGGCATGGTGAGTATTTTACAGCTCTCATTTGTTTTTGAAAATGAAGAAAGTAAAGAAAAAAAATTTTTTTTTTTCTTTTTTCAATTTTCAAAACTTTGTGACAAAAAGCGACATCTGCAAAATACTCACAATACCTCTCAGCAAATAGCTTGGGGTGTCTACTTTCCAAAATGGGGTCATTTTGGGGGGTTTTATGCCATCTGGGCATTCCATGGCCTCCGAAACTGTGATTGGCAGTGAGAAGTGAAATAAAAAAATTACTCCCTTAGAAAGCCTGAAGGCGGTGCTTGGTTTTTGGGGTTCCGTACGCAGCTAGGCTCCCAAAAAGTCCCACACATGTGGTATCCCCGTACTCAGGAGAAGCAACAGAATGTATTTTGGGGTGTATTTCCACATATGCCCATGACATGTTTGAGCAATATATCATTTAGTGACAACTTTTTGTAAAAAAAATATATATATTTTTTTTTTTTTTCATTATTCAATCTCTTGGGACAAAAAAAAAAAATATTTAATGGGCTCAACATTGCTCTCAGCAAATAGCTTGGGGTGTCTACTTTCCAAAATGGGGTCATTTGGGGGGGGTTTGAACTGTCCTGGCATTTTATGCACAACATTTAGAAGCCTATGTCACACGTCACCCACTCTTCTAACCACTTGAAGACAAAGCCCTTTCTGACACTTTTTGTTTACATGAAAACATATTTTTTTTTTTGCAAGAAAATTACGTTGAACCCCCAAACACTATATATATTGTTAAAGCAAAGGCCCTACAGATTAAAATGGTGGGTGTTGCATTTTTTTTTTCCACACAGTATTTGCGCAGCGATTTTTCAAACGCATTTTTTGTGGAAAAAATACACTTTTTTTTATTTTAATGCACTAAAACACACTATATTGCTCAAATTTTTGATGAAATAAAAAATATGATCTTAGGCCGAGTACATGGATACCAAACACGACATGCTTTAAAATTGCGCACAAACACGCAGTGGCGACAAACTACATACATTTTTAAAAGCCTTTAAAAGCCTTTACATGATACCACATTAGATTCACGGAGGAGGTCTACTGCTAAAATTACTGCCCTCGATCTGACCTTCGCGGTGATACCTCACATGCATGCTGCAATTGCTGTTTACATATGACGCCAGACCAACGCTTGTGTACGCCTTTGCGCAAGAGAAGGGGGGGCAGGGGTGCTTTTTTTTTTTTTTTTTTGTTTTTTTTTTTTTTATTTAGCTTTTTTATTCTATTTTTAAACTGTTCCTTCCATTTTTTTTCTTTGTTATGATTTTTATTGTTATCTCAGGGAATGTAAATATCCCCTATGATAGCAATAGGCAGTGACAGGTACTCTTTTTTTGAAAAAATTGGGGTCTATTAGACCCTAGATCTTTCCTCTGCCCTCAAAGCATCTGACCACACCAAGATTGGTGTGATAAAATGCTTTCCCAATTTCCCAATGGCGCGGTTTATATCCGGGAGGGGGGACATTCCCTCCTACTGCTTGTAAAAGCAGTCTAGAGGCTAATTACCCGCTAGAATTGCTTTTACATGAAAGCCGATCACTGGCTGAAAAGAATGATACCAAGATGATACCTAAACCTGCAGGCATCATTCTGGTATAACCATTCAAAGTCCAGCAACATACTGGACATATATTGTAATCTTTTTTTTTTTTTCATGCAGCCTCTTGGCTGAACGAAAAAAAGAGATTGATTGGTGGGTATGCCCACCATTAGAATACCTCCCTTCATCCACCCACTTCTAATGATGGGCATACATGCACCATTTATATATGCCGATGCATGGGGGCATCCTCCCGCAAAAGTTATGCCGTGTACACACGGTCGGAATTTCGACCGTATGTACGTGGCATTAGGAGCCAATCGCTCCTCCCCCCCCCCCTGCTGCCCCCATGCTTCGGCATATATGCTCTTTTTTTTAACTGTGGTGGTGAAATCACCTCCTACAGCGTTGGAGTCGCGGCTTTATGTATCGTGGGAGCAAACGCTGTTGCTGTCAAGATAAATAAATCCGCGCTGCAACTGAATGGCGCACCTGAAAACAAAAAAATGCTTAACACTAAAACACAGTAAACAAAATTACATACCTGAAAAGCAAGCATGATAAAACATGATAAAACATAATAAAACATTGCAGAATAGAATGGAGTAAAAAAAGAGCAACAATAGAGAGAGAGAGAGAACAATAAAACGACAACTATTTTTGTTTTTTTTATTTTTTTGAGATTCACAGGTAAAAAAGCTCCTGACTGTTAGCGACTGAATCAAAACGCTACCACAAAAAAAATGTTAGCGATCGCAGGGATCAGGCCTGACTCTGCGAACACTGCAGTTATGTGTGCTTAGTGTTTTGTAAGTGACAGTGATCGATCGATACTGCACTTGGGTGGGCTGGGCTGGGCGGAGGGGGAAAACGCAGGTGCTAGCAGGTATCTGGGCTGATCCCGCTAACAATGCGTTTTTTTGGAACCCTAAACTGCTGGGACGCTAGTATAGATCTGATCAGATCAGATATTGATCTGTTCAGATACTATACCACTAAGGGAGGTGTATGCTTTGCGCGTGGGTGTTTGCGGTACTGGCACTAACCTGGGGCGACGCAGACCTTATTTGACCCTAAAACCTAATTGATATCACCCGCCGGGCGATCAGGGGGTTAAACCGTTATTGGGTAATAAATGGCGGGTGCCCTGACAGTATAAAAAACAAGCTAACTAACCAGCGTCACCCGTAACAGTAATACAAAAAAAAACTGGTTACCTAGCGACACTAATGCAGGGATCAGAAAAACGATCGCTTAGTGACACTGGCAAAAGGGGGTGAAAGGGTTAACTAGGGGCAATCAGGGGGTTAAACCTTTATTAGGTAATATATGGGGGTACCTGACGCTATATAAAAACCTGACGGGGAACCTAAATAACGAAATAACTAACTGGCTAACCAGCGTCACCAGTGACATTTTATACAGTGATCACTGGTGAAAGGGTTAACTCTAGGGGCAATCAGGGGGTTAAAACCTTTATTTAGGTTGTAATATGGGGGTACCTGACCTATAAACCTATTTATGAACCTATATAAACATGGCGGTTAACCTAAAAAAAAACTGGTTACCTAGCGACACTAATGCAGCGATCAGAAAAACGATCGCTTAGTGACACTGGCAAAAGGGGGTGAAAGGGTTAACTAGGGGCAATCAGGGGGTTAAACCTTTATTAGGTAATATATGGGGGTACCTGACGCTATATAAAAACCTGACGGGGAACCTAAATAACGAAATAACTAACTGGCTAACCAGCGTCACCAGTGACAGTTATACGGTGATTACTGGTGAAAGGGTTAACTCTAGGGGCAATCAGGGGGTTAAAACCTTTATTTAGGTTGTAATATGGGGGTACCTGACCTATAAAACTATTTATGAACCTATATAAAACATGGCGGTTAAAATAAAAAAAAAATGGTTACCTAGCGACACAATGCAGCGATCAGAAAAACGATCGCTTAGTGACACTGGCAAAAGGGGGTGAAGGGGTTAACTAGGGGCAATCAGGGGGTTAAACCTTTATTAGGGGGGGGTAGGGGGCTACCTAGGACCTAAAACTAACTGCCCTGACAGTTATTACAGTCACACTGACACTAAATGCAGTGATCAGTAAATAAATGATCACTGCAATTAGTGACACTGTGACTGGGGGGGGAGGGGGTGATCTGGGGGGTGATCAGGGGGTGACAGGGGGGTGTTTTGTGTGCCTAACTGTACTGGTGTCAGTGTAGTGTTGTGCACTAACCTTAACATGTTCGCCGCTCGGCGTCTCCGGTCACATAGACCGGCGCACCGAGCGTGACATCACTTCCGCCTTCCTGTCTATACAATAGACAGGAAGGGGAAGCTTTTCATTCGCCAGGAGCGATCGCGAGGGGGTGGCCAGAAACCACTGGCCGTCCCCTCGTCCCGGATCGCTCCTGAAGCGATGCCGACCGTCCCCGCCGGCGGAGGGGGGTCCGATCGGACCCCCCAACCGCCTAAAGAATGGCACGTACAGGTACGTGGTTCTGCCTGTACGTGCCATTCTGCCGACGTATATCTACATGGGGCGGTCGGCAAGTGGTTAACCACTTCAGCACCGAGCGATTTTACCCCCTTCCTTACCAGAGCACTTTTTACGATTCGGCACTGTGTCGCTTTAACTAACAATTGCGCGGTTGTGCGACGTTGCACCCAAACAAAATTGACGTCCTTTTTTTCCCACAAATAGAGCTTTCTTTTGGTGGTATTTGATCACCTTTGCGGTTTTTATTTTTTGGGCTATAAACAAAAGAAGAGCGACAATTTTGAAAAAAAACACAATATTTTTTACTTTTTGCTATAATAAATATCCCATTTTTAAAAAAAAAAAAATAATTTTTTTCCTCAGTTTAGGCCGATACGTATTCTTCTACATATTTTTGGTAAAAAAAATCGCAATAAGCGTATATAGATCAGTTTGCGCAAAAGTTATAGCGTCTACAAAATAGGGGATAGATTTATTGCATTTTTTTTTTTTTTACGAGTAATGGCTGCGATCTGCGATTTTTTTTTTCGTGACTGCGACATTGCGGCGGACACTTCGGACACTTTTGACACATTTTTGGGACCATTCACATTTACACAGCGATCGTTGCTATAAAATTGCAGTGATTACTGTGTAAATGTGGCTGGCAGAGAAGGGGTTAACACTAGGGGGCGCTGCAGGGGTTAATGTGTTCCCTAAGGTAGTGATTCTAACTGTGGGGGGAGGGGACTCACAAGGGGAGGAGACCGATCGGTGTTCCTCCGTACTGGGATCACATGATCGGTCTCCTCTCCACTAACAGGACGTGGAGCTGTGTGTTTACACACACAGCTCCACGGTCCCGCGCGGTCCCGCTGTTTTCACGGGCAATCGCGGGTGCCCGGCGGACATTTCGGCCACCGGGCACGCGCACCGGGTCCCTATCGATGCCGGCGGCGCGCGCGCGCCCCCTAGGTGGCCGGGAATGGGAGGACGTCATATGACGCCCACCCCAGGATGGGAGATCCACCTTGTGGGTGTCATATGACTATGGGCGGGATGCGAAGTGGTTAAGCAGCCTCTTGACATAAAGGTGTCTATGGAAACAAGGAGATACATATGGTTAACAATGGCATGGGAACTTTTGGATTCCGATGATTAATTTTATATCTAAATAATATGTTTTCCCCTTTACATCCGTCATTATATGTCTGCCCTCACTTTTTCTTGTCTTTACATGCACGCTCTATCAATATGAGCATGCCTGTGAAAAAAAAAAAACATACATCCAGAAACTACACTATATTGTTGAAAGTATTGGGACGCCTTCCTTTACGCACTCATGAACTTTAATGGCATCCCAGTTTTAGTCTGTAGGGTTCAATATTGAGTGGGCCCGCCCTTTGCAGCTATAACAGCTTCAACTCTTCTAGGAAGGCTATCCACAAGGTTTAGGAGTGTGTCTATGGGAATGTTTGACTATTCTTCCAGAAGCGCATTTGTGAGGTCAGGCACTGATTTTGGAGCGATAAGGCCTGGCTCGCAGTCTCCACTCAAATTCATCCCAAAGTTGTTCTATCAGGTTGAGGTCAGGACTCTGTGCAGGCCAGTCAAGTTCCTCCACCCAAACTCATGTATCCGTGTCTTTATGCACCTTGCTGTGAGCACTGGTGCAAATCATTTGGTGGAGGGAGGATTATGGTTTGGGGTTGTTTTTCAGGGGCTAGGCAACTTAGTTCCAGTGAAGGGAACTCTTTGGTTCAAATCATTTGGTGGAGGGGGGTTAAAGGTGTGGAGTTGTTTTTCAGGGTTTGGGCTTAGCCCCTTAGTTTCAGTGAAGGGAACCCTCAAGGAGTCAGCATACCAAGACATTTTGGACAATTTCAGGCTCCCAACTTTGTGGGAACAGTTTGGGAATGCCCCTTCCTGTTCCAACATGACTGCGCTCCAATGAACAAAGCAAGGTCCATAAAGACATAATGAGCATGTTTGGGGTGGAGGAACTTGACTGGCCTGCACAGAGTCCTGACTTCAACCCGATAGAACACCTTTGGGATGAATTAGAGCGGAGTCAGTGAGCCAGGCATTCTCAGCCAACATCAGTGCCTGACCTCACAAATGCGCTTCTGGAAGAATGGTCAAACAATCCCATAAATACACTCCTAAACCTTGTGGTCGGCCTTCCCAGAAGTTGAAGCTGTTATAGCTGCAAAGGGTGGGCCAACTCAATATTAAACCCTATGGACTAAGACTGGGATGCCATTAAAGTTTGTGTACGGCATCCCAATACTTTTGGTAATATAGTGTATCTGTGTTATAATCTTCTTAAAATATAATGTCTATGCAGTTTACATAGAAAAAGCAATGCACAAGTTCAGTGGTTAAAATAACAACAATATAACCCCTTAACCACTTTCAGACCGGACCAATTTGCAGCCAAAGGACCAGGCCCCTTTTTGCGATTCGGCACTGCGTCGCTTTAACTGACAATTGCGCGGTCGTGCGACGTGGCTCCCAAACAAAATTGATGTCCTTTTTTTCCCACAAATAGAGCTTTCTTTTGGTGGTATTTGATCGCCCCTGCGGTTTTTATTTTTTGCGCTATAAACAAATATAGAGCGACAATTTTGAAAAAAATGCATTATTTTTTTTTTTTTGCTATAATAAATATCCCCAAAAAATATATAAAAAAACATTTTTTTTCCTCAGTTTAGGCTGATACGTATTCTTCTACATATTTTTTGGTAAAAAAAATCGCAATAAGCGATTATTGATCGGTTTGCGCAGAAGTTATAGCGTTTACAAGATAGGGGATAGTTTTATAGCATTTTTATTAATAATTTTTTTTTATTATTAATGGCGGAGATCTGCGATTTTTTTTGTGACTGCGACATTATGGCGGACACATCGGACATTTTTGACACATTTTTGGGACCATTGTCATTTTTTACAGCAATTAATGCATTTAAATGCATTGATTTCTGTATAAATGACACTGGCAGTGAAGGGGTTAACCAGAAGGGGGCAGTGTAAGAGTTAAGTATGCCTAGGGGTGTGTTTTTTACTGTGGGGGGGCGTGGCTGTCAGCTAGTGAATGCTGATCTCTGCTCCAATCACAGGGAGCAGAGATCGGCATCACTAGTTGCTAGGCAGAACGGGGAGATGCTGTTTATCTCGGCATCTCCCTGTTCAGCCGCTCCGTGAGACGATCGCGGGGGTCCCCGCGGCGATCGAGTTCGCGGGGATCGCGATCGGACTCACGGGGGTCCCGACCGGCGCGGGAGTGCGCCGCTCCCGGCGCGCTCCCGATGGCAAGGCCAAGCTAAAGGAGGGACGTATATATACGCCCTCCTGCCTGTACGTGCCATTCTGTCGACGTATATCTGCGTGCGCCGGTCGGCAAGTGGTTAAAGAGTTAATTATTATCTTTTCTGACTAGAGATTTTTTTTTATTTTTTATCTTCACTTCACTATTAGACACAAGGCTTAAGATATTTTATTACTTTCTAATATTCCCTAAAATTAATTAGCCTTCAATTTTAAACTATGTTACAAAACAACCACAATATTAATTGTACCTATTTTAACTATGCCTGTTTATTGCTCAGTTAAAGTGTCAACCCTTGTGTTCTTTCTGGCAAATGCAAAACTTCTAAAATCAATTAGACAAGTAGTCTCTTAATCCCTTTTCAATTAATCTTTGCACTAATGGCTTGAGATCTCTGAGATCTATGGAGTTGATCTAATTCATAAAATGTCACATGCTCTATAACTATTAAGCACAATCACTCCTTTGTGTGCAAGAGCAAGGCTTCAGATATGGTACACCCTTCATTAAATCTATATAGATTATTGGATAATTGATTTCCCCAATATATCATTATATGGTAATTCTTCATTATCAAAAATACTGTCAGTGCTGATTCTGCTAGAAGCGCAGTGTAATTGGAAAACACAGGTTTAACATGGTATTAGTTTTCTTTCCGGGCTTGTTAACTGATATCCTTTTCAGACTGTGATTACATTTTGCATGATAGCAACTTTTAAGAACACCTTACATAAACACTGGTTTAGTAATTTTCCTGCACACACATATAATTGGTATTACATTTTAAATGTATTCTAAAATGTCTATGGCGCCTTAGAAACATATGTATGAAAATGTGTAATTCATTTGAATATTAATTGAAGTTGATACTTCCTTCTTCCTCCCATTATAATTAAAGTGATTGTAAACCTCTGACATGAAACATGAGCAAACCATATCCTTCTATATAAAGTACTTTTCTCAATGCAGAGCAGTAAGTGTCATTTCTGTCTGCTGCCACATTCCCCTGCTAGCTGCATGAGTCACTCCTGACAAGTTTCCCTGACACTAAAGCCTCGTACACACGATCGGATTTTCCAACGGGAAATGTGTGATGACAGGCTGTTAGCGGAAAATCCGACCATGTGTACGCTCCATCGGACAATAGCTGTCGGATTTTCCACAGACAAATGTTGGATAGCAGGTTTTAAAATTTTCCATGGACAAATATCTGTTGTCGGATTTTCCGAGCGTGTGTACACAAGTCAGTTGTACAAAAGTCCAAAGTACAAACACGCATGCTCGGAAGCAAGGACAAGCCAGAAGCAGCCGGTCTTGTAAACTAGCGTTCGTAATGGAGAATTAACATTTGTGACGTGGTAAATTATGAAATCTAGAAATGCAGCGCACATTCTCTTCTTTAACCATCTCAATACATTTTCACCCCCTTCCTGCCCAAGCCATTTTTCAGCTTTCAGCACTGTCACACTTTGAATGACAATTGTGCGGTCATACAACACTGTACCCAAATGACATTTGGAAAGCTTTCTTTTGGTGGTATTTGATCACCTCTGTGGTTTTTATTTTTTGCGCTATAAACAAAAGAAGAGTGACAAGTTTAAGAAAAAAATAAATTTTTTACATTTTGCTATACTAAATATTCCCAAAAAATCTATAAAAAAACTTTTTTTCCTCAGTTTAGGCCGATACGTATTCTACATATTTTTGGTAAAAAATCGCAATAAGCGTATATTGATTGGTTTGCACAAAAGTTATAGCGTCTACAAAATAGAGGATAGATTTATAGCATTTTTATAAAAAAAAATTTAAACTTGTAATGGCGGCGATCTGCGATTTTTATCATGACTGCGATATTGCGGCGGACATATCGGACACTTTTGACACATTTTTGGGACCATTCACATTTATACAGTGATCCGTGCTATAAAAAATGCATTGATTACTGTATAAATGTGACTGGCAGGGAAGGGGTTAACACTAGGGGGCGCTGAAGGGGTTAATATGTTCCCTGGGAGTGATTCTAACTGTAGGGGAAGGGGACTCACAAGGGGAGGAGACCGATCGGTGTTTCTCTGTACTGAGAACACGCCATCGGTCTCCTCTCCTCTGACAGGACCCTGGATCTGTGTGTTTACATACACAGATCCATGGTCCTGCTGTGTTACCGGGCAATCGTGGGTGCCCGGCAGACATCGCGACTGCCGGGCACGCGCATCGGGTGCCCAGTGTCAATTGACAGCCGGCGGTCTCAAAGCAGTTAATGGGATAATAATTAAGCTGTTTTGCTGGTGATACTGCGGGAGTTATTGCAAACAAATTTTCAAAGACTTTTTTTTTTCTAGTGATATCAAGAATAATATTATCTATTTTTTTTGGGGGGGGGCAAGTTACTACAACACCATTATCTCGTAGTTTTTAAGATCAAAGATACAACTATGTTGGTGTTCCTATTTTTAAATGTAACTGCCTACTCCCAAACTGTCATTTGAAGTAAAACACATAGCCAAGTATTATTCTCCACAATTTTTTTTAATTGTGCATTAAAAAAAGAAAACAAATAATTAGACATGCTATCTGCCAATAGAATTTAACCGAAAAGTGCATTCTATGCATTAAAAAATATAGAAAATATACCAAATCAAATCATTATTCAACCAAATTAATTATGTCAAAGCAATAACTCCAAGGCCAATAATAAATAACACGTTATCTCCTCCGATTCCGCAACATGTCTGGTTGATGAACGGTCGTTCAGAAACGAACTGAAAAACACAAAATGAAAAGTGCGAAATGAAAAGTGCGAAATGAAAAGCGAATCGGCTCTCACCAAACTTCTACTAACATGAAATTAGCAGAAAGAGACAAAATGGTGGTGCTAAAGGGCTGAAAAAACACGTAGTACGTCAGTACAAGTTTGGGCCAGCGCCCTTCGGACAAAAGTTAGAACAAACGAACACCCGATGTTCGAGTCGAACTTACATTCGACTCGGACCTCGGGCTCATCCCTAATGGTGGCACCAACATTGGGATACATAAGAATATTTAAACTGAAAGAAGGTATTCCTGGAAGCTTACCATTTTTCTCTATGGTACATTAACATACAACAGACCTAGACCTAGAAATTCAGCTGAAGACTTTGATGTAAACATACTACAAAATGGTACGCCACTCAATCAAGTTATAGCTATATCTATATTAGAGGCATAATATGAGAAAAAAATCAGCAAGTGCATTATACAAAATTCCTAAGAATTCCACATACTTCCAGTAAAGTGGACCCATCAAACCAGGTTTTAAAGGGGTTGTAAAGGTTTATTTTATTATTGTCTAAATAGGTTCCTTTAAGCTAGTGCATTGTTGGTTCACTTACCTTTTCCTTCGATTTCCCTTCTAAATGTTTTTTTTTTGTCTGAATTTCTCACTTCCTGTTTCTCCTCAGTAAACTTCACACAATTATCCGAGCGGTGTTTAGTCAGCCAGAACAGCTTACTGAACAGCTTACTGAGGAGGACCAGGAAGTGAGAAATTCAGACAAAGAAAACAAAGAAAAAAGACATTTAGAAGAGAAAACGAAGGAAAAGGTAACCAACAATGCACTAGCTTAAAAGGAACCTATTTGGAAAATAAAAAACGAACCTTTGCAACCCTTTTAATGTATAATTAAAACAGATGCTGCAACTGCATTCATTATCAGATATACTTTAAATGCACATGGCACATTAAGGTATGTCTGTGTTGTGTAGTCCTTCTCTTTGCTATGACAATGACACATCTAATCATCTTGTGGATGTTCTCAGATTTTCATCACAACAAGAAAGATGCAACTCACGATATGGTGAAGATTTAGTGACATTGACATTTTAAAATATCACTCCAAGAGTAAATAATGAGTTTTCAAATGAGGTACAACCTACAACAGCTGTAAATAGCAGTAATGTTAATAATGTGACTGGTATAACTAATGACTAATGTATTAACAATGATCATTAATCACTTGTATATAATTCTAAAGCTAGCAAGAAGAGCAAGGGAATGTGCTATATAAAAAGAAACTTGAAAAATAGCATTTTTTTGTTTGATAGACAGCAACTGAAGAAGTTCCATTAGGGCTGAGCTCTACACAGAAGGAATAAATGGTTCAATGGAGTTTTTCAGCAGTACATAGCTACTAAGTATTATTACCCACAAAAGCTGTAGTGTTTAGCAGTGACCAAGCAGCTATGGCACCCCGATAACCGAAAGGGTAAGGTTAGTGAAGTGTGAACAGATTGCTTTAAAGACAAGTAATGTTAAAAAGCTGAATAACTCAAGTCTTATTATTTTAGAAAAATCATTCTTTGGTAAGTTGAATGTCATGAAGAAAGCACATGAGCGGCAGCGTCCAAGATTGCCACCTAGCCTGGGAGTTCCACTCCACTGCGGCCCTATTGCCCGCACCACAGCCGTCTGAGCCCTTGTTCCAGTCTGCTGAAGCCACTAGCCGATCGGGGACACTGTCTGCCACCGCCTGATGTCCGTAGGCTCTGCCTGGAGAAACCTGTCATGGCAATCAAACTCAGCAGCGGCACTGCCTGTGCAGGAGACTCCATTGCTGGCCAGGATCTTGCTGATCTCCCTGCCTCCCATCAATCGGCAGCCACAGTGAGTACCCCACAGCAAGTGGCCCCATTGCCCACATCCACTGAATCCCTGTTAGGGAGAGCACCAGGAGGACCTGCACACACACCATTACAGGAGCTACTGAACAGCCCTGACCCATGGGAACAGGAGATCATAGACACCTCTCTTACCCCCTCAGACTTCCCTTTCATGATGGCTGCGTTTTAAAAAATGCTAACCAGGGGCCTGTCCCATACTGTGGCCCAGATCACAGCCTCTATCTATGCTGACCTGCAGCATATAGGCACAAGAATCAAAGTGATTGAGCAGAAAACTGACCAAGCAGCCTCAAAAAATAACCAGAATACCGCCAGAATCCAGGATCTCCAGGACCAACTAGAAGCCGCTGTTTTCAAAATTGACGACCTCGAAAACAGATCGAGACGCTACAACTTTAGAATCAGGGGCCTACCAGAACCTCTTATAGATGTTCACCCGGAAGTTCAAGGATTTATCAAAAATATAATACCTGACATACCTGCACACCGCCTGGAACTGGATAGAGCTCACAGTGCACTAAAAACCCATATGCCCTGATGGGCTCTCTGGAGACATCGTAGTTAAACTGCACTTCTACACAGTCAAAGAGGAAGTGATGAAGCTGTCCCACTCAGCGGAGAAGCTGGCGATCATGGGTCACCAGATCCAAATCTTCGCTGACCTCTCGCCATAAACAGTACAAAAGCGATGAGCGCTGAACCTGCTACTCCAAGTCCTGGCACATGAAGGTATCACTAATGCCGCGTACAAACGGTCGGAATTCTCGTCGGAAAAAGCTCTGATGGTTTTTCCATCCGAATTCCGATGGAATTTCACTCAAACTGTCTTGCCTACACACGGTCACACCAAATTCCGACGGTCAGTAACACAGCGGCATAAAACACGTTCGACCGCACTATAAAAGGGAAGTTGAATGCTTCCGAGCATGCGTCAAATTGTTTCCGAGCATGCGTCGGAATTTTGCGTGTCGGAATTGCATACACACGATCGGAAAATCCGATAGAAAGGTTTTCCGTCAGAAAAATTGAGAACAGGTTCTCAATCCAAAGTCCGTCGGAAATTCAGACAGAAAAAGACTGATGGGCATACACACGGTCAGAAAATCCGTTGAAAAGCTCCCATTGGACTGTTTCCATCGGAAATTCCGACCGTGTGTACACGGCATTACAGATAGGCATTTCTGATTTGCCTGAACTTTTCATACCGCAACAAACCCTACCACTTCTCCTCATTTTCAGAAGGCGGCATCTCCATCATATACTCTTCCCTGGCAGAGAAGGCCATCTCTCCAGCTTATTCCGGATTCTGGAGGTGGACCTGGAAATACAGCTGGACCCTGACAAGAGGTTTTAAGCCTTCCGCAGATTGTCTAAAGGTATCTTGAACATCTCACTGATAGAAGTGGACATCAAAGTGTTCATGAGATGGTATTATGTTCCCACTAGACTATCCAAGATGTATCCAGACACCTCTCCCATCTGCTATAGAGGATGTGGTCATGTTGGCACGATGCTCCATATTTGGTGGTCTTGCCCCCAAATAGGAAGCTACTGAAACAAATTCATTCAGGTACTGCGAAAGCTAAGGGGGATCCAGGTTCCTCAGACCCCACATATATACTCTTGAACCGTAGGATAAACAACACCCCTAAGTGCACACAACAACTTATTTTCTTTATGATGAGATGCCAAGATGACATTAGCAAAAGCTTGGAAAAAACTGATAGTGTCAATCTTGGCAACTAAGCAGAAAATATCCTGGATCATGACCCAAGAACAAATAGTTGCAAAGCTGCTGGACACGGTCCAATGCTTTGAAAAGGTATGGGAACCATGGGCTTCACATATCCAAATCCTGCTTTACCCGGGTCACCTGCACACACGAAGAAATCTCCAGAGGGAACAACTACCCCTTTCCCCTCCTCTGTCTCTTTTCCAACCCTTCTATTCTTCCACAATTTCTCTCTCACCTCTTCTTCATGGTACATATCACCAGAAATGTTATTGGTGTTTGAAGGATTCTCACTGAGCTCCTTGCAAGAAGACTTACTACCCTTATTTGAGTGACATGCGTCGATTATAGACTACTACGCTTTGAAATGATCTAGAGTTGGTCCAAAGAGAACAAATCCCTTCCCCCTCTTCTGGGGATTGTTGTGACCTGGGGTCTTGCCGAGGTATGGTGCCCCTGGGAAAGGAGAAAAGGGAACGGACGTGGTTTGTCATTGGGCTGGGACCATAGGCTCTGTTACTCCACAGTGTGAACCCATAGGGGTGGAGTAATCACTCCCCATTAGGGGGGCTGAGGGGGGGGGGCTATTGCACTCAGAAGGTTTTTTTTTCCGCTTCAGTGAATTACCCCTCCTTCCTGAATTATAGCTGTTCTGACCTATAAATGTAACTGCCATTTGACCTGGATAGTTTGTCCTGTTATAGGTAAAAAAATAATACCTTCTGGCAGCACAAAAAGATAATAAAACGATGTTTCCAAAGGGAATCAGAAAAAAACCATGGCTGTGTTAATGCCAGTGACAATCTGCATCATATATGTTATTATTATAATTTTTTTTTAACCTATATTTGAGCAGCAATCATTGACCGCCATCAATGCAATGCAAGCAGTTACAGTAAAGATGAACATGTCCTTTAGGTAATTTCAATCTCTTGCTACTGACTAATTTAATCTGTTGTTGACCACTACCTTACTTGAATCATAGTAAAATCTTTGTGATGCAGATCAATTGATTGCCAAAAAGTGGTTAAAGAGGAAGTAAACCCTGATGGGTTTTACTTCCTCTTTGATTCCCTGCAATGGTAAAGCATAATGGGCTACTATGCATCGCATAGTAGCCCATTATGTGTCACTTACCTGAAACCGAAGCCTGCGATGTCACTGCTGTCCCCTCTTCCACGAAGCGTCCATCTTCCTTCCGGGTATCGTGGCTTTGGCACTGTGATTGGCCGGAGCCGCAATGACGTCACTCCCGCGCATGTACGCAAGAGCCGCCAGTCACGGCCCGATCTCCATTAGAAACGGCAAGCTTGCCGTTTCTAAAGAAGTCTAAAGTGCGCCTGCGTGGAGGTTTGGGAGATATTTTGAGCACCTACGGGTAAGCCTTAATCTAGGCTTACCTGTAGGTAAAAGTGGTTGTAACGGGTTTACAACCACTTTAAAAGGTAACTCGACTTCTGAGGGGAAAAAAATAACAAAAAATAAATAAAATAAAAATATAGCTTATACAATTGCAACTTAAATCATATTGTAATTGAATGCTATTAAAAATTACCTTTTCTTTTCAATTTGCAGCTCTGTAATTTTCTGTAAAATGCAATGCAATATAGAAGAATGTGTACAGAACATCCCCAAAAACATAATTTCCTGCTTGTGTAATTCAGCTAGTTAGTGTCCCCATAGGAATCAAAGATCACAAAGGAGGACATGGATTTCCTGTTTCCCGCGATCTCCATGGAGACCAGCTGCCTATTTAAATACTTAGGTGATGTGATAGCCCCGCCCTCGCTGATGAATTACCATAGGACCTAACGCGTATGGGGGAGGAGCCATCTTACAGACGTCACCCACTGCCATTTTGCAATCCTTGCTGTATTTTATCTACCATTTCACTGGTACATCGGTAGTTTTATGCAACGTTGCCTTGTGCTATTATTCACAGTGATTTGTGAACGTATTTTATTTAATGACTTTCATAACGGAGAGCACTTAGATTGTGTCCTTTCTTCTTATACCCAATTTGGATGATCTGGTTCCACTGGAGTGCTGGCGATCCATCTCTATCCCATTGGGGATACAAGCGTGTCTGACCTTTTGTTAATTCAGGGGTCCATCATTTCTGGTAAGAGAATTAATTAGCTGTTGGAGAGCCTGCCACTCAGAATCTCAGTGGATTGAAATTCATCTTCTCACAGGGTGTTTTAATCTTTTATCCTGGGACCTTTATATGGACTTACCTTCAATTATCATTGCGCTGCATTTATTTATATTTTTCATATTGTGTAATTGGCTCACTGAGAAGTTTACACTAAGATCTCAGGTATCCCCTGTAACAAAAATGTCATTTTTGGTGAGATACTGCCAATAGGAAATTACAACCAAAGGGTGCAGCATCTGATTGATAATTATAAAAACACTCCCATTAGATTCACTTACCACATGGACACAGAAAAACACACAGGGATTTTTTCCTTTGTTTCTTCCATTCCTTGTAATGCACATAGCTCACCTACAGGGTAATGTTTTTTCTCTGGTGTTACTCTTTAAAATCCTTGGTAGCAAAACACTGAAGTTGATCTTTCACCATTCACTGCATGTTTGTTTTTTTCTTCCCTCCCTCTTCTCTATTACACAATGGCTTAGAATTTCCATATTTTTTCAAACTGTATATAGTTTAATTTTGTCCCTCCACCCTCACTTTGAAATGTGAAGATGTGAAAGAGTGATCTACTTTAGCTACTCACAGCCTCCTGGGAAAATCACATTGCATATTCCAAGAGGTTGAAGGAAGATAAGTGGCAAATTAAAGTGAGATTTTGCATCTGCAAATCTGACATCTATTCAGGTGTGAGATCTTGTGATACTTCACCACTTACCAACTTGCCTCAGCTTAAAAAGTTACTAAACCCACAACAGTAAAATCAGTCTGTATATGCAGTAAAGCATGCTTGTTGTACTCACTGTGGAACCTAAGGGGGTAATCCTCTGCATTGTGTAAAAAGGCTGCTTGATATTGTATGTACAGATCCTCCCCTCTCTGCACTGTCCCCCCAGAAAAATTTGGATATAATAGAGCCTTTGGAGTCAGGTTGCACATGCTCAGCTTAGTGTGTATTGCTAGAGAGGTTTTTCTTTTCTTGGGGGAGTGCATGTGATCAGCACAGGGCAAATCAGCACTGTCCAGACGTGTCAAGACAGCGGGTCAGGAGCCCTGCAGCCTCATAGGACAGCTCAGTGCAATATGAAAACACCTCCTACAAGCTTCACCAGAAACTGATAGAAATAACAAGACTGCTATATACTGCTGATAAGAAAAAGCTGTTTATATTTACTAAAATAATTGCATTTCCATGTATTGTGTACTGTGGAAGACCAGATATAGTGAATGCAGGGTCCCGGGTTGTCAGGGCTGAGCTCTCAGGCCTCCCTTCTCAGTGCTCAGGTTGCTCAGCTGTCAGTTAATTGCCAGCACTCATCATTCCACAGCGGCTCACCTGGTGATAATTTCCTGCTTGTCGGTTCAGCCTACAGCAAGCTCCTTCTGGCTATTTAAACTGCATGGTTCATTTCTTTCGTGCCTTTGCCTTGGTCAAACATATCTGGAGACTCTGCTGTGTTCTGGTTGAAGACTTGCCTGGCTGATGTCCCTTCTGGTTCCTGATCCTGTCTGCTGCCTCCGACTACACTGATCTCTGGCTTCCTGATTTACTGGCTTGTTCTGGCTACCATACCCTGGCTATGTTTGACTACATTTACTATGTGTACCATTTTTACCATTATATTAAAAGGTGTGATTTTAACTGCATTTTCTGTCTCCTTCTGATTCATGGTTCCTGACATAGGTTTAGTAACACTTTAAGTCCTGTGTACATCCTGATCCTAAGTTTCAAGGGAGCTCTGCAAAAGTATTACTTTAAAGTACACAGGTACTGCCATAACTCCACAACAAAGGGATTCATTTGAAGGTGGACACAGATACTGTCTTTTTAAGGCATATATGCAGGAGAATTCAAGAAAATGGTTACCACCTATTTGCATGTTTTAAACAAATTAGTTCATCTTTTTTATGTTGTTCCCTTTACTCAGTTTTACTACACTTGTCCCTGGATTTTGTATTAAGGCTATACTGCTGTGTTGGAGTCACATTGCGTTGAAAAATGGCCAACATCTCTTTTGGGGTAGGGCAGAGACTTGCAACATTGCTAGTTTAATCTGAAGAAAACATATGAGGCCAGGACATTTAAACAACAGATCGTACTTGTAATACAAAAAGGACTAGTTCAATTTGACGCTTCCAACACATATACATGTTTTGCCTAATTCCAAAGGATGTTACAATATCTGGTTCATATAGCAGCTTTCCAAACAAACAATCAATCCACTGTGTGGCAAAGATACAAACTGCTTGTTAAAATTGTCAGTACCAGGTAAAGTCACACACACAGGTATAGCAAATTAACATGCAGATTTTTTTCTAGCTAAAATTCAATTCATGGCTCTAACTGTGTGCCCCTAGGCAGTTACATTTTCTCTTATTAACTGCAACAGTTACATTAGAAGCAAACACAGCTTTTTAAATCCATGCATTTACTATAAAGCCTTTAAAAAGTACAGACAAATATGCAAGGGTTTACAAAGGCTGAAGCACAGAAATATATAATAACCACATGTCATAACAGAAGCCTTGAAAATGATGACTACAATGACCACCATTGCCAAATCTGTATTAAATATCACTGTAATATTCAAGGCATAGTATGATTTCCTATATTATTAAAGATGTTTCCTATCTTGTGGAGGGCAATGGGGCATACAATCAATTGCACCATTTCTATCAGGCTGTAAAAAAATACATTTTACAAACTTCCATTCTGCCTTAGGTGTGGATAATTAAAGTGAAACTCCAGACAGTTATATACACTTTAGTAGTGTATATATATATATATATATATATATATATATATATATATATATATATATATATATATATATATACATATACACACATACATACACACACTGCTCCAAAAAATGAAAAGAACACTTTGAAAACACATCAGATCTCAATGGGGAAAAATATCATGCTGGATATCTATACTGATATGGACTGGGTAATGTGTTATGAACGAAAGGATGTCACATCTTTTGATGGAAATTTAACTTATCAACCTACAGAGGGCTGAATTCAAAGACACCCTGAAAATCAAAGTGAAAAAATTATGCAGCAGGCTAGTTAATTTTTCTGAAATTTCATTGCAGCAACTTAAAATGGTACTCAGTAGTTTGAATGGCCCCCACATGCTTGTATGCATGCCTGAAAATGTCAGGGCATGCTCCTAATGGGAAGACAGATGGTGTTCTGGAGTATTCCCTCAAAGATCTGGACCAGGGCATCACTGAGCTCCTGAACAGACTGAGGTGCAACCTGGTGGCATTGGATGGACCGACACATAATGTCCCAGAGGTGTTCTATTGGATTGGGGGCCATTCAATGGTATCACTTCCTTCAGCCTCCAGGAACTGGCTACATACTCTCTCCACATGAGGCCGGGCATTGTCGTGCACCAGGAGGAACCCAAGCCCCACTGCACCAGCGTAGGGGCTGACAATGGGTCCAAGGATTTCATCCCGATACCTAATGGCAGCCAGGGTGCCATTGTCTAGCCTGTAGAGGTCTGTGTGTCCCTCCATGGATATGCCTCCGCAGACCATCACTGACCATCACTGACCCACCACCAAAATGGTCACACTGAATGATGTTACAGGCAGCATAATGTTCTCTGCGGCTTATCTAGACCCTTTCATGTCTTTCACATGTGATCAGGGTGAACCTGCTCTCATCTGTGAATAGCACACGGCACCAGTGGCGAACCTGCCAATTCTGGTGTTCAATTGAAAATGCCAATCGAGCTCCACAATGCCGGGCAGTGAGCACAGGGCCCACTAGAGGACGTTGGGCCCTCAGGCCATCCAAATTAAGTCTGTTTCTGATTGTTTGGTTAGAGACATTAACACCAGTGGCCTGCTGGAGGTCCTTTTGTAAAGCTTTGGCAGTGTTCATCCTGTTCCTCCTTGCACAAAGGAGCAGATACCAGTCATGCTGATGGGTTAAGGACCTTCTACAAGGAGTACTTCAGAGGTTTGATTATTGTCTTTGTGCTTTGCATTACGCCTTAAGGTGAGGGCACAACTGGTGGAGGTCAGCACAAGGATTTTTGGTTATATGCACAGCAGTGGATCAGAATGAAGATTATATGTTCACTTATTATATAATGGCCTGCCACATTGTTCACTAATCCAGTGATTGTTACAGGGACACTATTTCTAGCACATTGCACTTTACATTTGTACTATTCACTTCATCCTATCAGGATTTCACAAGGTGATTGTAGCACATTACACTTTATAAGGACTGCTATGTTTGATTGAGGATTTGATTATTGCAGGAGTATCCACCTTGGGTGGGACACAGTAATTATTGCTATTTATTTTTAGAGCTGCACTCATTATTCATTTTTTTTTGGTTTAAATTATCACATGGTTAGGAAGTGTGGGGAGTGCTGGCAGCTTTAGTTATCATTTCACATAGCAGCTCACAAGGTTTTACACATTTGTTCATACTAAGGACCTTCTACGGCCCTGTCCAGCTCTCCTAGAGTAATTGCATGTCTCCTGGAATCCCCTCCATGCTCTTGAGACTGTGCTGGAAGACACAGCAAACCTTCTGGCAATGGCATGTATGGATGTGCCACCCTGGAGGAGTTGGACTGCCTGTGTAACCTCTATAGGGTCCAGGTATCGCCTCATGATACCAGTAGTGAAACTAACCCTAACCAAATGCAAAAATAGTGAAAAACTATCAGAAACGATGAGTAGGGAAAGAAATGTCAGTGCCCTTCACTTGTAAAACCATTCCTGTTTTGGAGGTGGTCTCATTGTTGCCCATCTAGTACACCAGTTGTTAAATTGTTTAATTGATGCTATACTCTGATTAAAAAGTGATCACCTTCCCTTGGAAAAAGGGTAGTCCAAACGGCAGGTTTTCTTAAAATCTGACTTATAGCCAGTTTTATTTTTAAAAGGTTGCATGAAAATTAATAACCAAAACAGAAAATAAATCCTTGCCATGCAGGCACTAACTAAACAGTTCAGTTCTCTCACAAAGCAGACATCACATTAGTAGCTCTCTCTCAGGTAATGCTTCCTAAATCCCAGGCCAAGAGCAATTCTTTGCTCCAGTCCTGATTTATGTATACCATTTGTTGGTGGACACAAGTGGACATCAAAATCTGGTCTGGAACCAACCCTGTCAAGGTGACTGGTAAAACCCGGTCCGGATTCCACCTTAGTTCTCTGCAAATGACCAGACAATGGACATGGGAAAGGGCATATGCATTATTCTGCAGTGTTTCCCAGCTCTAAGCTCCACTGTGACAGGAACCAGCTTGTCACCTGACTGATTTTCTCCTTGTTATCACACATCCATTTAAGAGGGGCATGATCAGTGACTAGTTTGAATGGTCTCCCCAACAGATAATATTTCAGTGCATCTAAGGCCCAATTGATAGCTAAACATTCTCAATAATGGCATAGTTTTTCTCATGTCTGTTAAGCTTTTTGCTCAGGTAGACCACTGGGTGTTCCTCCCCCTCTCTGATTTGGGACAGTAGAGCACCCAGTCCCACATCAGGGGTGCCTGTCTGGAAAATCTTTCCCCACTAGGGCAAAAAATAATGAGGGCACCAACCCCACTGAATGTGTCACAGTGCCCCAAGGGGTATCAAACTCAACCACAACAGTCTGGTAGTCACGTGTTTCACCATGTATACAAATCACCCCATTAGTGCTAGGGTGTAACTTTGCAGGATTTACAAAATCATCTTTAATTAATGTCACAACACTACCAGAATCTAGCAGAGCAGTGATTGGCTTTCCATCAACTGAAATTATACACATTTGTTTTTCCATGCATCCCTGACATGATGCAGTACATCAAAAAGAGACATGCGTTTTTTTTCAAATAAGCATTATCACATTGCATTGGCTCATTATTTAGGAAACAGTTAGCAGCAATTTGACCTAACGCATGGCAGCAATAACATTTTATGTGTTCTGTACCCAGTCATCTTAATGGTCTCAGAGACCTTCCTGACCTATTTGGCTAACCTCCAGGTCATGTGCCCATAGTCTAATTATCTGTGGCAACAGTCTCGTAATTTGTCCCCCCCTTGAACCCTGGAACAGTCTTACTGGATCCTCTGGGCATTTTTCACCCCTCAAGACATTGGGGTGGGGCACAGACAAGTCCTCAGCAGCAGTATATCTCTCCACCATGTCCACCAGCTGGTTTGCAGTCTTATGCCGCATACACACGGTTGGAATTTCCGAGGGGAAATGTTCGATGTGAGCTTGTTGTCGGAAAGTATGACCGTGTGTATGCTCCATCGAACATTTGCTGTCGGAATTTCCGGCCACAAATGTTTGAGAGCAGGTTCTCAAATTTTCCGCCAACTTGTCTTAAGTCGATAGTGTGTACACAAGTCCATTGCACAAAAGCTCATGCATGCTCGGAGTCAAGCAGAAGGAGCCACACTAGCTATTGAACTTCCTTTTTCTCGGCTCGTCGTACGTCTTGTATGTCACCGCGTTCTCACGTTCGGAATTTCCGACAACATTTGAGTGACCACGTGTATGCAAGACAAGTTTACGCCAACATCCTTCGGAAAAAAAATCCACGGTTTTGTTGTCTGAATGTCCGATCGTGTGGATGCGGCATTAGGGTTCCCATGGCTGACCCACTTCCTCAAAATGGATGGGAGCATGTAAATATTGGTCCATGACCAGACGCCCCACAATCTTAGGGACTGAAAAAGTCTCTGGCTGCAACCACTCCTTGGTGAGGTGTATTGGGTCAAACATTTGGGAGTGGGGTGGTTTATCAGTAATTTATGACCACCGATGCACCTGTTGAGCCCGGACCACAATGGTGAACCCCCAGCGTGCAAATATCTCAGCCTTCAGCATCTCATAATCCTGGGCAGCATCTGGTTCCAAGTCAAAATAGGCCTTTTGGGGTTCCCTTGTCAGAAAGGGCACTAGCAGTCCATTGATCTTTTTAACATCCTTCTCAAACAGCGACTCTTTCAAAAGTTGCTAGGTAAGCTTCCACATCATTTGCAGGTGTCATCTTCTGCAGGTAATAGCTGTCATGCGCCATTTTCTGTTCCACCGGCAAAGTACATGCATACCCCTTCTTTAACTCCCCCATGGCCTCCGCAAACTGGTCCTGGTCCTGGCCTGGTGATTCATCTCCTGCTGTTGGGGGTTGGCTTCCTGCTGCTGGTGGTTGGTGTCCTGCTGGGTTGCTGTGGCCTGCATCAGGGCTTTTAACATATCCTCCATCTTTCCACTTGTTCAGGAAGATGACAACTGAAAAACCACCATATGAGTTAGCCTAATGAGGATCACCTTCCCTGGGAAAAAGGGTAGTCCAAACGGCAGGTTTTCTTAAAATCTGACTTATAGTCAGTTGCATGAAATTCAAATAAACAAAACAGAAAGTAAATCCTCGCCATGCAGGCACTAACTAAACAGTTCAGGATCCTAACTCACAGGGGAAGGGCTTCTCCCAGTCACACACAAAACAAAGATACTGCAAACCTTTTCTGTCTCTCGCAAAGCATACACCACATTAGTAGCTCTCTCTCAGGTAAGGCTTCCTGAGTCCCAGGCCAAGAGCAATTCTTTGCTCCAGTCCCACTTCATTTATACCACATGTTGGTGGACACAAGTGGACCGCAAAATCTGCTCCAGAACCAACCATGCCAAGGTGGCTGGTAAAAAACAGACCGGATTCCACCTTAGTTCTCTGCAAATTAATACACGTGAGGTGAAACGTAACGTTCATCAATCACCTCGTCTTTCATAATGTAATGTCACAATATACTGTATATATATATATATATATATATATATATATATATATATATATATATATATATATATATATATATATATATATATATATATATATATATATATATACAGTGGTGTGAAAAAGTGTTTGCCCCCTTCCTCATTTCCTGTTCCTTTGCATGTTTGTCACACTTAAGTGTTTCGGAACATCAAACCAATTTAAACAATAGTCAAGGACAACACAAGTAAACACAAAATGCAATTTGTAAATGAAGGTGTTTATTATTAAAGGTGAAAAAAAATCCAAACCATCATGGCCCTGTGTGAAAAAGTGATTGCTCCCTAAACCTAATAACTGGTTGGGCCACCCTTAGCAGCAACAACTGCAACCAAGCGTTTGCGATAACGTGCAATGAGGCTTTTACAGCGTCCTGGAGGAATTTTGGCCCACTCATCTTTGCAGAATTGTCCTAATTCAGTTACATTAGAGGGTTTTCGAGCATGAACGGCCTTTTTAAGGTCATACCACAACATCTCAATAGGATTCAGGTCTGGACTTTGGCTAGGCCACTCCAAAGTCTTCATTTTGTTTTTCTTCAGCCATTCGGCGGTGGACTTGCTGGTGTGTTTAGGATCATTGTCCTGCTGCAGAACCCAAGTTCGTTTCAGCTTGAGTACACGAACAGATGGTCGGACATTCTCCTTCAGGATCTCTTGGTAGACAGCAGAATTCATAGTTCCTTTTATCACGGCAAGTCTTCCAGGTCCTGAAGCAGCAAAACAGCCCCAGACCATCACACTACCACCACCATATTTTACTGTTGGTATAATGTTCTTTTTCTGAAATGCAGTGTTCCTTCTACGCCAGATATACTTGGACACACACCTTCCAAAGAGTTCCACTTTTGTCTCATCGGTCCACAGAATGTTGTCCCAAAAGTCTTGGGGATCATCAAGATGTGTTGTGGAGAAATTGAGACGAGCTTTGATGTTCTTTTTGCTCAGCAGTGGTTTTCTCCTTGGAACTCTGCCATGCAGGCCATTTTTGCCCAGTCTTTTCCTGATGGTGGAGGCATGAACGCTGACCTTAACTGAGGCAAGTGAGGCCTGCAGTTCCTTGGACGTTGTTGTGGGGTCTTTTGTGACCTCTTGGATGAGTCGTCGCTGCGCTCTTGGGGTAATTTTGGGTGGCCGGCCACTCCTGGGAAGGTTCACCACTGTTCCATGTCTTCGCCATTTGTGGATAATGGCTCTCACTGTGGTTCGCTGGATTCCCAAAGCTTTGGAAATGGCTTTATAACCCTTTCCAGACTGATAGATCTCAATTACTTTCTTTCTCAATTGTTCCTGAATTTCTTTGGGTCTCGGCATGATGTGTAGCTTTTAAGGATCTTCTGGTGGACCTTACTGTGTCAAGCAGCTCCTATTTAAGTGATGCCTTGATTGTGAACAGGTGTGGCAATAATCAGGCCTGGGTGTGGCTAATTGAACTCAGGTGTGGACACCACAGTTATAGTATGTTTTAACAAGGGTGGCAATCACTTTTTCACAAATTGCATTTTGTGTTTACTTGTGTTGTCCTTGACTATTGTTTAAATTGGTTTGATGTTCCTAAACACTTAAGTGTGACAAACATGCAAAGGAACAGGAAATGAGGAAGGGGGCAAACACTTTTTCACACCACTGTACATATATATATATATATATACACACACACACACACACATATATATATATATATATATATATATATATATATATATATATATATATATATATATATATATATACATACATACATATACATATAATGAGAGAGAGAGAGAGAGATTATATATTTTTTTCACCTTCCAAATGTTTTTTTATATACTGTATGTACTTTCAGTCTTCTGATTTGCTGTTCCCTGAAGCCTGCTTAACCACTTCAGCCCCGGACCATTTGGCAGCCAAAGGACCAGAGGTCTTTTTTCAATTTCGCACTGCACTACTTTAACTGGTAATTGCGCGGTCATGCAATTTTGTAACCAAACGAAATTTGCGTCCTTTTCTTCCCACAAATAGAGCTTTCTTTTGATGGTATTTGATTGCCTCTGTGATTTTTATTTTTTGCGATATAAACGGAAAAAGAGCGAAAATTTTGAAAAAAAAAGAGATTTTCTACTTTTTGTTATAAAAAAAATCTAATAAACTCAATTTTAGTCAAACATTTGGGCCAAAATGTATTCAGCCACATGTCTTTAGTAAAAAAAATGCCAATAAGCGTATATTTATTGGTTTGCGCAAAAGTTATAGCGTCTACAAACTAGAGTACATTTTCTGGAATTTACACCGCTTTTAATTTATGACTGCCTATTTCATTTCTTGAGGTGCTAAAATGGCAGAGAAGTACAGAACCCCCCCAAATGACCCCATTTTGGAAAGTAGACACCCCAAGCTATTTGCTGAGAGGCATGTTGAGCCCATTGAATATTTTTTTTTTTTAGTCCCAAGTGATTGAATAAAGACAAAAATAAAAAAGATTTTTTTTTTTTTTCAAAAAGTTGTCACTAAATGATATATTGCTCACACATGCCATACTTATATGTGGAATTGCACCCCAAAATACATTTTGCTGCTTCTCCTGAGTATGGGGATACCACATGTGTGGGACTTTTTGGGAGCCTAGCCGCGTACGGGGCCCCGAAACCCAAGCACCGCCTTCAGGATTTCTAAGGGTGCAAATTTTTGATTTCACTCCTCACTACCTATCACAGTTTCGAAGGCCATAAAATGCCAAAATAGCACAAAACCCCCCCAAATGACCCCATTTTGGAAAGTAGACACCCCAAGCTATTTGTTGAGAGGCATGGTGAGTATTTTACAGCTCTCATTTGTTTTTGAAAATGAAGAAAGTAAAGAAAAAAAAAATTTTTTTTTTTTTTTCAATTTTCAAAACTTTGTGACAAAAAGCGACATCTGCAAAATACTCACAATACCTCTCAGCAAATAGCTTGGGGTGTCTACTTTCCAAAATGGGGTCATTTTGGGGGGTTTTATGCCATCTGGGCATTCCATGGCCTCCGAAACTGTGATTGGCAGTGAGAAGTGAAATAAAAAAATTACACCCTTAGAAAGCCTGAAGGCGGTGATTGGTTTTTGGGGTTCCGTACGCAGCTAGGCTCCCAAAAAGTCCCACACATGTGGTATCCCCGTACTCAGGAGAAGCAACAGAATGTATTTTGGGGTGTATTTCTACATATGCCCATGACATGTTTGAGCAATATATCATTTAGTGACAACTTTTTGTAAAAAAAATATATATATTTTTTTTTTTTCATTATTCAATCTCTTGGGACAAAAAAAAAAAATATTTAATGGGCTCAACATTGCTCTCATCAAATAGCTTGGGGTGTCTACTTTCCAAAATGGGGTCATTTGGGGGGGGTTTGAACTGTCCTGGCATTTTATGCACAACATTTAGAAGCCTATGTCACACGTCACCCACTCTTCTAACCACTTGTAGACAAAGCCCTTTCTGACACTTTTTGTTTACATGAAAACATATTTTTTTTTTGCAAGAAAATTACGTTGAACCCCCAAACACTATATATAATGTTAAAGCAAAGGCCCTACAGATTAAAATGGTGGGTGTTGCATTTTTTTTTTCCACACAGTATTTGCGCAGCGATTTTTCAAACGCATTTTTTGTGGAAAAAATACACTTTTTTTTATTTTAATGCACTAAAACACACTATATTGCTCAAATTTTTGATGAAATAAAAAATATGATCTTAGGCCGAGTACATGGATACCAAACACGACATGCTTTAAAATTGCGCACAAACACGCAGTGGAGATAAACTACATACATTTTTAAAAGCCTTTAAAAGCCTTTACATGATACCACATTAGATTCACGGAGGAGGTCTACTGCTAAAATTACTGCCCTCGATCTGACCTTCGCGGTGATACCTCACATGCATGGTGCAATTGCTGTTTACATATGACGCCAGACCAACGCTTGTGTACGCCTTTGCGCAAGAGAAGGGGGGGCAGGGGTGCTTTTTTTTTTTTTTTTTGGTTTTTTTTTTATTTATTTAGCTTTTTTATTTTATTTTTAAACTGTTCCTTCCATTTTTTTTCTTTGTTATGATTTTTATTGTTATCTCAGGGAATGTAAATATCCCCTATGATAGCAATAGGCAGTGACAGGTACTCTTTTTTTGAAAAAATTGGGGTCTATTAGACCCTAGATCTTTCCTCTGCCCTCAAAGCATCTGACCACACCAAGATTGGTGTGATAAAATGCTTTCCCAATTTCCCAATGGCGCGGTTTATATCCGGGAGGGGGGACATTCCCTCCCACTGCTTGTAAAAGCAGTCTAGAGGCTAATTACCCGCTAGAATTGCTTTTACATGAAAGCCGATCACTGGCTGAAAAGAATGATACCAAGATGATACCTAAACCTGCAGGCATCATTCTGGTATAACCATTCAAAGTCCAGCAACATACTGGACATATATTGTAATCTTTTTTTTTTCATGCAGCCTCTTGGCTGAACGAAAAAAAGAGATTGATTGGTGGGTATGCCCACCATTAGAATACCTCCCTTCATCCACCCACTTCTAATGATGGGCATACATGCACCATTTATATATGCCGATGCATGGGGGCATCCTCCCGCAAAAGTTATGCCGTGTACACACGGTCGGAATTTCGACCGTATGTACGTGGCATTAGGAGCCAATCGCTCCTCCCCCCCCCTGCTGCCCCCATGCTTCGGCATATATGCTCTTTTTTTTAACTGTGGTGGTGAAATCACCTCCTACAGTGTTGGAGTCGCGTCTTTATGTATCGTGGGAGCAAACGCTGTTGCTGTCAAGATAAATAAATCCGCGTTGCAACTGAATGGCGCACCTGAAAACAAAAAAATGCTTAACACTAAAACACAGTAAACAAAATTACATACCTGAAAAGCAAGCATGATAAAACATGATAAAACATAATAAAACATTGCAGAATAGAATGGAGTAAAAAAAGAGCAACAATAGAGAGAGAATAGAGTGAGAGAGAGAACAATAAAACGACAACTATTTTATTTTTTTTTTTTTTTTTTTTGAGATTCACAGGTAAAAAAGCTCCTGACTGAAGCGACTGAATCAAAACGCTACCACAAAAAAACTGTTAGCGATCGCAGGGATCAGGCCTGACTCTGCGAACGCTGCAGTTATGTGTGCTTAGTGTTTTGTAAGTGACAGTGATCGATCGATACTGCACTTGGGTGGGCTGGGCTGGGCGGAGGGGGAAAACGCAGGTGCTAGCAGGTATCTGGGCTGATCCCGCTAACAATGCGTTTTTTTTTGGAACCCTAAACTGCTGGGACGCTAGTATAGATCTGATCAGATCAGATATTGATCTGTTCAGATACTGTGCCACTAAGGGAGGTGTATGCTTTGTGCGTGGGTGTTTGCGGTACTGGCACTAACCTGGGGCGACGCAGACCTTATTTGACCCTAAAACCTAATTGATATCACCCGCCGGGCGATCAGGGGGTTAAACCGTTATTGGGTAATAAATGGCGGGTGCCCTGACAGTATAAAAAACAAGCTAACTAACCAGCGTCACCCGTAACAGTAATACAAAAAAAAACTGGTTACCTATCGACACTAATGCAGCGATCAGAAAAACGATCGCTTAGTGACACTGGCAAAAGGGGGTGAAAGGGTTAACTAGGGGCAATCAGGGGGTTAAACCTTTATTAGGTAATATATGGGGGTACCTGACGCTATATAAAAACCTGACGGGGAACCTAAATAACGAAATAACTAACTGGCTAACCAGCGTCACCAGTGACAGTTATACAGTGATCACTGGTGAAAGGGTTAACTCTAGGGGCAATCAGGGGGTTAAAACCTTTATTTAGGTTGTAATATGGGGGTACCTGACCTATAAACCTATTTATGAACCTATATAAACATGGCGGTTACCTAAAAAAAAAAAAATGGTTACCTAGCGACACTAATGCAGCGATCAGAAAAACGATCGCTTAGTGACACTGGCAAAAGGGGGTGAAAGGGTTAACTAGGGGCAATCAGGGGGTTAAAACCTTTATTAGGTAATATATGGGGGTACCTGACGCTATATAAAAACCTGACGGGGAACCTAAATAACGAAATAACTAACTGGCTAACCAGCGTCACCAGTGACAGTTATACAGTGATCACTGGTGAAAGGGTTAACTCTAGGGGCAATCAAGGGGTTAAAACCTTTATTTAGGTTGTAATATGGGGGTACCTGACCTATAAAACTATTTATGAACCTATATAAACATGGCGGTTACCTAAAAAAAAAAAATGGTTACCTAGCGACAGCAGTGACACTAATACAGCGATCAGAAAAACGATCGCTTAGTGACACTGGCAAAAGGGGGTGAAAGGGTTACCTGGGGGGCAATCAAGGGGTTAAACCTTTATTAGGGGGGGGGTAGGGGGCTACCTTGGACCTAAAACTAACTGCCCTGACAGTTATTACAGTCACACTGACACTAAATGCAGTGATCAGTAAAAAAATGATCACTGCAATTAGTGACACTGTGACTGGGGGGGGAGGGGGTGATCTGGGGGGTGATCAGGGGGTGACAGGGGGGTGGAATATGTGCCTAACTGTACTGGTGTCAGTGTAGTGTTGTGCACTAACCTTAACATGTTCGCCGCTCGGCGTCTCCGGTCACATAGACCGGCGCACCGAGCGTGACATCACTTCCGCCTTCCTGTCTATACAATAGACAGGAAGGGGAAGTTTCTCATTGGCCAGGAGCGATCGCGAGGGGGTGGCCAGAAACCACTGGCCGTCCCCTCGTCCCGGATCGCTCCTGAAGCGATCCCGACCGTCCCCGCCGGCGGAGGGGGGTCCGATCGGACCCCCCAACCGCCGGAAGAATGTCACGTACAGGTACGTGATTCTGCCTGTACGTGCCATTCTGCCGACGTATATATACAGGGGGCGGTCGGCAAGTGGTTAATTTCATAGCACTGTTCGCTGTATAAATATCTATGGTCCCAAAAATGTCGCAGTACCACTAAAAATTACAGATCATCGCCATTACTAGTAAAAAAAAAAAATAATAAAAATGCCATAAATCTTTCCCATAGTTTGTAGACGCTATAACTTTTGCGCAAACCAATCAATATACGCTTATTGCAATTTTTTTACCAAAAATATGTAAGAGTAATACATATCGGCCTAAACTGATGAAGAAATTAGTTTTTTTATATTTTTGGGGGGATATTTATTATAGTAAAAAGTAAAAAAATATTGTTTTTTTTTCAAAATTGTCCCTCTTTTTTTGTTTATAGCACAAAAAATAAAAAATGCAGAGGTGATCAAATACCACCAAATGATTTGTGGGGAAAAAAGGGCGAAAATTTTGCGCCAGGAAGAGGGCAAAATCTTCCGAGGCTGAAGTGGATAATCATGTTTATCGGTTCAGCTTACTAGCTTTATATGTCACCTCTCTACCTCAAGCTAGCTTACTAGCTTATTGGATATTGGAGATAACCCACGAAAACTGAGCTTTAGTACTGTGCGTTGAGGCAAATACAGTATGTGTGTAAATCTCAAGACTGAATAATAGATGAATAATCTTTTAGTAAGTTAAGAAGTAACTATTTATGTTTTTCATCCACATTTTGGCTGTTTGGCTGGAGTTGCCTAGCAACATCTTTTAGTAATTCTATGATGCCAGGAGGTATTTGTGCAATTTAGCTTTATAGGATATAATGAGAAAGCCTTTACATTTGTGATGTTTTAATAGGCCCACTTCAAGAAAACCTTGTTATTATTTTATTTTTATTTTTATAAAAGTGCACAAGCTTATTGCTTCATCCTATATTACTGTAAAAATGTCCTTACACAATGTTTCTGATGCCTTTCCTCTTAAACTTACATTGCTGGCCTCAGTTGCTAGTATGTAAGCCATTTAATTAATTAATTCATTTTTTTATTTCTTTTTCAAAATGTTCAGTATTTTTGCAAAAAAAATTGAAATACAGCAGTGATTAAATACTACCAAAAGAAAGCTCTATTTGTGTTAAAAAAAATTATAAAAATGGGTACAATGTTGCATGGCCATGCAATTGTCATTCAAACTGTGATAGCGCTGAAAGCTGAAAATTGGCCTGGGCAGTAAGGGGGTACATGTGCCCAGTAAGCAAGTGGTTAAGGAATTCGCTAAGAGTGGAGACAAAAAATCTGCAAACCTTTAATAACAGGAGGCGGGTAGACTGTGTATATATCTCTAGCTATTTTCAAGTGAATAGACTTTTTATCAAGGTCAAGTTGTCGGAGGTGCAGTGCCAGTTAAGTATCAGGTTTGTTTGATTTCCTATAGCTGGGTTTTATTATGGGAAGTGGGGTGAGCCTGGGATGCTAGACATGTGATAGGCTTTCTAGAGTCTGCAGATGGGCCATCTTATCCTGCTTAAGTTGTGTCACTATTTTAACACAGGTGCCATGTATCACAGGCTTATGAGCTGCCCAAAAAGTCACTGGGCACATGTCTGGAGTAGCATTATAAAATATATATTCATATCAACACTACTATTAAGTCCTAAATGAGGGAATACTGTTTCGGCACCACACCCCAATATTAAATATATATAGAAAGTAGAAAACAATGGGGACTTTAAAGGTGCAAATGAATACAAATATATTCTAAAATCATTATTTATTGTACCGTATATACTCGAGTATAAGCTGAGTTTTTCAGCAATTTTTGTTGTGCTGAAAGTGCCCCCCTCAGCTTATACTTGAGTCAAGCACTTTTCTGCAGCAGAGAATGACATTTTCCGTATCTCGCGGCCACTTGGTGCTAGGACATTTGATGTGCAAACCAAGTGGAACCAACACTACAACATATATTTGGGGTTCTTAGCACCAAGTGGCCCCGAGATACATGGCCTCAAATTCGGTCAACTGTGTCCATCTGCAGCAATGTCATTTTGGGACCCTTTGGGTCCAGAGACCCCAAATTTTGGCTGCAGCTAGGGGGCATCTAGGAACCCTTAACTACCAAGTTTGACCTATGGTGACCTATGGCTGCAAATGGGCACAGTGAGGCATGCAAATGGGCACAGTGAGGCTGCAAATGGGCACTGTTGACCCTCTTTTCCACTTGGCTGCACATTTCTCACCCTAGACTTATACTCGAGTCAATACATTTTCCCAGTTTTTTGTGGTAATTTAGGTGCCTCGGCTTATATTAGGGTCGGCTTATACTCGAGTATATACAGTAATTCAAATAAAAATGTATCTTATAAAACAGATACATTCAACAGTATATGCATCAATCTAGATTAAACAGTAGACAATTCATGAAAGAAAATATACATAATAAATATAAACAGCTTTTCTTGGAATTGTATAGTCATAAGTAGGGTTGAGTGAACCCGAACTGTAAAGTTCGGGTCCGTACCGGACTTTAGGGTGTTCGGGTCCCGGACCCGAACCCGAACAATTGACTGTATGTTCGGGTTCGGGTCCGGTGTTCGGAGATTTAATGTTGCTCTTAAAAATGTCTTTTAAAAGCACTCGCGGCTATATGAATTAATATTCATATAGCCGCGAGTGCTTTTAATACAGAGAACAGTCATTGAAGTCATTTATTTTTAAAAAGTTAGTCATAAAAAGTGTTTGGGGACCTGGGTCCTGCCCCAGGGGACATGTATCAATGCAAAAAAAACTTTTAAAAACGGCCGTTTTTTTGGGAGCAGCGATTTTAATAATGATTAAATTGAAACAATAAATGTGTAATATTCCTTTAAATTTCGTACCTGGGGGGTGTCTATAGTATGCATGTAAAGGGGCGCATGTTTCCAGTGTTTAGAACTGTCTCTGCAAAAATGACACTTTTTGCAGAGACAGTTCTAAACACTGGAAACATAGAAAGCTATTTAAAATCACTTGCGGCTAATGTTAATTGTTGGCTCCCGTAATACAGAGAACAGTCATTCATTGAAAGTCATTCATAAAAAAAAGTCATTGCCAAAAAAAAAAAAAAAAATGGCGTAGGGTCCCCTTCAAAATCCATAGCAGACCCTTGAGGTCTGGGATGGATTTTAAGGGGAAACCCAGCCAAAAAAAATGGCGTGAGGTCCCCCTCAAAATCCATACCAGACCCTTATCCGAGCACGCAACCTGGCAGGCCGCAGGAAAAGAGGGGGGGGGGGACGAGAGCGGCCCCCCCCTCCCGCCTGAACCGTACCAGGCCACATGCCGTCAACATTGGGAGGATGCTTTGGGGGTCTAAGACCCCCAAAGCCTCTTGTCCCCATGTTGATGAGGACAAGGGCCTCATCCCCACAACCGTGCCCGGTGGTTGTGGGGGTCTGCGGGCGGGGGGCTTATCGGAATCTGGAAGCCCCCTTTAACAAGGGGACCCCCCAGATCCCGCCCCCCCTGTGTGAAATGGTAAGGGGGTACAAAAGTACCCCTACCATTTCACCAAAAAAGTGTCAAAAATGGTAAAAATGACAGGAGACAGTCTTTGACAATTCCTTTATTAAAATCTTCTTTCTTCTTTCTTCTGGTCTTCCTTTCTTCATCTTCTCCTTCCGGCATCTTCTTCTTCCATCTTCTTCTTCCTCCGATCCGCTTCTTCTTGGCCTTCTCGTCCAGCATCGGTGTCTCTTCTGGGCCGCTCCGCGCAATGGGAGGCTCCCGCTGGGTGAGGCTTCTCTTCGGTATCTTCTTCCACGGCGTCGGTCTCTGAGGCTTCTCTCCGGTATCTTCTTCCAGGGCGTCGGTCTCTTCTTGGGCCACTCCTCGCAATGGGAGGCTCCCGGTGTGTGAGGCTTCGCTTGGGCTGACAGTTCTTTTATAACGGAGGGCGGGGCCACCTGGTAACCCCGCCCCCCTTTGACGCATGGGGATGTCATGGGGAGTTCCCTATGGCTTTCCCCACGTCACGGGGAAAGCCATAGGGAAGTCCCCATGACGTTCCCATGCGTCAGAGGGGGGCGGGGTTACCAGGTGGTGAAGTTCGGCCGAACCTGCCGAACCCGAACATCCAGGTGTCCGCTCAACTCTAGTCATAAGATGATAATTCAAATATCAAAAGTAATGATACATCATGGTATACATAATAATGTGTCTTCTTGTGCTATGTCTTCAGTAATGCATTGGTAATAACATTGTTACAATTATTTACAAATTATAATACATACCTGTTAAATTGTATCAGATATAGATTGTGGTTCCAATGGTAGTTGACACCCACATAGAAATGATCTGAACAGCCATAGAGAGGATACAAAGTTCAGGCTATATATGGGATATATTTAACATTACAATCAAACACAAGTGTGTATATAACTATACTACATTGTGAATAAAGATGATCACAAATACATTGACTTACAAGGAATCTTGGATTCCTAAATGAACCCAGGGAGCACGCTGAGACTCTATTTGTTTTTAGTCTGGATTGCCTAACATCCATAAATTATGGGAATTATCAGATCTAAAATAAGAATGTATTCATGTTATATAGTTGTTGCTCATGTGAAGTATTAGCTAGCTCAGCCCTTTAAAAATTCCACTTGCCCGCTCTCATTTTGCGAGTGGATTTTGAGGGGTGGCGAGAAGGTCTTCCTGGGAGTGTGGGGGGGTGAGCACCGCCGATCACAGAGGGGTAGAGAGGAGAGCCACTGGCTGGATGATCAGAGCAAGGAACATCACAGCTTTCATTTCAATAGCTGTGTGTTCCTCCCGCCATGTGCAGTGACATACACCCCCTCCGGGGGAACACACAGCTATTGAAATGAAAGCTGTGATGTTCCCTGCTCTGATCATCCAGCTGACAACCCCCCTCTCTTCCCCTCCACAGGTAGGCTGCATGGAGGGCACAGGCTGCATGGGACATAGGCTGCATGGGACACAGACTGCATGGGACACAGACTGCATGGTGGGCACAGGCTGCATTGGACACAGGCTGCAATGTGGGTACAGGCTGCATTGGACATAGGCTGCACAGTGGGCACAGGCTGCATTGGACACAGGCTGCATTGGTGGGCATAGGCTGTATTGCACACAGGCTGCATGGAACACAGGCTTCATGATGGGCACAGGCTGCATTGGAAAAAGGCTGCATGGGACACAGGCTGCATGGTGGGCACAGGCTGCATGGTGGGCACAGGCTGCATGGGACACAGGCTGCATAGGACACATGCTGCATGATGGGCACAGGCTGCATGGGACACAGGCTGCATGGTGGGCACAGGCTGCATTGGACACAGGTTGCATTTGACACAGGCTGCATGGTGGGCACAGGCTGCATTGGACACAGGTTGCATTGGTGGGCACAGGCTGCATTGCACCCAGGCTGCATGGAACACAGGCTGCATGCTGGGCACAGGCTGCATTGGAAAAAGGCTGCATGGGGCACAGGCTGCATGGTGGGCACAGGCTGCATGGTGAGAACAGGCTGCACAGGACACAGGCTGCATGGGACACATGCTGCATGGTGGGCACAGGCTGCATTGGACTCAGGCTTCATTGGACAAAGGATTCATGGTGGACACAGGCTGCTTTGGACACAAGCTGCATGGGACACAGGCTGCATGGGACACAGGCTGCATGAGACACAGGCTGCATGGGACACAGGCTGCATGGTGGGCACAGGCTGCATAGGACACAGGCTGCATGGTCGGCATAGGCTGCATTGGACAAAGGCTGCATTGGACAAAGGATTCATGGTGGGCACAGGCTGCATTGGACACAGGCTGCAAGGGACACATGCTGCATGATGGGCACAGGTTGCATGGCCCCCTTAAACAAAACTAGAAGAGTTTTCCTTGCTGGAGGGTTCAGAATAGAGGATCTAAAAAAAGGTAAGCTGCAATATTTAAAAATGTAAAAAGCTATGCTATGTGAATAGGGACATATAACAAATATAAAGTTCTGTAAGTTTGGACAGGCATTGTTTTCCTGCATTTGATGTGAGTTTGTAATGCATTTCAAATGCAAGTCAGCAAAATGCCATTAACTTTAATTGAGTAGTACACATTGCAGTCCAGAGCCTGTGTTTGATCTGTTTCACATTGTTCTGTATTGCTTTAGCTGCATCATGTCCAACAGAGGTACATTTTAACTGTAGGCAAAATAGGTCAATTGCAGCCTTTTATTATCAAATGTTGCATTTGAAACTTAAATGGATGTGTTTGAATAGCAAACACAGTGTTTAAAAAGAACTCCCATCAACATTAACCCAAATGCACACTTAGCCAGTTGTCTGCAATTTTTAAATTTTATTAGACTGAGCTTAGAAAAACTGTCAATTTCTGGAAAATAACGATACTTATTCTTTTCTGTTAGCTCTGTGAATTGCTCACAAGCTTCTTCCAGGTTTGGGATCTCCAGCTTTCTTGATTGACTAGGCTGGCATGGTGTAACTACCGCCCATAAACAACAGGGCTAATGCATCTTGGCACCCTCCAGTTTATGAGGAAGATGGTAAGAACCTTCTTTTTTTTTTAATGGAGAAATTGGTATGTCTCTTCTATGAATATAAATTTAATAAATAAAAACTTGCTTACAAATTTAGAACTTTTAACTAAAGTTTTGCTTCAAGTCGTTTCTACTACAGCAACTCTCAGACAGAGAATTACTGCATCACCATTTGTACTAAATAATCAATTATATAATATTAACAATTAAAAAAAAATTGCAACAGTTAAATAATAGCATGGTGGATTAACTCCATGTACACAAGCATTTTCCAAGAAGTATAGACAGGCATGCATTTTCATTGGTTCAAGAATTGTGTGATTGACCTTTCGACAATTTTTGTATGTTTATGTTAGAATATTGGCAGACTGCAAAGACTCTGTTATCCATAGAAAATAAATTATCTAGATCCAGTGATGTTGTTGGATTGGCTGAGACAGCAACGCAATGCCATTGGCTCCCGTTGCTGTCAAAGTCAGTCAGACAATAAGGAGAGAAAGGGGGTGGGGCCAAACAGTGACTCTCTGTCTGAATGGACACACGGAGCTGCGGCCTGGCTCGGGTGCCCCCATTTTCAAGCTGCTTGCTGTGGGGGCAGTCAACCGGAGGGAGGAACCAGGAGAGCTAGTGAGGGACCCAAGAAAAGGAGGGTCCTGGGCTGCTCTGTGCAAAACCACAACAACAGGGCAGGTAAGTGTAACAAGTTTGTTATTTTTAACAAAAAAAAGACTTTACAATCAATTTAACCGGTTCCCCACCGGCGCACGGCGATGTACATCGTTAGAATGGCACAACTGCGCAAATGGGCATACCTGTACGTCCCTTTGAATTCACTGCCATGCCATAATGTGTGCGCCGCCGGTGGCGCGCGCACCTGCCGTGAGCTCCGTGAGTAGGATTGCAGGACCTGTGGACTGGATGTCCGCGGGGAAATACCCATGATCGTCTCACGGAGAGGAAGAACGGGAAAATGCTGATGTAAACAAGCATTTCCCCGTTCTGCCTAGTGACACTGTCACTGATCACCGCTCCCTGTAATCAGGAGCGGTGATCAGTGATGTTATACACATAGCCCCAGTTAGAATCACTCCCTAGGACACACTTGACCCCTGCAGCACCACCCAGTGTTAACCCCTTCACTGCCAGTTACATTTACACAGTAATCAATGCATTTTTAATCACACTGATCACTGTATAAATGTGAATGGTCCCAAAAGTTAGTCAAAATTGTCCGATGTGTCCGCCATAATGTTTCAGTCACGATAAAAATCACTGATCGCCGCCATTACTAGTAAAAAAAAAAAAAAATTAATAAAAATGCCATAAAACTATCCCCTAGTTTGTAGACGCTATAACTTTTGCGCAAACCAATCAATAAACGATTATTGCGATTTTTTTTTACCAAAAATATGTAGAAGAATACGTATCAGACTAAACTGAGGAAAAAAAAATTATATATTTTTTGGGGGATATTTATTATAGCAAAAAGTTAAAAAAATTATGTGTTTTTTTCAAAATTGTCGCTAATTTTGTGTATATAGCACAACAAATAAAAA
>CM053027.1:143734212-143774704 GCA_028564925.1 Lithobates sylvaticus
AAAACAAAATGAAGACTTTGGAGTGGCCTAGCCAAAGTCCTGACCTGAATCCTATTGAGATGTTGTGGTATGACCTTAAAAAGGCCGTTCATGCTCGAAAACCCTCTAATGTAACTGAATTAGGACAATTCTGCAAAGATGAGTGGGCCAAAATTCCTCCAGGACGCTGTAAAAGCCTCATTGCACGTTATCGCAAACTCTTGGTTGCAGTTGTTGCTGCTAAGGGTGGCCCAACCAGTTATTAGGTTTAGGGGGCAATCACTTTTTCACACAGGACCATGATGGTTTGGATTTTTTTTCACCTTTAATAATAAACACCTTCATTTACAAATTGCATTTTGTGTTTACTTGTGTTGTCCTTGACTATTGTTTAAATTGGTTTGATGTTCCGAAACACTTAAGTGTGACAAACATGCAAAGGAACAGGAAATGAGGAAGGGGGCAAACACTTTTTCACACCACTGTATGTACCCAGTGCATGTACCCAGAATTCTCAACCAGATGGGTTGAGGGGCTCCAGGGTAGTTGCTTGTTTGAGAGGAAACTGGCTTTTCAGTTTCCTCATTATTTAGTAAAGTCCGCTTTGGGTCCTGGAGCCTGGGGATTTCTTAGAGATCCGGGTGGGATGAAATCCCCAGTCCTGGGTCCGGAATTTGAGACTCACCAGCACACTGATTGTTCAGGTGTGTGTTGGCCTGATAGTAGAGTCAGGACCATGGTTCTGGACTCCACCCCAGAGAGACAGAAGGTCTCTAGGAGTCCAGAGAGTGCAGGTGTGCACTAATCAAAGCCAGAGACTCAAGTCTGAGTGCTGCAATTGAGTGCTGCAATTGAGAGCCAACTAGGCTAACTGTCATTTTGTTGTTGACGGAAAGGAATGCTGAAACCCCTGCGAGGGAAACTTATCTGTGTTTATGGAACTTTCTTTTAATAAAAATGGGCAAACAAAGCCCTTAAAAAAGAACCAGCGAGTGGCGGAGTCCTTCAAGCTTTACCTTTGATGCTGATCCTTTACAATATATATATATATATATATATATATATATATATATATATATATATATTTATATCTATATAGATATATATAAACATTTTCAAATAAACGGTACATTTCTTTGCTATTAGCCATGATTATTTAATGGAAATATTTTATTGTAAAAGAAAAATCCCAGGTCTTCTAACAATACTATCAAACAACTGCAACTGTTTACCTAGATCTTCTGTAGGATCCAACAAGAATCCACAAAAAAACTCATAAGGCCACTTTGACATGAACTTCCTGAAGACTGATATGTTGAACTGGATTATTATTTTTTACATGTATATTGCCTTGAGGATCTGTGTTACATCTCTCTTTTGTCTTTAATTATAGTTTAGTATAGGTCTTTAAGTAAGGCTTATGTGTGTATGCCAGCGCACCAATTGCACATGGACAAATAAATTGTATCCTCATAAGATTTACATTATATTTGATTTTCAGGTAAAATGCTGTCATGCATACACCCTAGTTTGGCAAAACAGCAGCATTATTTGGATTGCCAGTGCAGGGAAGGATCAAGGTGGAATGTGGCTCTAAGTAAGGCAGCAGCTTTGCCACCTAAATCTCTTTAATTGACTTTGATAAGGATTGAAATGAGCACAGAGAAGCCATCCCATTTGCAATGTCTGAACTGTCATGCCTCAGACACCAACTGCCTGCTAGACATGGGATCCGTCAAAAAATACGTTTCGTTTCGTTCCGTTTTATTTCGTATCCAAAAAAATTCGTAATTCGGGTTTCGTATACGGAATTTAATTCGGATTCGTACGAAATACGGATTTCGTACGAATCGTAAGAATCGTTAATTTGGTTAACGAATAGCGACACTCTACGAATAATATCCGAAAACGTATTAAGGTTGCATAACAACAGTCTATTGTGTGTGTGTACTGTGTAGACAATAGCTCTGCCTATGCCTAACGTTATTCTAATGGATTTGTAAATTGGTTACTTTTTTTGGTTTGTTGATTGGTCATTTTACATGTCTCTCTTTCTCTTACAATGGCGCTGTCTAACGTGCTTCGAATGTATTCGTACATTCGTAACTTTTTTTTTGGTTTGTTGATTCGTAATTTTCCGTGTCTCTTAAAATGGCGCTGCTTATTCTTAACGTGCTTCGAATGGATTCTTAAATTCGTTACTTTTTATTGTTTGTTGATTTGTCATTTTACGTGTCTCTCTCACAATGGCCCTGTCTAACGTGCCTCGAATGGATTCGTACATTCTTAACTTTTTTTGTTTTTGTTTGTTCAGTCGTCATTTTTCGTGTCTCTACAATGGTGCTGCCTAACGTGCTTCGAATGGATTCTTAAATTCGTTACTTTTCTTTGTTTGTTGATCTGTCATTTTACGTGTCTCTCTCTCACAATTGCGCTGTGACTGTCTAACGTCCTTCGAATGGATTCGTAACTTTTTTTATTTGTTTGTTGATTCGTCATTTTACGTGTCTCTCTGACTCTCTCACAATGGCGCTGTCTAACGTGCTTCGAATGGATTCTCAAATTCGTTATTTTTTTTGGTTTGTTGATTTGTCATTTTACGCGTCTCTCTCTCACAATAGCGATGTCTAACGTGCTTCGAATGGATTCGTAACTTTTTTTTTTTTTGGTTTACTGATTCGTCATTTTACGTGTCTCTCACTCTCTCACAATGGCGCTGGCTAACGCGATTCGAATGGATTCGTACATTCGTAACTTTTTTCTTTTTGGTCGTTGATTCGTAAATTTACATGTCTGACACAGTGGCGCTGCGGCGCTGCATGCGTCGAATGGATTCGTACTTTTCTAATACATCGCTGTTATTCGTAACTATTCGAAATCTCGTTTATTCTTTACTTTCGTTTTTGACATGTGCCTATAGTCTCCGCCCCTGGATGTAGTTTTGAGAGGCCGGCCCCTGGATGTAATTTAGAGAGACCGTGTGACTCCGTGTGACTGTAGTGTAGTGAGGGAGGAACAGAGAGAGAGCAGAGCAGAGAGCAGAGCAGAGACTGAGAGCAGAGAGAGTGGTATTGTTGGAGTTGTGGTTGTTGTTTTTGTGTGGACTGAATTTGTGATTTGTGTGGAATTAGAATGTCTGGGAGTGAGAATGTATGTGTGAGTGAGAGTGTTGGTTTGAAAGTTGTTGTTGTGAGTGAGAGTGGAGAGGACTCAGGGGATCGGATGAGTGGAGGGGAGCGCCGGATGAGTGGAGGGGATCGGATGAGTGGAGGGGAGCGCCGGATGAGTGGAGGGGATCGGATGAGTGGAGGGGATCGGATGAGTGGAGGGGAGCGCCGGATGAGTGGAGGGGAGCGCCGGATGAGTGGAGGGGAGAAGAGTGGAGGAGAGAGGAGTGGAGGGTCAGGGGGTGGAGGGGAGCACAGGAGTGGAGGGGACTGGAGTGGGGGTGAGAGGAGGATCAGTGGGGGGTTGAGGAGAGAGGAGGGAAGAGTAGAGAAGAGGAAGCATAGTAGAGAGGACAGGGAGAGGAAGCGTAGTAGGGGGGACAGGGAGAGGAAGCGCGGAGGGGACAGGGAGAGGAAGCGCGGAGGGGACAGGGAGAGGAAGCGCGGAGGGGAGAGGAGGCGTGAAGAGGAGATGAAGAGTGGAAGGGAGCATGGCCATGGAAGTGGAGTGGAGCGGGAGCGGGAGCATGGCCAAAAAAAGAGGCGTATGCCCCCCCCCCATATCAGAAGATGAAATGTCTGACACCGGCGACCACCAGCGAACCAAACGCAAGCAGCAGCAGAAGACGATGACGTCATCAACAAGGGGGCCAGTCTTTACCCCCCAGGAAAACGCTGCTCTGGTGGCTGCTGTTATGAGGGACAAGGCCACATTGTTCAGCCTCAACGTCCCTACTGCCCAGAAGACAGCAGCCTGGGATCGAGTCCGGGACTCTGTGAATGCCCTGTCCAAGGTTCGCAGGACCACCGCTGGTGTCAGGCACAGGTAATAATTATTCAAATTTTATATCACTCTTAGAACACACCCCATATTTGTGAAAAACACACACAGTAGGCTTTGAGTAATAAACTGATTTGAACGTAACACAAATATATTTAATATATTTATTTGACACAGACAGACACAGAAAAGTAACATGTAAAATAAAAATAATATTAACGTGTGTATATTTACTAAATATACTATTTTCATTTGCAGATTTTATGATTGTCGGGCCTCTGTCCATAAAAAAATTGAGAGGCAGGCCACTGGAGGAGGCAAGACTGTCTTATTTAGACAGTGGGAGGCAGAGCTTAAGGATGGCCTCCTACTTCACGAAGATGCCCCGCCCCCTGGAGTGAGCACTGCCAGTGCCAGATCCGCCGCCAAGCACCAGAGACTGAGAGCTGGTGAGTAAAATAAAATCTATCATTATATATTGCAGTTATATGGTTGTTGTTTGCAGCTCACTATATTTTTTATGACTGCGGCATGTGAGACTTACGTTTTGCTTTACATTCATGTTTTCCAGATCGATCAATGTCATCATCCGTGGAGGAGGGAACAGGAACAGCTGCTTCTGCTTCATGCCCCCCTCAATATTCTGGCAGTGGTGAGTACCTACTACCTACCTAACCAACACAAAGCAAACATAATAACAAACATCTATTTATTGTATTTAACCACTTCAGCCCCCGATGATTTTCCCCCCTTCCTTACCAGAGCACTTTTTGCGATTCGGCACTGCGTCGCTTTAAGTGACAATTGCGCGGTCGTGCGACGTGGCTCCCAAACAAAATTGGCGTATTTTTTTGAACAGAAATAGGGTGGTATTTGGTGGTATTTATTTGATCACCTTTGCGGTTTTTATTTTTTGTGCTATAAACAAAAAAAGAGCAACAATTTTTAAAAAAAAATCAATATTTTTTACTTTGTCATAAAAATTATCCCCCAAAAATATAAAAATAAATATTTTTTTTCCTCAGTTTAGGCCGATACGTAAAATTACGTATTCTTCTACATATTTTTGGTCAAAAAAATTACGTTAAGTGTATATTAATAATTGGTTCGCGTGATCACGGACATATGTACGCAAATGATCATGTACAGATGACTGTGTGCAGGTGATCACGGACATATGTGTGCAGATAATCATTGACACATGTTATTTTACCGGGACATATGTGAGGGACATGTGTTTTTATTATTTTGGGACATGTGTTTTTATTAGGGGACATGTGTGTTTTGGGGACATGTGTGGGGACATGTGTGTTTACACTGTGGGGACACTACACTGGTGATCAGTGAGTAAAAAGCTGTAAAAACAGCTAATACTCACTGATCACCAGCCGGCTGGAGTGATCTGCTCTCCTCTCCTCACCAACGACTTCCGTGTGAGGAGAGGAGAGCCGATTGCCTAGCAAACGGCTGTTTGTTTACATCACATGACGGCTGTGATTCGACACGGCCGTCATGTGATCAGGAGGGCCAATCACCGACCCCTCCTGCCGATCCGAGATGCGCCGTGTCCGGGTGACACGGCCGCATCGGGATCGCGCCACTGCGCTGGCACGCGCGCGATCCCTCTACTTCAGAAGGACGTTCCAGAACGTCAGATCAGAAGTAGACGGCTCCCACCCGGCCGTCTATGTACAGTGGCCGGGTGGGAAGTAGTTAAGTACCGTAGTTTATCGCGATTTCAAGAGCGTTTGCAATTTTAAACCATAACATGTTCGATATCTATCTATTTTACTTGGAGTAACATCGACTATCGCAATATCCCCAAAAATTGGGCTAAATACATTTACTGTAAAAAAAAATGTTTTTAATTCAGTTAATTTCTCACCTAAAATTGCTTTTGAAAGGCCGCTGTGCATACACACACAGTGCACATATATATATATAATTATAATGTTTGTGGTTCTCAGTAATTTTCTAGAAAAAAGTTTTGATTTTAAATTGTAAACAATAACTGTCATAAATAGGCTTGGTCCAGAAGTGGTTACCATAACTCTTTATTCTATCTTAACAGAAAGCCTGAGCTGCCATATCCCAGACCCTCCAGCATCAGCTCCTTCTGCCAGGAAGCAACGCCCCATTTCTCCTCAACGTAAGTACTAGAATACGCAAGCTGCCAATATAAAGAAAAAAGGACACAAGGCACCATCATCCACACTAAGTTCACAAACACATAAAAAAAGCTACAACCATCCATTTTTAAGTTCATACACACAGCACACACCCCAAACTAGGGGTCTACCGATTAATGGTGGCCCCTTTTTTTGTAATTATCGTTGACAAACTTACCAATATAGTGCTTCAAGGTGTTGTACTCGGGTGATGCTTGCAGCGGCAGACATCACCCGTCCGGTGCCGTTTTTTAACAACCAATGTGGCTAAGCACTAGCAGCCGCTTGTCTGTTATTACAAACAGTTGGAGGGGAAGTCCTCCCCAGAAGTGCAGTCGCTGTAAATCTGAGGAGAAACTCTGAATTGAGGGGAAGCTCTGCTGATTTTATCTTCCAATCGTGTACAAACAAACATTCTGTTTTTTTCCCTTGCATGACTGTCCCCCTCAGATCTACAGCGACTGCACTTCCAAGTGCACTTGTAGTGGAAAGTGTATTTTCCTTTAGTAAATAGACCCCACTGTTAGTATTGTAACCTATAATTGTTTATTCTATTACTACAATATTTGGAAATGCATCTGATCTTAGTATCTGAACGCCACTACAATCAGACAGCCACCAGTAACAGTAAGTTAGTAACTAGGGTGGAACTTAGAAAAGAGTAGTGAAAATAAATTCTTTGCTATATATTATAAAGAGAAAAACAAACCTATTTTTATTGAAAGCGTTTGTTTAAAAAAAAAAAAAAACCTGTTCCCTTAAAAACTTAAGGAAGGACCACCCGCCGCAGTTATATGTCGGCTGTTTGAAGAGGACCACCATTGTTATGGCAGCAGATAGCTGCCATAACCCCGGTATCTTCTTCAGCGGGCGGTCCTCTTTCAGATAAAATTGGTTACTGCGGCGGACTTGCCGCAAGTTCACTTTTATCAGGGGCCAAAGAGGCGGTGGAGACGATCAGGTCCACTTCTGCCCTCCAATCTTAAAGGGTTTTTTTTTTGGGTGGGGGAGAAGAATATGACATTTCTTTTTATATTAATTTTTTATTGTATTTTTGTGTAGATAATATATGAGATCTGAGGTCTTTTTGACCCCAGATTTCACATTAAAGAGGACCTGTCATTGTTTTTTTCTATTACAAAGGATGTTTACAATACATTCCTTGTAATAGGAATATATGTATATGTTACACAAATAGTATTTATTTTTTAAAGGACAATGTCAAAATAAAAAGGAATAAAATATGTTTTTATTATAATCTCTAGAAATCAATTTCTTTGAATGCTAGCATCAACATTGGCTATCTCGTCTATTTCAGATCAACAAGAAGACCTGTCAGACGGGATTTCGCTCCGGGATGAGACCGAGCTGACCCCTTTGGCCCAGAAGCAGACTCTAGGGCCACAGGAAGCTGCCCCCCCTGTACGTCCTCCACTGCCTCACCCTCCAGAGGAGCAGCCAGTGCCGCAGTTGCCACCACCAACACCGAGTCAGACAACTGTCCTGCTGACAGAGATGCGGAGGCTGGCCAAAGCCAACAAAAAAATGCAGAGGGAGAATCGTAGGTTGAACCGGACCCTCCACCGTGCCATCAGAAACCACACTGATGATATGGAAAGGATGTGGGTCCGGTTCAACCTACAACAGAACCAGGCAATGGAGCATTGCAAATTATGTTTGCTGGAAGCAATTTCCAGACACAATGCTCCATTGCCTGGTACTAGCTCTACCACCACCATGAGCAGCCGAGAAGCCTCTCCATCATGATGAAACCAGCATCCACTGCGTGCTCCAGGACCATAGCTATTTTGTTTGTTTGTTCAAATCTAATATATTATTTTATACTTTTATTTTGTGTGTAAAAATAAAGTTGTTTTGAAGTAATAAAACCAGCAGTCTTTAGTGCTTGATTTTGTTGAGGGAGGTGTTTATGTTTACAGCACACTAGACACATAGACACACTATGATAAGCCACATTGACACAGAAATAAAAAGTTCCCTCCTCCGCCTGCTCCGCAACTCAAAAGGAGTGTTGCAAAGCGAGCTATACATTCTGTCCCCCACCCCATCCCATTCCCCATCCAAGGTAGCCAGGCAGACATATAGGACAGAATAAGGTGACAGACACTACTGTACAACTGAACATAGAAATGTTTATTAGGTCTCTCTAAAGCATAAAGCAACTCCAACAATAAATTATTAATAACTTAACTTAACAGTAGTTAGTTCCCTTCTGCAATGGCAGAAAACAAAAACACTCCCCTTCCCCCACCCAAACATATTGGGGCACATCAGGGCATATTGGGGCACATCAGGGCATACTGGGGCACATGGCATATTATTGGGGCACATTGGGGAACATCAGGCCACAGCGTTTACCAGCTTGTGGATTAGTATAATTAATCGAACAACAATTGAATGGGTATAAATATTTTTTGGGCATTTAAGAAACTTTGATTGTGGGGAGGGACAGGGTCCAACTAAAGAGTCTAAGACCAAGAGGCCATCTCTGCTGCAGAGTGCAGACAGTCAGTCAGTGAGTTCAAGGAATGTCCAGAGTAAGGGAGGGGTACCCCAGCTTTGGCAAATTTATTTTCAAAAATGCTAACTGCTCCATTAGCTGGGGGGACAACTGTGATCTTTGGGGTGACAGGATGTTTCCCGTCACAGAAAACACCCGCTCACTCTGGACACTTGTTGGAGGGCAGGACAGTAGCTCCTTGGCAATATCTGCGAGGGCAGGCCACTCCTCGCTCTTCTCCTGCCAAAAAGACATAGGATCTGTGGTGGGGTGCAACCTCCTTTGATGAAATGCGTTTCCTGGGGCGCACTATGCTGCTGGAGGTTCCCATTAGGGTGTCAAATGCCTCAGTCAAGACGGAAGAAGATGCTCCGCGACCGCTGGCAGGAGCTCTGCTGCTCACTTCAGAATCAGTAGATGCTGTTGCATGGGAGAGGGGGTTTTCAATATCTTCTTCCTCCTCTTCCTCCTCTCCCAGCTCTTGCGGCCTTACCATCTGCCTTTCCCTCTGACGCACCCTGTCAATCAGTCTGTCCCGCCATGTTGTGAGAGCACTGCACTGCACAGCCATTTTGCCCTTGCAACGAGGGTCACACATGGCAGCCAGCATCAGTTCTGGGCAAGAGGCGGTCAAATCCTGCGTGCGCCTGCCCAATTCCAAGAGAAATGTCTTGAGCAGAGCCAACACATCAGGTTGAGGGACACCACCAGGCAAAGGTTCCTGAGCTGACATGAACCGCTCCAATTTAGTCTGAAGATGGTTAAAAAGCGGCAGCACATTAGCAATGCTGGCATCCTCGCGGCTCAGATGTTCTGTCACAGAGAGGAATGGTTTGAGGACTGCCACAATCTGCCCAATTATGGCCCAGTCCTCCCTGCCTAAAGGTCTCTCTATGCCGATATTATGTTCGCAGGCCATGGCATGGAGAGCCTTCTGCTGCTCAAGGATGCGTTCCAGCATTGCTAGGGTTGAATTCCACCTAGTCCCCACATCCTGTTTTAGGCAGTGTTCTGGAAGGCCTGCCTTCCTCTGTTCCAACCTGAGGAGGCGGCTGTCCCTCACACTTCGATGGAAGTGGCCAGCCATCTTCCGGCAAGAGTCCACCACTTTGGACAGCCTTCCATCGCCGCCAGAATTAGCCTCCACCAATCGGAAGCTTTCGGTTACCACCTGGTGGAGAAGGTGGGCTGAGCAGCGCACACCCACAAATCTGCCATCCCTTACAGCCTTCACCATGTTGCTGCCTCCGTCTGTCACAATATAGCCAATCCTGTAGCTGTTGCTGTCAGTGTCTGCCTGAAACCACTGCAACAACATTTTCTGCAGGGCTTGCAGGATATTTTGCGCTGTATGCTTCTCATCAAGCACCTCAGCGTGCAGCAGAAAAGAACGGTACCCCTCTTTGACAAGTGCTGATGACGAGGATCCAGATGACACCTTGCCCTGCCACCAATGTGCCGTCAGGGACAGGAAGGCGTGTCGGGCACTAGATGCACTCCACAGGTCAGTGGTCAGGTGCACTGCCTGTCCACCTGCCTTTCTAATCTCGTCCTTCAGCACCCCAACACAAGACCTGTATAAGGCTGGCACCACAGTTTGGCTAAAGGTCTTTCGTGATGGCACACGGTACTGTGGTGCAACAGCCTGCATCAACTGCCTGAAGGGTTCACCTTCTACCATATTGAATGGTGCTCCTCCAACTGCAATAAGCTGGCCGATCAGGCGTGTAATCTTCCTAACCTGTGCCTGAGACATTCCTTTTGCACTGTGAAAGCCACCAAAATCTTCCAGGGTGGCCTGGTGGCTGGTATGGGTTGGATGTGGGGTGGTGGTGCTGGTACTTATGGTGGTGGCTGTGGTGGTGCCACTATTGGTATTGGTTCCTCTTTTGGTGTTTGGAGGGGACACAATTTTCTCCCCTAACAGCACAGCCTGGTGGTGCACACGCATGTGCTGGTTCATCCCGCTGTTGCTGAGATGCCCTATGTCTCGGCCCCGGCTGATGTCCTTGCCACAATGCTTGCATTTGGCCTTCTGACCAACGCCAATTTTGGTGAAATGCAGCCAAACGCTGGAACGGCAGCCAGCACCAATGACACTGCCCGCAGTGCCTGGTGATGGACTCACATCCACTGCAGTGGTTGGACTGTCTTTCTGAGGTTCAGCAGGAGGAGCAGGATGAAGAAGAGAATGAGATCGGAACATCACGGGTATTTTGGGTGCTGTTGCTGTGGTTGCATTGGCCGATGATGCTGGAGGCTTTGAAATAACGGCAGGGGACTTAGAAGGGGAGAAAAGTAGTGGGGAGTCAGGGGAGATATATTCTCCTGGGCTGTCGCTGGGGCCAACATGGGTAGATGCCGATGGTTGGTAATCAAAGTTCTCCATGTGAAAACTTGTTTCCATCTCTTTCTCTTCTTCTACATTGCCAGGGGAAGACTGATGATCTTTACAATGTGTTGTAAGCTGACTCTCCTCAGGCTCCTGCTTGCTTATCTCGAAGCTCCCTGGAGTGCTGATAGTGATAACATCATCATGATGAGCTTGTTCAGCCTGGGCCTTCTCACATGTTTCATGCAGCATGCTGTCCAAGATCTCCATCTTTGGCTGCACAAAGGTGTGTGCACTGGGAAGTTTACCTTTGGTCTGCCCTCGTCCTCTTCCATAAAAAGTACGAGTGGGCATGCTAGTGCTACCAGCAGCAGTACTTGTACAAGGTAAGTCCTCCTGGAACAGCTGGCGACGTGATGTCTGTGGTTTGGCAGGCTCTTTCACTCCTCCTGGTCGCCTCAACTTCATGGGAGGTGAGCTGAGCTCAGGGGCCGCAGAGACAGAACGTCCCACCTGCTGCTGTTCTACTTTACGCCGGCTCGAAGCTCTCCCTCTCCCAGCAGCAGCACTCTTTCTGCCTCGATCTCCTTGTTTGCTGCTCATTTTGCCTTCCAAGTCAAAAAAAGACAAAAAAAAAAAGATGAGCAGACTAAAACAAAAATCTGGAGCAAAAGAAGAAATCCAATAGCAAAATAAGCTATCAAGGATAATACTCTTGCAGACTCGAACAGATATCAGGGCAAATGAATATCAAAAATCCAAGGATCGCAACGATATTTGGGCAGATGCACTGGCACAAATAGTTGACTGTATGATCAGCTCCACAAAGAGAAGTCATATGATCAGGGCGTGCCCTCTGCCCTGCCCTGTAGGCCTCAGCATCACAAGAAAACCTCTGATGTGATTGGTCAACCAACAGTCACATGTTTCTGTAGTAAAGAAATTTGGACCAACAAAGAATTCGTTAGTATTCGTACACTGTCGATATTCGTTATACTGAATATCGAATCCATTCAAATCATTCGTTATATCCGCTATAATAATTTATTTTGTATTAGTTGAAATTAGATATTATTTGGTAGTTGGAGCCGAAATTCTAATCATTCGTTATATCCGCTATAATAATTTCTTTCGTATTAGTTGAAAATTAGAAATTCGATATATTTGGTAGTTGAATTCGAATAGTTTGGAGCCGAATTTCGAATCACTCGTTATATCCGCTATAATAATTTCTTTAGTATTAGTTGAAATTGAAATTCGATATATTTGGTAGTTGAATTCGAATAGTTTGGAGCCGAATTTCGAATCACTCGTTATATCCGCTATAATAATTTCTTTAGTATTAGTTGAAATTGAAATTTGATATATTTGGTAGTTGAATTCGATTAGTTTGGAGCCGAATTTCGAATCACTCGTTATATCCGCTATAATAATTTCTTTAGTATTAGTTGAAATTGAAATTCGATATATTTGGTAGTTGAATTCGAATAGTTTGGAGCCGAATTTCGAATCACTCGTTATATCCGCTATAATAATTTCTTTAGTATTAGTTGAAATTGAAATTCGATATATTTGGTAGTTGCCGGATTCGAATAAATTTAGAATAATTTGGATCCGAAATTCGTAAACGGAATTTCGTATTCCGTACAGAATTCGTATCCAAAAAAATTCGTAATTCGGTTCCGTACGAATGTACGAATTTAGAAAAATTCGTACGAATTTACGATTCGTACGAAACTAACCGCACATGTCTACTGCCTGCAAGTGCATCTTCCCTTGTGAAGCGACAGGCAGGTTACTCCTGGTTTACTGCTGGAGCATGAATGTGGTAGTTGATTCCTAAACATCCATTGGTCTCCAGACTTCTGCCTAGGTTGCCTTATTCATAATCTGGCTCTGATTCAATGAATTGCAATTTGGAACCACACTGTAAGGGATTGACATGAGAGCACAATGTTCTATATAAGTTTAGGCATATGCAGGTGAATCTAAACTTTTCCAGCAGTCCAACAATTCATGTATACCATAGTGATGTATCCCTGCTCATTGTGTTTGTGGGGATGTCAACATCCTAAAGCCCCATACACACGGTCGGACTTTTTCATGGATTCTGTCCGATCGGACAATGTTGTTGAAAAATCAGACCGTGTGTATGCACCATCGGACAGTGGTTGGTGCAGATTAGGATCCTTAGTCTGCAGTCTCAGATCACATTACAAGACCAAAGCTATTGGCTATTAAGATTTTGTTTCTGAAATAACAAAGTATGACGGACAGGATCCGACCGACCTGGTCCGCGGATTGTCCGACCGTGTGTATGGGGCTTAAGGGTTCAAAAATTTCCAAGCCTATGATACACAGAGAACAATGAGGATGGTATAACTTCTAATCTTTAATGCAAATGCCAACAATTGCTCAGCATGCTGCTTGAGCTCAGCTATTTTGCATAGAAAACTGTTAGAAAGGTTGAGCCTCTGTGACAGAGTCTCGCGCCACCAGGTTGCGCAGTGACTGACACAACAGCTGGCAGTGGAGGAAAGTTCCTGGAGGGCACTTGTTCATTGTTTATAGATTTTTTTTCCTTGACAGTTTTTAGTGTACGTTACATTTACATAATGAACTGCTGCACCGAATGACATAAATTACGATTAGACTTGCCAAAGTGAAAAAAAAAGGAAATCTTTTCAAGGTTACCTTTGTTTTATCATTAAACATGGACTGTAATAATAAATTTGCCAAAGAACAAGGCAAAATACAAGAAAATAATTATTGCTAATTATATACAGTTTTACATAGCTTAATGTAATCTGAATAGGGGTTTCATTTGTAGACACATGAAAGGTACCACAGTCAGAGGACAATATCAAATCATGATAAGAGATAACATTTTTTACTAGATTATTTCATATTTTTACACCAATATTTTATTTAGTCACTAATCTAGTGTTACTTACAGTAGGGTCTTTTGTTTTTTTTTTGAAAAGCACAGACAGTATACACTACACTATATGGCCAAAAATGTGCGGGCGCATATCCATCACACCTATATGCAATGTTAGACCATTCATAAAACGTGTTGATCCTTTCTCCCTTTGAAGCTTCGCAAAAGAGCTTCACTCTTTTGCAAAGGGTTTTCACATGATTTTTTAGTGTTGTGTATTTTTGAGGCCAGCTACTGCCATTGGCTTGTAGTGGGCATTTTAATTCATCCCAAAGGAAAGGTGTTCAGTAGGGTTGAGGTGCAAGCCACTCAAGCTCCTCCAAACCAAACTCATCAAACCATTTACCAGGCTTTGTAAATGCTGGAAAAGATTAAGGCTTCCCTCAAACTGTTACCACGTGGTGGGAAATGCACAATTGTCAATACAATGTCTTTGTAAGCTGTCACATTAATAATTCCCTTCACTGGACACCTGAACAGAGTCATTTGGAGAGATGTCCACATACCTTTTGCCACATTGCCACAGTGTATGTGGCTGTACCTGCATTGAAAGTATACTTTACATAAAAAAATTAACATATCCAAAATCAAAACATAGCTTTGCATTAAAACTATGATATATGTTGTTGTTAAAAAAAAAACAAGTAAAACTAACTTAAATTGCTAATGGCTCTGGGTTTTCTTAGAAAAACTGAAAACTGCAACCCTGAATGGCCAACGCAAGTTGGAAACTTGTGTTGCAGGACAACCCTAAGTAAAAAAATATATATATTTTTTTTTTGCTGTTGGACTACAGTCCACCAGACACTGTAAATGACAGAAGGACATGAATTAAACTTTTATTTGGAAGCTGTTACTACATAGAAAGACCCATATCAAATGGGGGATTTCGATTTATTTTTTCATTGGTAATCCATGTTAAGGCAATAATTGAAAACATATGTTGTTTGTGATCAGCAAGGTAGTGATTGTAGGATTTTTGTTACATTTGTAGACATAAGTAAGCACAGAAATAGCCCCTGTGCTGAAAAGTACATCTTTTTTTTTTCTCTTTAGCTTGAGTACTTACTTAAGTTTGACTTGATAGCAGCCTATTTCATTCCTCTATGCCGCAGTGCTCAAATTGGGAGGGTAAAGTTTAGGACTTTGAGCCAATCAGGTGTTCTATATGTAAATGTATTAAGAAGGAACATTTGGATAAGAGGACAGAAGAGAAAAAAAACTGAGGGTTGACTTCATCAGTCTGCTGCCCTTTAGCCTAGTAAACATGGGCCAGTGTGTACAACAGACGGTCCAACAAAAGGCTCAAAGGGTCATGATCAAAAAAGGTCTGCAGACCAGCTCCTTAACAGCGCTCTAAGCCAATGGTCAGAACACAATAGCACAGCAGGTGTGATCGATGTACTAACATCTGAGTGTTAGTACAGTGGATCCAACCTGAGCTGTCAGGTTTTTTTGTTAAACCAGCTGGGTTGAATGAAAAAAAAATAGTAGTGTGTATGAGGTGTTTCACTGTCCAGTCAGCACGCTCTTGGTGGAGTGAGGACATCACTGTATTTCTTAACAGTAATTAGTGTTACCCACCTGGTTTTACTTTATTAGGGGGCTGTATAAATATCAGGGTTTCGTGAACAGCAATACAATACAGGCATACCCCACTTTTAGGTACAAAATGTGGTTTATTTACTAAAGCTGGAAAGTGCAAAATCGGGCTCACTAATGCATAGAAACCAATCAGCTTCCAGGTTTTATTACCAAAGCTAAATTGAACAAGATGGGGTTAGAAGCTCATTGGTTTCTTTGCAGAAGTGAGCCTGATTTTGCACTTTCCAACTTTAGTAAATAAACCCCATTGTGTACTTAAAAGTGGAGTATGCCTGTAATAATAATAATAATATAATATACGTCACTATCCAAATAAAACAGTGTTTAATAATACTGTTTAAGGTGTGTTATGATATCTATTCAAAAAGTAAAAAAAAAACTGTTGATCCTACCAGAATTCTTATATCTTAAACCTCATATCTTCATGTGCTCCCTGCCTTTGCAAAGTGTTATCAATTAGCATAGCAATTAGCATTCCCAGATTTCTATTTGGGCTTTCTCCCCAGCACATTATGTTATGGAGAAGTAAACAAAGGCAGTTTTTTTTTATAGTCTGCTTCAGGGTGGCAACACTTCTTCTTAAAGAAGAATAAAGTAAAGTGAGTAAACTTTGTCAACCAAGGACAGGAAGTGTGTTATTGACAGAATCACCAGGTGAACATAGAAAGAAGAATAAAAACGAATGCAGACACAATGTCTCAGAACTGATAAGCTCCAAGTATATTACATTGTTGTTCTTTGGTTCAGATACACTTTATCCTCATCCCCTTTTTTTGCACTGAGACATTTTTGTGCATTCTCTTGTAGTAAATAATGACACTTTTCTTTCTACAAACAATATAATTACTATTTCAAGGAGAGTATGACTTTGGAGGAACCTAGCCCATTAAAATGTCTCTATCACCTAAGGCAAACTGCTGAATGACAATAATATAGCAGTATTTGGGTTGCATAAACACCAGTGTTCTCCAGTATAAAGGAATATTTTCATTATGTGTGCTGCGTAACTTATATATACTTATTTGGATTGTGAATAAGATCAAGAAGAAACAGAATGCTGGTTCAGTAAGGATTTATGAAGTAAAATAATGGCATTGACGCTTAAGCAGATTTGCCAGTGGTTGATCTCCAGAGATACTTGAGGGTTTAATGAAATACATTTCCTCTATATTAGTGTAGTAGAGGTGCATGCACTATAAATCCTGCCCGCCGAGCTTTCGCACATATGTGGCCTTGGATTTAAGGGGTTATACCGAGATGATGCATGCATCATCCCGGTACGTTTTTTTAGAGCGGGCGGTCGGCTCTTCAGGGATAACAACTGATGCAGCTAAAAGCCACTCGGCCCTTATACCGGAGGAGCGAGAGTGGATGCCCCCCTCCTGCCGCCTTCCGCCACATTCCATCGCTCTTCCCGGGCCTCCTGTCCCACTGGGAAACCCGAGACACGATCCAGCACTTCCGCCGGCTAGAGTAAGACTGTAACAAAGCTAGAAATGGCTTTGTTCCAGTCTTCTCTCTGTAAACACGGAAGCGACATTACTACGTTACTTCTGGTTTACTCGGCTGCCAATGGCGCCATTTAAAAAAAAAATGACAGTATTCAGAATCACCGTTTTTGGTGATCTGAATACTTTGGAAGGCAAAGGAGGGATTTGGGGTCTTTTAGATCCCCGATCCCTCCAAAAAGGGATTTATGGATAGTTTTTTTTAACCTTAATGCATTCTCTGCCCTAAGGTAAATAAATTGCTGTGTGCAGTACCCCCATCTCCCCTTATACTGACCTAAGCCTGATCTTGATCCAGCCCTTTGCATGAGAGCAGCTGATCGCTCCATTCTCATCCTCCTCATAGGTTCATAGACATATTGTCTCCTGCTGCTGTCATTCAAAGCCAGTGAGCATAATGTGGGGGATGGGGCCGAGCCACGCTTTCTATGAGGATCAGGGCTACTCTTTGCAAAACCAATGCCCACAACAAGTAAGTGTGACATTGTTGGTATTTAAAAAAGTAAAATTTCAACCTTTACAAATTACCTTTGGCCATTGTTAGTAAAACTTTTTTTGTTTAGATGAAATATGAGAGGGTAAGAACCTCTGTAATGTTTTTATTGCTTTCTATGTCACATCTGTCAGATTTACCCTCACTACTGGTCCTAATGGTCAATGACACTGGTACAAAAAGTGATGGTAAACCCAATTTGTTTTAGTTGTTTCCAAAACAGGAGATGAGGCAAATTCTTCAAATGGGTAAAGCTGTTGTGATGGTAACTGTCTAAGATGAACTATCCCATTGCTTTGGAGATATTTGCTCCTAATTCCTATTGTGCCTCTGGTACAAGAAGTGGAGGTAAATCTCCCCAATGGGATAAAGACAGAAAAAAAATGTGACTGGTCTTAACCCCTTCCTACTCTACAAATAAAACAAAACATGTTCAGGCTTTTCAGACACTCATTCACACCAGTTCACCCACTTATACTGAGCCGATTCAGGGTGTGGGCTATTGTTTTTGCATATCGGTTGGGAGGGGTGGTGCTTATATTGGTACAACGCATGGCACTGTTGACCTTTTTATCTTTTTTTTTTACTTTATAGAAAGGTCACAGGAGGCATTTAATTCATTTCTAAGCACTGCAGCAGAGCTGCAGTATCATGATAGGAGGTGAGGTCTGGCAAGTTTCAGAAAGTTCTGCCTATCTTCATTTTACTGTAACACACTGCAAATAACCAAAGGGAACCTTGTGTTGTGATTAGGGCACATACAAAACAATTGTTTTCCATGTTCCATAGTTGTGAGCCTGCATTGATCTGTTCAGACCAGCACAGGTCACAGCACATGGTGTGTATGAGCCCTATAACCATATAACTTGACTACCAGTGGCATATGATCCTGCAAGCTCCACAGTAAAGATTTTTTATTTTTTTTTTCAACAGGATGTCTGATCAGTTTAACCAGTCAGTAACTATGTGAAAAATATCCGTGTTGAACAGTATACAAGAATATAACTATTTCATATCTAAAAGTATAGTATAATCCTTAACAATGAAAATATTTCTTTTTTTTTCGGTACAAAAAATACTTGTTGATTCTGCCAGAAATCCTGTGAGCTAATAACATTCAGCAGACAAATAGAGTACAGAAAGTTATTAGTTAAATTGTTCTCAATTCTTTCTTAGAAATTCTGAACCATGTCACTCTATGTTACAGAGAAGAGAGGTGGAGTCCTATACCCTATAGCCTATCCTGTGTCTGTTGTCCTGATTTGATAAGATGAGTGAGCATTGTTATACCATGAGACAAAGTGTGTTTTTTGGCAGAATCACAGGTAGAAAACAAAGGGAAAAAAGGCTGAAAAAAAAAAAAGCAAGCACCACATCGAAGGACTGGTGAGCTACAATAAATAATATTTTTGGTTTTGGGTTTAGATACTTTAAGACAATGTCCTTTTCCTGGGAACCACCATATTTTATATCATAGCACCCAAAAAAATTCCAATACAATACCATGTGGGCACAGCAATTACCAGCACGCAAAGGACACACTCAACCCAGCATAAATCAACATATAAAAATCATTATATACTTTCATTACACGCTTCTACATTATATCTTATTTTAACATATCACTATTGTAAAAGTCAAGGCGATGCATCATCTTTAGTAACTGAAAATGTTGAGGGAAAGTCAATAAGTAAAAATCCCCAGATATTTCCAAATGGATATTTGAACAACAGTAAATAGCCACTAGTACATATATATATATATATATATATATATATATATATATATATATATATATATATATATATATATATATATATATTTTATATATATATATATAAATATAATATATATATATATACTGTTATATTACAAGCTTACAGATTTCTAAGCCAGTCCATGTCATCCCAATAAAAGTATATAAAAATGTATAGAGCGTATTTGAAAAAAGTTTGAGGTGACAGGCAGCAGATGACAAACATGGCTATTTTTTTTTTCCTCAGTGAAAGGTTCAATATCCGTAAAGGTATAAAGTGATATATTACGCAACAAGCAGAAAGGCAATTCTGGACTCATATATTGTCATATGCCTCAATATTTCTTGCAGAAACTTTTAAATTAACTCCTGCGTTGACACTATACACATGTACCCGGAGGTGACATATGATACAAATAGTACTTTTCAAGTGAAAGGTAGTGTCAAGGACAGCAAAGTCAAAGCACTTTCTGTTTGAAAAGCTGATACTATTCACTTTAAAAATAAATCACAAAGAGTAGACAGCATTCCATTAGTTCCCCTATATTAATTCTTTTGATACATGGTGGATCTGTTGATGAAAAAATACAGCTCCACATCATCATTCACTATCATTCACTTGCTATCCTTAACAAATAAGACACTGCTTGTATACTATCATTCAGTGATTTGTATGACCTGTTGCTTTAGTTAACATATTTTTTGTTTAAGAATAGCTCTAGGCATATACAGTATGCAAATAACAATTGATTCACTGAAACATCTTAAAATAATTTAGGCAGTGTAAGTATCTCAAACAAAATTCTATAAATGTATAAAGGTTCCTTCTTTTCATTGGGTTATGTATTTAGAAACAATTAATAAATATAATTTTAGATACAGATAATATGCATATCCAACTCTGCTTATATTAGTGGCTTAAAATTCTCTAAACAATAGAATTAAATTTAAAGTGTATGTAAAGCCAAAACCTTTTTAGGTCTAAACTGTACACACATGTTAGAAGTCATGTCTGGTTTCCATTGCTATTGTATGTCCCTACTCAGGAGTTTCACATTCACTATAGGTCCAAGTGATCATTGTCATTATTACAGGAACATTTTTGAGTTGCCACAGTACAATAAAATAAAAAAGATCTTGTTCCTTTAAAGCATTTTATACAGCACAGTGCTTGTGCTGTGCCATTTGGCCCCCTGTAACACCTGTAATACCTGGCTGATCCTGCCTGGCTATACCCACCTCCCTGTACTCTGACTCCAATATATCAGGGCTGCTGAGCCCTGACACCGGAGTCATCCGTACGTGCCTCCATCATCCGCAGCCTTCTATCTGTCTCCTCTGTGCTCTCTCCCCCTCCCATCTCTGCCTGTCAGCTTGTGACAGTGATTGCCCCCTCAACTCCTGCTGCTAAAATAACTTTCACATCTTCATACCATCCCCTCTGTATTCTAATCCTGTGTGCCTCTGTGTGAGTGATTTAAAAAAAAATCAGCTATACCTCATTTCAGAGCTCTTCTCAGTGATCATATGCTCAGCTGGCTCTCTCTCTTCTCTCCTCTCCCAAGTGATGTCAGCGGGGGGATCTCGGCCCTGCCCGCTGCATCTACCAGACGGGGAGAGAAGAAAGCCAGCCGATTATGTGATCACAGAGAAGAGCTCTGAAATGAGGTATAGCAGGCTTTTTTATATAAAGCACTCACACAGGGGCACACAGGATTAGAACACAGAGGGGATGGTATGAAGATGTGAAAGTGGCTTAACAATCACTTTAAGTGACACAGTTATTAACCCCTTCCTGACCAGCCGCCGCACCTGCACCTGCACCTGCGATCGCTCATGACAGAGAGAGAACTGGGATCTATGTGTGTAAACACACAAATCCCTGTTCTCTCAGGGGAGAGGAGACAGATCGTATGCGCCTACTAAGTAGGAACACCGATCGGTCTCCTCCCCTAGTCAGTCCCATCCTCCCCTAGTCAGTCCCATCCCCCCACAGTTAACCCATTGATCGCCCCTAGTGTTAACCCCGTCCTTGCCAATGACATTTATACAGTAATTGGTGGTTATTTTTAGCTCTGATCACTGTATAAATGTCACTGGTCCCAAAAAAATGTCAAAAGTATCTGATCTGTCCGCTGCAATGTCGCAGTCACAATAAAAATCACTGATCACCGCTATTACTAGTAAAAAAAATATATAATAAAAATGCCATAAATGTATCCCCTATTTTGTAGACAGTATAACTTTTGCGCAAACCAATCAATATACTCTCATTGTGATTTTTGTTACCAAAAATATGTAGAATAATACATATCCACCTAAACTGATGAAGACATTTTTTATTTTTTAAATTGGGATATTTATTATAGCAAAAAGTACAATTTTTTTTCAAAATGTATGCTTTTTTTTGTTTATAGCGCAAAAAATAAAAACTGCAGAGGTGAAATCTCTATATGTGGGGAAAAAAGGACATACATTTTGTTTGGGTAAAATTTTGCATGACCGCGCAATTGTCAGTTAAAGCGATGCAGTGCCGTATAGCAAAAAATGGCCTGGTCAGGAAGGAGGCAAATCCTTCTGGGGCTGACGTGGTTAAACATGCTTTTTATTTGTGTATTTAGCCCTTTGGTCAGAGCTGATCTTTAAAAATTATTAAGTTTAAGGAAAAGAAAAACCTTAATGTGACTTAAAGTAGGACTAGAGCCTCACATTTAAAAAATAAATATGTCCGTTAGGACCTAATCATAAGTGCAGCTGCACTTACAGTTCTCTCCTAGTCCCCCGACAAAATCCCACAAATACCTATTTATCCCACCAGGGATGTCCCCCTAATGCAGCTCTTTGTGACAGGGTGGCAGCAATTCAGAGCAGAATTGCTACTCTCATGTAAGCCAGGGCTGCTGGCACTACAGATGAGACATTTTTCAAGGGTCATAGTTTTTAGTATCTTCACTACTGACGAACAAGACTGTAGCTTGTCAATCAGCACCTGGATATACCTAGTCCTGCTGACTGCTTTATGGATTGATGGCACTACCGCTGAAACCCTCCCACTGTGAACTGCAGTGTCTGGGAGAAAGAACATGTAAAACACAAACGATGAAGGGTTTTGCTCATTCAGGGTGGGTAAAGGACCTTTTTTTTAAATAGTAACTGGATTTGATACTTTAGGCAGTCATACAAGAGCTTTTAGTTGTACTTTAACGCACTACAAATGGCTTAAAACTTAAAAATATTTTTATACAGTATATCATTTTGATCATCATAAAGATGCATGGGGGGTTATTTACGAAAGGCAAATCCACTTTGCACTGCAAGTGCACTTGGAAGTGCAGTCGCTCTCAATCTAAAGGGTAGATCTGAAATGAGTGGAAGCTCTGCTGATTTTATCATCCAATCACGTGCAGGCTAAAATGCTGTTTTTTTTATTTTCCTTGCATGCCCCCCTCGGATCTACAGTGACTTTACTTTCAAGTGCACTTGCAGTGCAAAGTAGATTTTCCTTTAGTAAACAACCCCCATTACTATATTACTTGGTTAAAAATGGTTAATTGCTGTGTCAGTCCCTATAGTAGTTACACTCCTTATAATTTTAATTGAAAAACTACTATTTATACTGTAAAATTTATACTGCAGCATCTTTCACACTATAATTTTATTTTACTAGCCTAGCAGAAATATATATATGTAACTAGCAAAAGTTATTTGAACAGGTCTTTATTTTCACAAAGCTTATAGTATGTAGTGTTAGACTTTACACTTTTTATGCTTATACGAATTGCCCCAAACTACTGAACATTCATAGATAGATAGATAGATAGATAGATAGATAGATAGATAGATTTATAGATAGATAGATAAATAGATTTTCTGTAGCTCCACCTAATTAAAAGTGACCTTCTAGGTAAGGCCAGTTCAACTCAGACACTTGACAGCAAGTAGGTTAAATAAGAAGTCCATTAATAATAACAGGATCACTTTAAAACCTACAGCATGTTTTACTTCTGCAAATCGTTATTGTATTTTTGTAAATGTGTTAATTCCAAAGGGAGACATCACCACCCTCAGTTTTATGGAAACTACATAGACTGAAGTGCTCCTTCATATGTAGTAGCCTTATGTTGTAATATTCTGCCATATGGATTGTCTGCACATTGGAGTACCCTCCCATATGGAATAACACTTAGAGCAACATGCAGCTACACAAGCAGAATCACCCAATATTGCTGTGCATCACAAAGCATCCCTTCAACCAATTTGGAAAGTTATAATGGTAGTTTAATTGAGAAGGGTGCAGAGCAGTTTATAAGCATTCTCTGAGCACGTTTAACTTTCACAGTGTTCATTTTCTGCCTTCCCAATCTGTTTAGGTTGATTGTTCTGTTCTACTAGTAAAAATGGAATGTCTTAAAACATCACTTAAAAAACGATTTACTTACGATATGTGTGTGTGTGTGTGTGTATATATTATATACAGTATATCTTTTTCAAAATTACTGTATACTGCTTGTAATTCTTAAAACATATGTACATATGTAAATATGTACATATGTAAATATGAAATATTATGTCCTAGACTCTAGGACCTAAAGCGTTCCCAGCAGCAGTATGCAGATTACCCTGTGGAAAGCACTGTGGAAACCACCATAGGCTCCACACTGTGGCCTTCATTTTATGAATATGTTGTAAACTGTAGGTCACAGTGTTGATACCTCAACATAACAGCCATAGCAGATGTGAAGGGAGACAGGAACCCAAGAACAAAATATATTTGTTTCTTACAACTAGTGAAACGTGAATTGTTAAGTTTTTGTTCTGGAAATTTGAGATGTCCTATCCAAATGTACTTAAAACCCAGTTATACAGCCCAATAGTTAGTTTTAATTTAAAAATGGATCACCCTTAAATAATTTATTGGAACCCATATGCAAAAATAGTAACTCTGAGTCAGCCATATCAGGTTTTGTTACATTGATATGTGTATGTGTTGTGCCTGGATCTGTAATTACCCCATAACCTCATAAAATATTATAGTATACAGTCTAGTACAGAGTATAGTGTATATTAAAGATTATAGTAGAGGGATATATTCTGTGTTTGGCAAACTCATGAGTGTAGAAGTAGCAACATAAAAAAGAAAGTTCACAAGAATAAAATCTGCCTAGTGTCCTCATTGTATATGGAGATTTAAATACAAATAGCTTTGTAGTATGTAGCTTAGTAGTATGCAGAAAATTGCACTAATGGTGTGCTTGACACATATAGTCAAAACAGGAGCAAACACCAAAAAAGCTAGAGAAACAAGGAAACCCAAAACATCATAACCATATTTAAAGTAGAAATGCAATGAATTATTATTATTATTATTTACATTTTCAAAGAGGTTCACAATGTTCGCAAACATAAACTGAGGCAAAATTATGAAAGTCTTCTCTTTCACTATAGCTAATAATTGCACAGTTGCTCACCAAACAGACTTTGATAATGAAAAATCACAATGCAAAACCAATCATGGTGGCAAAAAAAAAAAAAAATATCTGCACTACTTCCATGACAATATCTATGGGGGAAGAGTGGGGCCTAGTCTCCCTGGCAAGTCAAGGTAAGGGTGCCCAGGCAACAGCAGAATGCATACACAGCACTTAGAGTAGTCCTTGGTCTTTTTTTGTAGTCCAAACTAGAAAAAAAATCACTGAAATTCAGATTTGGCTCAGAACATAAACCTTTTGGAAATTTGGTCTAAATCCAATGTCATCCTAATATCAGGATCAGCGAAAATGACTGCTTATGCCTCAGTTCAAATGAGTGTCATGAACAGTATTTACTGATACATGAGCAACATTGTCACCACAATCCAATCACCATAGTTGTATGACATTTTTTTAAGACAGATGTTCAGTCAATTGCAAATAGAAAAAAACATAATTCTATCACTGTAGTGCCATCAAAAAGGACCTTTCTTAAAAATAGAATGTACTGTATATACTCCTATACATGTATATACTACTAGCACTACAACATATCCAAAGATGGGGTTCATAGCACCAAGTGGCTCCGAGATACGGGGCCCCAAAGTCGGTTTGGAAAATGTCATTCTCTGCTGCAGAAAAGTGCTTGACATTTTCCAAACTGACTTTGGGGCCCCTTATCTCGGGGCCACTTGGTGCTAGGAACCCCATCTTTGGATATGTTGTAGTGCTAGTTGATTTGCACACCAAATTTGGGGTTCCTAGCACTAAGTGGCCCAGAGATAAGGGCCCCCAAAGTTGGTCAACTGTGTCCATCTGCAGCAATGTCATTTTGGGACCCTTTGGGTTCAAAGACCTAGGGGGCATCTAGGAACCCTTAACTACTGAGTTTGAAGTTCGGGGGACCTATGGCTGCAAATGGGCACAGTGAGGCTGCAAATGGGCACAGTGAGGCTGCAAATGGGCATTGTTGACCCTCTTTTCCACTTACAGTAGCTGTGCATTCCTCACCCTAGGCTTATACTCGAGTCAATAAGTTTTATTTTTTTGTGGTAAAATTAGGTCCCTCTGCTTATATTCAGGTCGACTTATACTCGAGTATATACGGTATATTTACATGCCAGCCTAGTACCACCTTCATCTTATGTCTGGGGTATGTGTTAACTGTTTGAATGCCAATGGTGAAAAGTTAGTTGCTGGCACACATTTGAACTGAGGAAGCTCATGAGAAGAATGGGGAAATGTCTTCAACATTACAGAATGTGCCCATTTAAATATGACTAACTACTGCTAGCTAAGCTGAATTCTCTTTTGCATGTCAAGGCTTCAATGTCAATTCACACTAGCATGTAACTTTTTCTATACCATTGTAGCAATCGTGGAGCACACCAAGAACAAAATACGTTCACAGTACATGAAAATATCCCCAACAAACATTTGAAAACAAGCATCTTAACCACAGAATGGCATTGAGAAATGCCACAAAGAATTAAGCTTTGTGAGACCACACATTCAAGTTGAGCATAACCACATTTCAAGCCCCAGTAATTTTTTATTCTCTTGACAATCATGTGTCACAAGTTTATTTGTCTGGCCTTGTATAGAGTTTTTGTGAAGCAAACCTTTCAGCTGCACAGAAACACAGGATGTCTTTTCATACAAAAAGGTTAAAATGCATTGGGCAAGGGGGGTCACAGTTTAGTAAAAAGAACAGGATTTTAGGAAGTGGCATAAAATGTTTAAAACACAAAGACATAAGAGATCCAGTAAACTTGATGCATTGTTCTGATTATTCACTAGTTTATAATTTGGATAATGCATTGATTGTAAATGCTCCTGGGAGGTAACATAGAACCTTCCCAAACAACTCCACAGTACTATACACCCAAGATTTTAATTAGAGCCAGGAAGAGCTTATTGTTTGAACAGGGTCAATTTTTAATTGACAACACATATTTCATTGTGATAGTAAATCAATCAGATAAACCATACTAATCGTTGGAGGAAATGCTATAATTATCTCTGAGAGTGGAAACCTTACATAACCATCCTTATAATCACACAGGCCAAACTATGCTATTATTTATACATTTACCCTAGAGTGAAGTAATGAATGTTCTCTATCATAAGTTCAATAAACAAGTGGTTAAAGTTAAAACATGTTGTCCATCATTAGTGCATAACCCCTTATATATAACTAAACACAACGCAAATTGGACAGCGGATGCAGTGCATATCATAGAATTTCATTGTTGAATAAATGAGAATTATTTGTTTAATCTGACTTTGTACAAGAGTTTTGAAGGTTCCACTTTTCACCTGATATACAACTTTACTGCTGAGGGGCAGCCAATATCTTAACAACAACTGCATGTGGTTGGTTTAATTCTGTTCAATCTGTAAAGATAAACCATCCAAAAAAATGTCCAACCCACCTAATGGACTCTCCATCTTTTTTCTATATGCAGTCAATTTTTCATAGAAATGTCTCAAATTCAGTATCTGTTTGATCCCATTTATTGTGCCTGTGTGTCTTGTATGGGCTAAAATAAAAATGGTGATTTAACCACTTAAAGAAGGCCCAACACATATATACTGCGGCAGGTGGGCTCTATTGCATGAAACGACGTATCAAAATCTTCTCCTCATTCCTAAATCCCGCTACAAATCAAAGGGGGAACGGAGATTCGCTGTCCAGGGACCACAGCTATGGAACGCTCTACCAACCGACATTCGCATGGAAGAAAACCATCAGGCCTTCAGGAAGAAACTCAAGACCTACCTCTTCTAGAAGCTTGATAACCAAACGCCAATACAGCGCCTTGAGGCGATTCAGTTCGCATTGTAGCGCTGTACAAGTTATTCATTCATTCATTCACCTGTACGTCGTTTCATGCAATAGATAGCGTGAGCACGCACGCACCCCCGGAGGAGCGCACGCATGCCCGCTGCACAGGGATCTGCCTATGTAATCAAGGCAGATCACCGTTCTGACAGGGGGCAACATAGAGATCTGCTGTTCCTTGTGATAAGGAACAGAAATCGCTGTGTTGCTATGATGTGGAATTCCCTTAGTTATGGTTGAACTGGATGGACTTGTGTCTTTTTTCGGCCTAGCTAACTATGATGTGGAACACTTCACCCACGCAGTAAGAAAACACACTGATCATTTGCCAATTAGATGACATGGAAAATCGCAGCAGACGAGCGAACATACGCATACGCGGATTACCAGAAGCAACTGCGCCCAAAGACATTATTCCCTCACTACAGGGGATATTCCGGGACATTTTAAACCTACCAGCGTCTGTTCCTATCGAAATAGACAGGGCACACAGAGCGCTTAAGCCACCGTCAGATGACCCTGAGAGACCCAGGGATGTCATCTGCAAACTCCACAAGTACTCGCTGAAGGAGTGCATAATGCAAAAAATGCGTAACAGACCAACCTTTGATTTTGACGGGGCTCCCCTGTCTTTCTATCAAGACCTCTCCAGAAGAACCCTCATGCAGCGCAGAGCCCTGCGACCGCTACTGACAGAGATCCAGGCAGCAGGACTTACATACCGCTGGGGCTTTCCGTTTAGCCTCCAGGCATCAAGAAACGGCAGATGGGCAGTGCTGAGAACCAAGGATGACCTACCACGTTTCCTGCGCACTTTGGAGCTTGAACAGGTTGACTTCCCGGACTGGCGCAGCCTCCCAAGCATACAGATCCCACAAATGCCACAACCATGGATGCCCGCCTCTGGCAACAGGAGACCTCGGGACCGTCAGAGGAGAGCAAGAGGACTCTCCCCTATGGCCTCTGTGTCTGGGGACTAACTTGACTGTGGAGACCTTCAGCTACGGCCATCGGTCCGCAAAGCCTCGCCTTTACCCTTCTCTCACTTTAGACGGGATAGGATTGAAGGAGCTGACCGAATGTTCCCCTAATCGAGACTACAAGTTAAAGGCCTCGCAACAATTAGAGAAACGGCGGACAGAGCAACGTTTGCAGAACTGGCCGTGAAATGTTAATCTCCCCTGCGTTCGTGTTTTGTAGCTTTGTTGCCTGTTTTTTTTTTTTCCTTTTTTTTTTGCAATTGAATCGCCCTAGAAGATACAACTGTCAACCGTATCGTCACCCTAAAACAGGATTTCATGGACTGGGCGGGGCGCGGGTCCTGCGTCCCCTTTGTGGTTGCCCACGTTACCCATATAGGTTTCACCTACTTAGGTGTTAGTCCCTTGAGGGACACCAGGACGGTACTCGGGGTCTTAGGCCTCTGAGCCCACCGAGTTCTCGCCCTGTTAGTGTGAAGTATCTTGCCGGCCGGCCCTGTTAATATAGGCCCGGCCTGAGCTTTATTTAAATCTCGTTGTTTTTCTATTTTTTTTTTATTTTTTTTTTTTTTGCCTTTCTCTCTCTTTATTTATTTTTCTTTTTTTACTCTTTTTATCCTCCTTACTTTATTGCACATTTTATTTATTCCTTTCTACACCTACTTCGCTTTCTTCTTTATCCCCCTTTCTGTTTCACTCCCCTACTTAATCTGCTGACTTTTTCTTACTAGGAAGGAAGGAACCTACAAACTACCGCCACCGGATTCTGCTGCAACAAGACGGTCGCCTGGACAAGCATCTCTGCCGCACCATGGCCACGATTAAGGTAGTCACCTATAACGTACGGGGCTTATGCTCCCCTAACAAGAGAAATAAGCTGTGGTTAGAATTGAAGAGGTTAGGGGCGCAGGTGTTTTTTTTTACAAGAAACCCATTTCACAGACACTTCCCTCCCCAAGCTGCCCACCCACATGTTTTCACAATGGTTCATGTGTAATTCCCCGAGACCCAAAACCAGGGGCACGGCCATAGCTATACATAAAAACTGTCAATTCTTACCTATAGAACATATAATAGACCCCCAAGGTCGCTATGTGTTCCTGAAGGGCTCTATACTGGGGCAGACATATACGTTTGCCACAGTATACGCGCCTAACTCCCAACAACTTACATTTATTGATCAAGTCCTCCACAAACTGGCCGATTTCCGTGAGGGTAGATTAATCCTAGGAGGAGATTTTAACGTTAGTCCAGACCCCATGCTAGACACGTCAGCGAATAGGTCATCCCACTCACTTGCTTTCTTGAGACATTTCCGTAAGTCCCTCCAGAGGTACACCTTAGTAGACTGCTGGAGAGCACTACACGCTACCGAGAAGGACTATAGCTACTACTCCAGCGTACACAAAACATACACTAGGATTGACTTAATATTTGTGGACCAAGGCTCTCTAGACCTGATACTGGGGGCAACTATTGACCAGATAACAATCTCAGACCATGCCCCTGTGACACTTACACTCTCACTAGCTCAGGCCAAGACTAAAGCAAGGACATGGAAACTGAATGAAAACTTATTAGACGACTTGGGGGTGGTGGCGGGGGTTAGGGAGACCCTGACCCATTACTTTGCCGAAAACGATAACGGGGAGGTAAACGAAGGTATCCTTTGGGAGGGTCACAAGGCGGTAGTGAGGGGTACCTTTATAGCCATGGGAGCAAAACTCAACAAAGCAAGGCAGGCAGACTTCCAAAGAGTATTGCGGGAGCTACAACTAGCAGAGATCAGACATAAAAAATCGTCGGACCCTGAAGAACTCAGGAGACTGACGGAGCTAAGACAGCTCTTCTCCAAATTGCTAGACCGCAGAATAAACTGCAAATTACGTTACCTAGCTCACACCTATTATGAGCACGGCAACAAGTGCGGCAGGCTGCTAGCTCGAGCTCTCCGCAAAAAAAAGACTCCTGGCACACGTTCATAAACTACACTCCTCTACAGGAGAACCTACACAACACACCACTAAAATAGCATCCTTGTTTTGTGATTATTACGAGAACCTATATAACCTGAACCCCACCTCCTCGCCCACAGAGACGGAACTCAAAAAGTCCCGTATTAAAACATACCTTTCTTCAATCAGACTCCCCACCCTGTCCCCTGAACAAGTGACAGACTTGGAATGCCCTATTACTGCTGCTGAATTACTGACCACTGTCAAGTCCTTGCCGGCGGGTAAGAGCCCTGGACCGGATGGTTTCACCAAGGCCTACTACCTAAAGTTCTTTGACAAAATACAAACTCCACTCTGTGCCCTTCTTAACTCCTTAGCCACCGGCGGATCCCTCCCACGAGAAACCTCCCTGGCCCACATTACTGTGCTTCCAAAAGAAGGGAAAGACCCTACCCAACCACAAAGCTATCGTCCAATATCCCTCCTTAATACAGATTTAAAAATATTCTCCAAAATTATTGCCAACCGCATGAAACATCTGTTACCCAAGCTGATCCACGCGGATCAGACAGGCTTTATAACAGGTAGGGAAGCTAGGGACAATTCCAATAGAGCCCTCCAGCTCATCCATTGGGCACGTGTGCACGATCGAATGCCTCCATATCTAATTCTGTCCACAGATGCGGAGAAGGCGTTCGATCGCGTAGACTGGGATTTCCTGAGCGCTGTGCTCCAGGGCACGGGACTGGGGCCACATATGCTACGATGGATTTCGGTCCTGTATGTATCCCCCACGGCTCAAGTTAAGGTAAATGGGGGTCTTTCCCCACCATTCCCCATCCGAAACGGCACGAGGCAGGGGTGCCCACTCTCACCCCTACTGTTCGCACTGGTCTTGGAACCCCTCTTGCAGAAGGTTAGAAACAACCAGAATGTTAAAGGGGTGCAGGCGGGCTCCACCGAGCATAAGCTCTCTGCTTATGCAGATGACATACTATTCCATGTAGTGGAACCCCAGATCTCACTGCCAAATCTGATGGAGGAATTAACTGCATATGGTGAGGTATCAAACTTTCGGATAAATTTTACAAAATCTGAGATACTCCCAGTCACCATCCCACCAACTATGGCGGATACGCTAAAAAGATCGTTCCCGTTTACCTGGGCCTCCACATCTATGAAATATTTAGGAATCCAGCTTACGGACAGACCAGACTCCCTGTACACACATAACTATATGCCATTACTCAAAAAGACCTTGCAAGACTTATTACACTGGGACAAGACGCACTTCACATGGCTAGGCAGGACAAACATCATAAAGATGACGGTACTGCCCCGCTACAAATTGTGCCAATACGCCTACCAAAACGCTTTTTCACTGAGCTACGTAGCTCATTCATCAAGTTTGTATGGGGGGGCAAGAGGCCCCGTCTAGCCATGGCAACACTCCAAAGACACAAGACAGGAGGGGGTTTGGGAATTCCTAATATTCCCCAGTACTATCAAGCGATCGCTTTGCAGCGAATCTTGAACTGGAAGTTTCATACATCATCCAAGTTGTGGGTTCCCTTGGAGAAGACGATGGCAGGCAGAGACTTGGCGAGCGCTCCTTGGATCCCTGCTGGGGACAGGGGACTCTCCAGCTGGGTCTCTCCCCTGACGGCCCACACCCTGCAAACATGGGACAGAGTGAATGCTCGGTTGGCCTTGGCCCCACAGGTGTCCCCTCTGATCCCGGTGAGTGGCTTCCCGTGGTTTCCTCCAGGGGAACAGGTAGCAGCACTGGGCACATGGATAGGGGATGGGGATGTCAGCCTGATAAACCTACTTGAGGGAGACTCAGTGATGCCGCTGGCCACTTTAAGGAAACGGTATGGTAGCTTCCCCTTCGACTTTTGGAGACACCGCCAGCTAGAGACCTTTGTAACAAAGCGCCACAGACAAACGCCACTCAGATCCAGGCTGACAGAATTCGAAAGCATTTGGACAGATACAGAACCACTGCCCCACATGATCTCTGTACTCTATAGACTGCTGGAGACAGCGACCCCCAATCCCAAGCCCCTCCACATTAAGGAATGGGAAAAGGACTTGCAACTAGAATTTACAGAGGAACAACTTAGCCACCTTTACCGACTGACCCACTCGAGCTCCATTGACTCCAAAACCCAGGAAAACAACTTTAAAATCCTGTCAAGATGGTACAGGGTCCCCACCACTTTAGCCAGAATCTTCCCCACTGCCTCCGATCGTTGTTGGAGGGGTTGTGGAATGAAAGGCACATTCCTACACATTTGGTGGGAATGCCCAATACTGAGGCCATTTTGGACCATGGTGAGCAAACACATCTCAGACAGCCTAGGCATAGATGTCCCAGACCAGCCAAAACACTTTCTCCTCCATGTACCTCCCATGCCCCTGTCTCGATACAAAAAAAGTGCTCTCCCCCACCTCCTCAATGCGGCCAAACGCTTAATTCCAATACATTGGAAGAGTGCGCAGATCCCAAGCGAACAAGACTGGCTGGGAAAGGTGGGAGAGATCATGGAAGCAGAGAGCTGGCTTGCCACCTGCCGAGACACCCGAGAGAAATTTGAGCACATATGGGCAGCATGGAGAACCCACACGCAAGACCCAGCCTGGGTCCCCTCTAGCTTAGATGTAGCACTACTTGGTCTAGCAGATCCTTCCTTCCAGAGACTTGTCCAGGCGAACCATCAGTCAGCAACCACAAGCTCCGCCTAAAGGTGGACCCCAGCGAATCCGGGGAGACTTGGTATAAATGCTTCCTCTACAATCGATAGACTTCCACCCTGGCTACCTGTTTCTCATGATTCTCACTCCGTTGCCCTTTCCTCTTATCCTCCCTTCTTCCTACTCCTGAGACTCCCACCTCAATTTTTACTTACCTTCTCTCGATGTTTTTTGTTGTTTTAATTTTATTATGCTAGGTTTCTCCTTTTTCATAATATTGTGAGATAACCATGGGATACATAGCCAATGAAGGGGAGCACCCCTCCACCTCCCAATACGTGGAGAGGCTAGTCTAAATGGACCGAATGTCCAAGACGGGCGGGGAGCCCCTCCGAGCACAAGAAGAGTTACATCCCAACAGTGGTGAATGCACTACCTATTCTAAGGACAATAACCTTGCTCTCCCCCCCCCGCTCCTTCATCCCTCCTCACCCCCCCCCCCCTGTTACCCCCTCCCCTCTACCCCTCCAGTGTCTCCCCCCCTGATTCTTCTTGCAATGTTATGTTATTGTTTTGTTAACATTTGAAAATGAAAATAAAAATTATACAAAAGAAAACACACTGAGGGAACACATTTAACCCTTTGATCGCCCTGATGTTAACCCCTTCCCTGCCAGTGTCATTTATACAGTAATCAGTGCATTTTTTTTTAGCACTAATCACTGTATTGGTGTCACTGGTCCCCAAAAAGTGTCACTAAGGGTTAGATTTGTCTGCCATAATGTCGCAGTCCCACTAAAAATCGCAGATCGGCGCCATTACTAGTAAAAAAATAATAATAATTCTATAAATCTATCCCGTAGTTTGTAGACGCTATAACTTTTGCACAAACCAATCAATGTATGCTTATTGGGATTTTTTTTACCAAAAATATGTACAAGAAAATATTTTGGCCTAAATTGATAAAGATTTTTTTTTTTTTTTAAATATTATTATTATAGCAGAAAGTAATATTTTTTTGTTTATAACACAAAAAATAAAAACTATAGAGGTGATCAAATACCACCACTAAAAGAAAGCTCTATTTGTGGGGAAAAAAGGACAGCAATTGTATTTGAGTACAGCGTTGCACACCCACACAGTTGTCAGTTAAAGTAATGCAGTGCCGTATCACAAAAAAATGGCCTGTTCATTAAAGGGGTAAATCCTTCTGTTGCTGAAGTGGTTAAAAAAGTTCCTGGTATTATAAAGAGCTAATGTTATCATAAAGTAATCATTTATGTATGTGCACCCTATATAAATGCTCATTGTTTCTTTACCTCAGGGGGAAAGTTAGGCCATTGGTCATGACAAACCCATCCTAGCTGATACTAATTTCCTTGACAGAGCTCAGCCAACTATCCCAGACTCCCAATAATCATTTAAAGCAGTGAACTTAAGTAAGATGTCTAAAGCAAACAATGGGTGTTATTTATGAAAGGCAAATCCACTTTGCACTACAAAGTGCCCTTGAAATTGCACTGAAAGTGCACTTGGAAGTGCAGTCGCTGTAGATCCAAGGGGGACATGCAAGGAAAATAAAAAAAAATGCATTTTAGCTTGCACATGATTGGATGATAAAATCAGCAGATTTTCCACTCATTTCAGATCTACCCCTTGGATTTAGAGCGACTGCACTTTCAAGTGTACTTTCAATGCAATTTCAAGTGCACTTTGCACTTGTAGTTAGCACTTGTAGTGCAAAGTGGATTTGCCTTTGGTAAATAACCCCCAATGTCTTAAAAGGTTTATGCCCACCGGAAATTCTCTATTTGGCATTCTCCTGGCGCAGAAATACACTGAATGCTGGTAAAAGTGTGTACCTCATTTAGCTGCCTTTACTCACTTTTTGCAGCATCAAGTGCTTGGGCATCAATTTACTTAATTGGCCAGAATAATAATTTATGAATAATTTAAGTGTTTTTCTGCCAAAACTCTCCACTCGTTAAAGAAGAGTTATATCCTATTTTTTAATATTCCTCTCTTCACAATGGGCTTTTATTGAATTGTGTTTAAGGGCTTTGGCAAAAAACACCAAAAGCTCCAGCTAGGAACAGCAGTGTGCATGATGCCAAAAGTGTACATCTGTTGAACAGCAACATGAAGACCCCCAAACACACACCACATATATACAGTCCTGTGAAAAAGTACAACAAGCAAAACATTACACCTTGGTTCAAGTAGTTCCCACAGATGTAGGTGATATACGTGAACAAATGACACATACATATTACATGGTGTATTCATTTCCATGATCTAAACAGATAAAATTGTTGATTTGTCCTCTGAAAAAGTAAGTACACTCCTATATTTCGCACCACTTTAAAGTCATGAAATTAGAATCCAGTGTTTTATGTGTCATTGATAAGAACCTCCTTAGGGAGTATGCAGGTGGAACCAGTTTTATTTAAACCCCAGGTTTATAGGGCAGGTGTTCTCTTTGCTATTGGCATGTTTGGTGTCATCATACCAATATAAACAGAGCTCTCAGGCCCGACAAAGAAAGTTGTAGATGCCTATGAGTTTGGTAAGGGATTTAAAAAAAACACCAAATTATTTGAAATCAAACATCCCACTGTAAAGAAAATAATCTACAAGTTGCATAGTTTCATCTACAATTAGAAAGAGATTGCACCCATTTAACCTGCAGGAAAGGTGTGCTAGGAAAAACAAACATTAGAGCTAGACTATACTTTGCCATTGAACATATAGGCAAAGACAAGGCCTCGTGGAACAATGTGCTGAAGACTGATCAATCACACATATTTATTATTTGGTTATTATTTATTTGGTTATTTGGTCACAGTAACAGTAGACGTGCTTGGAATAATGTGGTCTGGGGATGCTTTTCTGCCTCAGGGCCTGGGAAGCTTTAATCAGCTATAAATTCTGTATCGTATCAAAGTGTGCACGATAATAATGTCTATCTGTCCAAACAAATTGAAAAAGTTTATTTTTTTAGATAATGAAGCACATTTGCAAAGCAATGACTCAAAAAATAAAAAAATTTAAAAAAAGAGATTTATGGACTGTCCTACCCTAGCCCTGATTTGACTTCCATTGAAATTTTGTAGGGGGATTAGCAGTTTTTAGAAGTAAGCCCACAGTCTTGCACCTGAAATAATTTTGAATGGCAATGTGGCCAACATGTCTTGTCATCCTCCTGGCTGCATGAGTGATATAAAGTCCCAAACCTTTCTCCTTATTATATAAATGTGGCCAACAATTTTATTGACACAAAATCAGAGAACAGATGACAGTTATACAAAGTGCCTACAAGAAGTATTTTCTTAATAGAAGAAAAAGGTGCTACTACCCTAGATTATGTAGAAATCCCCCTGAGCTGTCTGGTGCAGGATGTGCAGTTGCTCAACTGCCAACAAAGTAAATGGGTAGAAGACAGTCCGCAACTCCATACATGCTCTTAAATAAGTCCAAATTTATTGTAACTTCTTAAAAGATGAATATATACAGCAAATGTTAATGCATTGTTTGTGAACAAGGCCATTATGGCTGAAATGCGTTAACATCTGCTGTAAATATTCATATTTTATGGAGTTATAATAAATTTGAACATATTAACCACATGCCGACCGGGCCATAGCCGAAAGACGGCTACAGTGCGGTCAGCTTATTCTGGGTGGACGTCCATGGGACGTCCTCACAGAATCACGCTCCTGCACGCCCCCTAGGGCACGCCCCGAGAACATCTGTGACCGCCGGGTCCGCATCACTGATCATGGTAAATGGTTGCTGATAGCGGCAGTTTACCAAGTGATTGCTTCGTCAAATGAGGGAGCATCACTACCAATCGGTACAGTGTGAGAGGAGAGAAGGAAAGATCGTTTGCAGTGCTGTGGGCCCTACAGATCCAGCCCACAGCGCTGCTCAGTGCCAGCCATACTATGCAATACTATGTTATAGTATGCAATACTGTGCAATATTCTGCAATACTTTGTAATACTCGCCAATACTCGCCAATACTCTGCCAATACTTGCCAATACTCTGTAATAAATTTTAACAGAAACAAAGAATTTTTATTTATTTTTACAGAATTTTCTGTATTTTTTGATTCATAGCACAAAAAATAAAAAAAACAGCGGTGATTAAATACCACCAACAGAAATCTCTATTTGTGTGAAAAAAAGGACAAACATTTCATATGGGTACAGTGTTGTATGACTGAGTAAATGTCATTCAAATTGTGAGAGCCCCGAAAGCTGAAAATTAGTCTGGTTAGGAAGGGAGTTTAAGTGCACAGTGGTTAAGTGGTTAAAGGGCATATATGGAGTTGCGAACTGTCTTCTACCCAATAAGTCATTTCAACCAAAAGGAAGATTTACTGCAATCCTGAGTAAATAAGAGCCTTTTTTATTGTGTTCTTATTCACATTTATTTGTAGACACTGTTTGAATAAAGATCTAAAGTTTGCTGTTAAAAAAGTCCACAATTTCCATTGGGCCTGCATAACTTTTTATATGACTGTATATCTTGTTCTTAGGGTACATTTAGACATGTGAACATAAGGTGATTCAGACATGTAAAATCTTATCAAAGCATTCATAATCTTAGAAGTGTTGAATTAACAATGATGTGATGCAGCAAAATATAAGGATGTGCAATAACAAATTCTATACATATATATTGATATAACATACTTGAATCGGCTGCCCGAAAATAACAATGGAAACATTTAAGCATTAAAGCCTATTTTTTTTATTTTCCATTTTGATTAAAAGACAAGGTGTATTTCATAGTATGTGTATATTCATGCGAACCATGGTTCAATCTCCAGGGAAACCATTATAATACATCACAATGGATGTTTCAAACAGAAAACAAATCTAGGTCATGAAACACATTTGAACAGGTCAGATGAGCATGCTAGAGGGCAGGTCACAGACAGAGCAGAGGACTAAGATCTCCTAGGGAATTACTTTTCATTTAGAATTATAAGAAATAGGAGGAAAAAGAACAACACAAGGAAAGTACCGGTATTTCTCAAGGTAAGCAACATACACTATCAAAATACTCACACACACACTTGTGATCTTTTCTGTCAGTTTAAATCTCAAAATGTAATGCAATATGAAAGCTGTAGTAAACCATATAAACCGATATTAGCTCTGTAAAGAGAAGAAGATTTGTTGGCATGCATTGAACATCTGTTGCACGTTCACTTCTTTACTAAACGCACTTAGATGTACAAAATGCAGGATTTAATAGTAAGCAATCAGAATATTGTTTGGTTGCTATTGGTTACTGCCCTAAGCATATAGTTATTGTACTTTAACCTTCCTAACTGCATGAGCCCATGTGTGGAATAAGTACTTTTCTCTTATAAGGATATTCACTATTGCAATTTGAGTTTTGTGTTTTTTATTTTAAAGATCAATATTCACTATAGAATTTCTATTTAGAAAGGTTTACTGTAAGAATTAGCAGTCAGGCTCATTGGTGAAGATAACCATGGCATGTTAAATACAGCCAGGGTGTCACATAGAGCACTATTCTATATGGGGGTTTAAAAATTAGTAGGAGTGCCTTCTTCCATGTATTTTTTTACTTCTCATGTCCATTATATCAGTCTCCTGTCACATGACATCTGTGGTGGAAATATGGGTCAACTTAGTTGCTGGTCATAGTCGGGAATTAAAGTGGTTGTAAACCCTTACAAACCACCCTGACCTACAAGTAAGCCTAGATTAAGGCGTATCTGTAGGTTCAATAAATATCTCCTTAACATACACGGTTAAGGAGATATTTTACAAATAAAGTGCACCGCTGTCTACGGTGCATGCACGCCATAGACAACGACGCAGGCACACTGGGCGCGCCGCAAGTGAAGGCAAACATGCTGTCACTTACGGCTCCCGCGCGTATGCGCCGGAGTGACATAATCGCTGCTCCAGCCACTCACAGCACCGGAGCAGCGATACCCGGAAGTAAGATGGATGCTTTGCACTACAGGGGACAGCAGTGACATCGCTGGCTCCTGTGTCAGGTAAGTGACACATAATGGGCTACTATGCGATGCATAGTAGTCCATTATGCTTTACCTTTGCAGGGAAACAAAGAGGAAGTAAACCCATCAGGGTTTACTTCCTCTTTAAAGAAAGTAAACTCCTTGAAGAAGTTCTGAATAAAGATTGCCATACATGGTTCAAAATTCAACTGGTTAAGCAAGAGCCTGACAAATTTTGATTCATGTATGGCCATTCCCGTCCATGTTAAAGAGGAAGTAAACTGCTGGCTTTTTTTTTGTCTGACCTGCAAAGTAAGAGCATAATGTGCTTGTATGCATCACATGCTAACACATTATGTGAAATGTACTTGCAAAGGAAGCCCTCCACCGATGCGTTGTTACCGCTGGAGGCAGCACCCGTCTTCCTTCTGGGTTTGCAGGGATGATTTCACCATCCACCTCAAATGTTTGAATGGAGACATTGGGGGTTATTTACGAAAGGCAAATCCACTTTGCACTGAAAGTGCACTTGCAAGTGCAGTCGCTCTAAATCTAAGGGGTAGATCTGAAATGAGTGGAAGCTCTGCTGATTTTATCATCCAATCACGTGCAAGCTAAAATTTTGTTTTTTATCTTCCTTGCATGTCCCCCTCGAATCTACAGCGACTGTACTTCCAAGTGCACTTTCAGTTCTTTTTTCTTATCAAAAGTGAAATTACCCTGTAAGGAATCTGCATGTCACTTTTACCACAAATCTGAAAAGTGCAGGTATTATATCTCATTTTAGGATGGGGGTATATGTGAGACTTGCAGCTTTGTCTGTTGTCTAAGGAGGTTCTGCTTTGATTTTTTATTGGTTTAGAGGAGGTCTATTTGGCTTTTTAAAGCGGAGTTCCGCTTACAAAAAATAAATAAAAAGTCAGCAGCTACAAATACTGCAGCTGCTGACTTTTAATAATCGGACACTTACGAAGCCCCGCTCATCTTCCCCTCCACTCTGGGGCGCCGGCATTGTAACTGTGGGGTCCCGGCCATGGCTACACAGCCGGGCACCCACTGCGCCTGTGACATGTCCCAGATGATTGACAAGGACCCCCTAGAAACAGGCATTTAGAGGTGAGTAAAAAATAAAAATTTTGATAATTGAGATGACATTATTTAGGTGCTATTCTGAGTTAATTTATTTTAACGGCATACAATGTGTAATTTGCATCTTTACTGTATGTAATGAAATTCAATAAAAACTGATTGAAAAGTAAAAAAAAAAAAAAAATTTCTCCAAATGTTTTTT
>CM053027.1:143775203-143795474 GCA_028564925.1 Lithobates sylvaticus
GCTGGCTCTATGATTGGCCAAGCATGTGGGGTCACAGTGCATGCTTGGCCAATCATCAGCCAGCAATGCACTGCGACTAGCGCAGTGCATCGTGGGCCGTTCGCATCACACAAATTTGATGCAAACGGCCCAAATAGTTCTGGGCTCGATGAGCGATCGAACGCCCGATGTTCGATTCGAACGTGGGTTTGAATCGAAAACCGGGCCCATCCCTACTGGACACATTTTTTTTCTGTGCTTCTAAATGCAGTACACATTTTTGTAGGTAGGTGCAGTTGTGTGTATGGGCTCATTGATTACTCTAGTGCTGCGCTTAGATGTGCACAAAACGACGTGTGATGCAAATCTAAACACACAGTTGTTTTTCCTGTTTGAATGTGCTCTAAAGCTTTAAAGTAGGCTGAATATGAAAAAAAAATAGAGAACAGATTTATTAATCCAAACAAACAGGGCAGATGAACGAACCCCAACCCTTCCCACTGTCATGACATTGTATGCTGACAGTGGGATTCTCTCTGATGAACAGCAATTTTCCAGCTCTTCCATAGTTGATCTAACAAATGACTTCTGTGGAATGGGATGGCCACACAGGGATCAAAAAACAGCCAGTTCTTGCCAAAGCAGATACATTTCAATCAGTCTATAGCAGTGGCGACTGGTGAAGTTTTAGGATGGGGGGGCGACCCATCCCACTTATCATAAGCCACACCCCTTATATAATCCACCCACTCAGTCCCCTGTATTCCACTTGCTTCCACCCATAGTGTCAGGAGTATACAGCTCAGCAACTCAGGACAGAATATATAGCTCAGCATCACAGGACAGAGTATACATCCCCAGCATCACAGGACAGAGTAAATAGCTCAGCATCACAGATCATGGTATATAGCACAGCCTCACAGATCATGGTATATAGCACAGCCTCGCAGATCATGTTATATAGCACAGCCTCACAGATCATGTTATATAGCACAGCCTCGCAGATCATGGTATATAGCCCCACAGATCATGGTATATAGCACAGCCTCACAGATCATGGTATATAGCACAGCCTCACAGATCATGGTATATAGCACAGCCTCACAGATCATGGTATATAGCACAGCCTCGCAGATCATGGTATATAGCACAGCCTCGCAGATCATGGTATATAGCACAGACTCGCAGATCATGGTATATAGCACAGCTTATCTGTAGGTACTGGAAATATCTCCTAAACCTGCATGGTTTAGGATATATTTACCATATACGCTTGCGCCGACGTCATCATCGCATGCACACTAAAGAAAGGGCATGATTGTTCCGTTTCTATAGGGCCTGTGCCGTGTCCGTCGGCTGCCGCGTGCATGCGCAGGAGTGATGTCACGAGACTCCGGCCCCGGAAGGAAGAGGGGTGAAGATGGACGCGGCCACCAGTGGGGGCATCACAGACATTGCAGGCTTCATTTGCAGGTAAGTGGCACATAATGGGAAAAGTATGTGATGCATACTAGCCCATTATGCTTTTACTTTGCAGGGGAATAAAGAGCAAGTAAAACCCATCAGGGTTTACTTCCTCTTTAACTCATTCAGTGCGGGGGATCCCACTACATGTTTTTTTTTCATCCTGGAGTTGGACCTTAAGGCTGACCAATATACAATCTGATTGTTTTTGATTTTTGTATCTTTTTGGGATGGTACCTATGTAGGGTTATAATTGTTCCACATCCACCCCACACCCCTGGTGCAATACAATCTGATTGGGTTCTCCTTTATATCCAATAGATCCACCATCATCTAGCAATACAAGAGCATACCGTGATGCTAATGAAATAGATTGTATAGCTTTGTCCTTATATTATATCATTTTGGTAAATCTCAATACGATTGTACAGAGACTGTAGAGATTGTATTGTGTATAGCCATTTTTAAATGGTACCTGCCACAAAGGCCCTAATTCAGGCACTTAATGTTATAGAGTAACAATGCTTTGTCCCTGTCTTCCATTTATTCTTTTATGTTGCTATTCTCTAACACTGGCATCTGACAGAGACAAACCACGCATTATGCACCCAGGGTCCACACTTATCACCATTGGAAACCCACCGTAAAAAATGCCACCCACTCATCACTGGATTGCATGTGTGTAGACATAAACTAACGTCTAAGAGGATGCAGGAGATTATCATCACTGATGATGCATCAAGGTTTCAAAAGTTAAAAACACATTTTATCAAAAAACAAGCAATTGCTTATGACAGACAATGCTTTAGCAGACTAAGTACCATTTAGATAGCTGTGCCAGTACACTGCTGCAGTTTTCTTCGTCAGTATAAGCAGTTTATTGTTAAAGACGCCTATTCGGGAGCATGTTGTGCATTACTGGGGTTGTGTTGACATCATTCTACTGTACACGTGATCCTGCTTGATACATCAAATTTAAAGTGTGCAGTTGCTATGGGATCTCTTCTTTGTTCCAAACTGTCTATGAAGTGTGTGGGAACATTCTATCTTCACTCCCCTCTGTTCTCTTGTTAAATATTCCGAATCTGCTGCATATCAAACTAATTGTGTCAGGGATCAGTATGGCTTTGCTTATCACCAATAAAGACCGACGACAGCTGTAAGACGCCTCTAATTAGAATTTCTAATAAGCATTGCAAAACATATCAGTTTGTTAATAATAATGTTAATGTGTGTATCAAAAAAACATGTTTAAATGACATACACTTTCCAGCCTTTGTATAACACTTGAATGGATTTTTTTTTTGTTTCACAAAATTTTTATTGAAAAAAAAGTATGAACAGATAATACAATGACATGTCAATAGAGAAAAAAAAACAAAGAACGAGAGCATGTTACATTTTATGTTGCTTAGAGATGAATAACAGCAATCTCAAAATATCTTACCAATGAGTTATTAACGTAATTCTAGGTCTATAGAATTTAAATGTAGATACATTCTGTCATAAAGAAAAAAAAAAAAAAACAAAAAAAAAAATGGTTCAAATATATTTTCTTATATATTTTTTTTTTGGTGTGGACGTACCACACTATACCATAGGGGTTAAGGTGGGAGGAGGTGGGGAAAAGAGGGGAAGGGGAAAGAAAAAAAAAAAAAAAAAAAAAAAAAATAAAAATAAAAATAAAAAAGAAAATAAAAAAAATAAAATAAAATAAAAAGATAGATAGTTAAGGAGGGGGGGAGGAGGAGATCAGGTAGTGAGCATTAATGTGAGACACCATTGTTTCATCATTTTCACGGATAGTCTTAGGATAATCTTTTCCGATTTAAATGTATTTTTCTTAAGTGATAATATCTTTATATTCTTGCGTGCTTTTAAATTCCAGCCAGTTGTACCATACAGAAGTGAAATTGGTTATTTTCTCTTGAGAGATACTTATAAGTTCTTCTATTTTTTCTATACAGTTTATTCTTCTGAACCATTCCTTTTTTGTAGGGACTATATTAGTGCGCCAGTGACAGGGGATACAGTGTCTTGCTGCGTTCGTCATGATCATGGATAATGATTTCAGATATCTTTGTTTGGGTATAGAGTTGTGGTGTAGCAAGTATTGCGCAGGGGAATACTCTAGGTCCTCTGAAGTGATTGATATTATGGTGTCATGCACCGCCCTCCAAAAATCTTGGATTGCAGAACAGGACCACCATATGTGAATCATCGAGCCTTCCCCATCTCCGCATCTCCAACATCTATCAGATATCTGGGGGTAAAATTTATGTAGAAGTGAGGGAGTTCTATACCACCTTGTGATTATTTTGAAGCCACATTCTTGAGTGGTTACATTTAACGATCCTTTGTGTGCAAAATTGTGTATTTTTTCCCAGTCTTCTTCTGATATGTTTGTTTCAAGATCTTTTTCCCACGCCTGACACGACACACTGGAGAACTCCGTATTATCACCAAATAATGAGTAGTATAGGGCTGATATAATATGTCTTTGTGGGGATTTTTTTGAGCATAGGGTTTCTAATGTTGTGGGAAGTCTCGTCCAATATTGGGCGGTCTCACTTTTTGTCAGGAAGTGTCGGATTTGGGTGTAGTTCCATTGCGATATCGTATTTGGGTCAATTTCCGTTTTAATTTCGTCTCTGGATAAGAGCTTACCTCTTTTGAGGAAATGTTTCACCTGAATGTCTTCATGAGGCCAGTCGTTGATCAGGAAGTGTTGATCCTGTCCAGGGGGAAAGTCAGGATTACCTCTGATCGGAGTGAGGGGGCTAAGCCAAGGGAAAGGACGGGTCTGTTTATAGGAATTTTGGAAGTTTTCTAAGGTAGGTCCTATGAGGGGATGAGCTTTGAGATTTTTAGAGTGATGCTTTGGGTTTAACCACGGTAAAACTTTAATCTTTACAGGGAATTGATTTTGTTCCAGGGCCACCCAATCCTTAACTGCCTGGTGAATGTTCCAATCCACTATTCTGGCTAGGAGGGCTGCTTGATGATATTTTTTTAAGTCGGGCAAGGCTATCCCCCCTTTATTTTTGGGTAAATTTAATTTGGTAAATTTAACTCTAGGCGGTTTACCTCTCCAGATAAATCCCGAGCACGCTTTGCGGAAGGCTGCAAAGAATGAAGAGGGGAGGCGGATGGGTATAGTTTGCATAGCATAAAGAAATCTAGGTAGTATTGTCATCTTTATTAGGGAAGCTCTACCGAACCATGAGACATTAAGGGCATTCCATCTTTTTAGGTCTTCTTGGGTTTCCTTTAAAATGGGAAGGAAATTGATTTGGAACAGATCTTCTAAGTTTGTGGGGATCTCTATTCCTAGGTATGTTATTTTTTGTTTGGCCCACGCAAAGGGGAAATTTTGTTTGCATAAATCTACTGAGTTTTGGGGTAGAGTGATGTTGAGGGCGTTGGATTTTGAATGGTTGATCTTTAAATTAGAGAGTAATTGGAAGTGCTCTAGGTCTTGGATTAAGTTGGGCAGGGAGATATGAGGTTCCGCGAGGAAGAGGAGCATGTCGTCCGCAAAGGCTGCGACTTTATATGTTTTGTTTTGAATTTCTATTCCCTTAATGTCTGGGTTTGATCTTATTTTGTTTAATAGGGGTTCTAATGTAAGTACGAACAATAATGGAGAAAGGGGACAGCCTTGTCTTGTACCATTTCGGAGGTTGAAGGCGTTCGACAGGTGGCCGTTGACTCGGACCCTGGCTGTTGGGTTGGAGTATAAGGCTCTAATATATGCTCTCATTTGTGGTAGTATACCTACGTGTTTTAGTACTTCATCCATATAGTCCCAGGCCACTCTGTCGAACGCCTTCTCTGCATCTAGGGACAAGAAAAAGCCTGGTTTCTTTTTTGATGTTAGCCAGTGATTTATATTTATTGCTTTGATTGTATTATCACGTCCCTCTCTACCTGGGATAAATCCCACTTGATCAAGTGATATTAGGGAGGTTAGTAGTGGCAACAGTCTATTGGCGAGTATTTTTGCGTATATCTTTACGTCAACGTTAATTAAGGATATTGGTCTGTAGTTCGTAACTTGGGATGTATCTTTGTCTTCTTTGGGTATGACTGTTATATGGGCCTCAAGCATTTGTTTTGGGGGGTTTTGATCTAAATGTAGCGATTGATAGGTTTTCAGAAATCTTGGTTTCAGAATATCTGTGAATGATTTATAATATTGTAATGGAAGTCCATCAGGGCCTGGGGCTTTCCCTAACTTCATGTCTTTTATCGCTTTATCAAACTCTGGGCCAGATATAGGTGCTTCAAGCTCTAGTGCTGTGTTTTCTGCAATACTTGGAGGGCTGTATTTCTCGAGGAAGTTCTGGATAAGATTTATCCTCTTGGTTGAGTTAAGGGGGCAGTTGGGATTAGACGGGATGTTATATAGGTTCTGGTAGTATAATTCGAATTGTTTGGCAATCTCCCCATTTGAGGAATGAGTTCTCCCTTGGCTGTCTCTTATGTGATGTACCGTTGAGGCAGCTTTTTTACTCTGGACTGCTCTCGCTAGAAGTCTTCCGCTTTTGTTTCCCTGCTCATAATATATCTTATGTCTCAGAATATACTGTCGTTTGGTTTTCATGTTGAGTTCTTCAGATAATTGTGTCCTTACTCTAGTCAGTTCCTCAAATGCTGAGATCGCCAAGGTTCGTTTATGTGTTGTCTCTAGTTTGTGAATTTGGTCCAATAGGGATCTGATTTTGGCTTGTTGGTCCTTTTTAATTTTGGCTAACATTTTAATGAATTCCCCTCTTATGACGCACTTATGTGCTTCCCATTGTGTAAGTAAAGACGTTTCGTCATTTTCGTTTTGTGTAAAATATTCTTTTAGGACGTTTTTGAAGTGTATCAAGTCTATGGGGTCTTTCAGGACTGTGGTGTTGAGTCTCCAGGTCTTAGTAGAGATATTTTTTTCTGGAAAAGTTAGTGTCATGGTAATCGGGTGATGATCGGAAATAGTCATGGGTTCGATAGAGGTCATTACCAAGAGATTGAGGTCCGTCTGTGAGAGGAAGAAATAATCAATTCTGGAATATTTTTGGTGTATTGGTGAGAAATATGTATAGTCTTTAGTTTGTGGGTTCAGAGTTCTCCAGGTGTCGTGCAGCGCGAGTTCTTGCAATTGGGTTTTTATTTGTTTCAGTGCTCTGTAGGGAAGGCTCGATGTACCGCTTGATGTATCTACTAGAGGATCTAGGGGAGCGTTGAAGTCTCCGCCTAGAATTAGGATACCTGCAGAAAAGGTTGTCAGGAGTTCTTTAATTTTGCGAAAAAACGCTACCTGCTTGGAGTTGGGGGCATAGATATTTGCTATCGTGATGGGGTGAGGGCCTATTTTTCCTTTCAGAAAAAGGTATCTACCCTCCGGGTCTGCCAGTTTGTCATGTATTTGGAAAGGTGTCTGTTTTGAGATTAATATTGAGACACCTTTGGTTTTCCCTTCCGGGTTGGTGGCGTGGTGCACTGTTGGAAATCTTTTGTCCTGTAGTTTTGGCGTTTTGTCTGATTTGAAGTGTGTTTCCTGTATGCATACAATACTTGCCTTTTGTTTGTGAAATTCGTTGAGAAATTTAGTTCTTTTTTCTGGGATGTTAAGCCCTTTTGCGTTTATTGAGACAAATTTTATCGAGGTTCGAATGGTTTGATGCTTGTAAGGTGTCATTTTGAATTTGGTCCGTAAAGGTCAAAGGGCTTACTGTCTCAGATATGATGAGAATAGGCTGTGTTATTTAGGGTATAAATTTGCGTGTACTATTGAAAAAAGGTGTCTGTTAGCTGTGTAAGTATTGTATATCACACCGAAGGTGGGGGAGAAGGGGGTGAGGAAGGAAGGAGAGGAAAAAAAAAAAAAAAAAAAATAAATAAATAAATAAAAGGAGTAGAAATTGAAAAGTTAAATATAGATAATTAAGTTAATAAAAAATAAATTAATAAATAAAGATAAATAAAAAAGGGTAGGAGATAAGAATGAGGGGAGGGGGGGAGGGTGACTAGGGGAAGAGGTAAGGATTGAAGGGGTTCTCCGGAGATAGGTTAGGACCAGCTAGTCCAACCTATTTTAAAGGTCCGGTAAGGTCAAAGAGCAGTTATATTGCTCTTTGTGTGGGGACGAGGTCCAATTAGAACCAGGAGCTGACTTGAAATAATTAATAAACTACTGTTAGATATCATCTAACAGGCACTCTGGAGCAGCTAGCTAAATGTTGTATTTAATGTTACAGGCTAAGTGGAGTACAATAAAATCCGGGGATCGGGGATATTGGGCGTTAAACGGGTTAGTATCTATCACATTGTGTTTATTGGGATATTGAAAGCTGGATTTATATGTGAGGTCTTTTTAGTTTATCTTTTGTTGTAACAGATGTAGGCCATAAACACACATGTGTTGGTTATTCAAACAGGCTTGGTATTTAAAATAATCTTTCCTGTAATTTTGTTTTTTGGCCACAAGATGGTGCTAACGTGTTGGAAAGTCCAGATTTCTTATTTAATATAAGATAATGAGAGAGAAGTTTTGGGGCAGAGGACTATTGGATGTGCCTAACATAAAGCATGCTACATATATCTGTCTGCGTTCTTATAAATCATTACCAACAATTAATAAAACATATTATTTGCCCAGTGTAACTATTGCCGTGAAGGCTGGTTTGTAAGGCAGCATGGCGGTCAGGGGATATTATATATCCTTTTTTCTGACCAAAATGTGACAGGACTAAACAAAAGTCCATCCTTTCCATTCTTTGTCAAACTGTGTGGGACTGGCTATATATGCAAGCTTGTGGTGTTGTGGTGAACCACACTTTTAAATCAACATAGCAAACATAATTTTTTTAAACATTAGCATGGTAACTGTTTGAAGTGAGAGTAATGCCCCGTACACGCGATCGGAAATTCCGCCAGCAAAAGTCTGATGAGAGATTTTGGTTGGAAAAAAAATCGTGTGTATGCTCCATCGGACTTTTGCTGGTGGAATTTCGGCCAGCAAAAGATTGAGAGCATGTTCTCAATTTTTCGGTTGGAAAAAGTTCTGATCGGAAATTCCGATCGTCTGTACAAATTCCGACGTGAAAAATTCCTACGCATGCTCGGAAACAATTCAACGCATGCTCGGAAGCATTGAACTTAATTTTCTTGGCTCATTGTGGTGTTGAACGTCACCGTGTTCTTGGCGGTCGAAAGTTCAGAGAACTTTTATGTGACCGTGTGTATGCAGGCCAAGCTTGAGCGGAATTCCGTTTGAAAAACCATCCAAGTTTTTTCCAACGGAATATCCGCTCGTGTGTACGGGGCATTAGTCTAACTTGCCAAAATACCAAATTAAATGAGAATGAGCATTTTATGGCCCCTAAAGTACCCCCCCCCAAAAAAAACAGTGGCACAATGTCAGACGTGCAGTGTCTGAGATGAACTTCTGCTCCATACATGATACATGGCACTGCAACAAGAAATCAACTGTACAACATGCTTCAAAAAACAGCAGGTGTGATGGAGAATACGAAGGAGGGATAGGGGAAGATTTTACAGACCCAACCCTTTATTGAAGGGCAAAGGCACATAAGGAAAAGTGGGGAAAGGGGAAAAACTTCTCAGATGTCCTCTTTCTCCTTGAAGTCCATAAGGTTATAGGGCACAATTCAATGAAGGTTATTGCATGCGTTATGATGGTCACGTGACCACTTAACGCATGCATGCAACAATGAATATGCCAATTCACTATCGCTCGTATGCGTTATTTAGTGGAAGCACCAAAAACTATTGTTAAATACCACACAAGGCATTAAAGTCAATTCACAAAAGGAAATAAATAAATACATGCAGTAATTAAGTACTGGTCCAAGCTTGCGATAACTATGGAATAACTATGTCAATGGTCAGACCCCCCCAGTGATTAGTTTAAAAAATAGGCAGGAAAGTGCAAGCTGGAGCAGGTGTCAGCTAGATTTTAGTCAGGAGTTGTTTCTGGAGGCTGGCAGACGGCATAGCAAATATGATGAAGCCCTTTGAATCTACTCTTCTGGAATTTAAAGCAATGCAGAAGAGAAGGAGGTGGAGAAGATCTTAAGTGGTCCTTTAAAGGAAAGAAGCTTTAGGCTGGGTTCATATCTAAGCTGCATGTGGCTTGCAGCAGGGGTCCGGTGCGTCCCTGTTTTCCATTTCAGGGATGAATCAGGGCCAAATTTTTGCCTGAATTTAGACCTGAATTCGCAGCCGCCCGGAGATATGTGAACCGGCTCCATAGAAAGCGGGTCACAATCTCCTGTCATGCGAATTGGATGTGGGGAAGCTCCAATACAATTTGCACTAGTATGAACCCAGCCTTAAGGAGCGCACACTGCTGGAACAATTAAGGGATGTCGATACCCTGCAGAAGTTCAGCGTATCCAAGCAGTTCAGGTTATCCAAGCCACTAATCATGGAGCTTTATACCCAACTCATAGGGTACTTTACACCCTCAACACAGAGAAACCATGCCATACCAGCTATGACTACATTGCTGGCTGCCTTACACGTTTTTAGAAAAGCATTATATCAGATGCTTGCGATAACTTACTGCATGGTTTCATGCGGTATTTAAGGCATACTTTGGAAAGATAACGCATGCAAGATTTTAAGGAGAATTTTTTTCTGAGCGTTGTGCATTATTTTACCCCATACTCGGATGCGGTAAAATATCACTTAGTGAATTGTGCCCATAGTCTCTGAGCAGAGTGTGAACCAGGCTAACAGTCCTCAATGGCCATCCTCTCGCTCTGATGGATGAGTAGCTTTCTGATGCACCACAAAGTTTCCTTAAAGCCACACATCACCCGCCGGGTGCCATTGAAGCAGAGGTTCACACAAAAATTGAACCTCCGCTTTTCGGAACCCTCCCCCCCTCCGGTATCACATTTGGCACCTTTCAGGGGGGAGGGGGGTGCACCCACCTCTGGGCATAGACTCCCACGGGAGTCTACGCCTCTTCCCATCCCCCGTGCTGTCTGCTGGGACACACCTGGGTCCCAGAGACAGCAGGGACCATTCATATTGCGCAGCACGACTCGCGCATGCGCAGTAGGGAACCGGGGAGTGAAGCCGCAAGGCTTAATTTCCTGATTCCCTTACCGAAGATGGCGGCAGCAGCATCCGAGGACCGAGGGACGGTTCAGCCTCGGGTGCCGACATCGCTGGACCCTGGGACAGGTAAGTGTCCTTATTTTAAAAGTCAACAGCTGCAGTATTTGCGGGACTTCCGCTTTAATGTCCTTTTGCACAAATGTACAAAGTGGGTGATGGCTGCTTGTGTTACAAAGTTAATGTTCCAGGGCCCTCATCAGGTTCTGCACACTGCCAGAAGACATGCATAGCAGTTTCTTCATGAATGATGCAAAAGTAGCAGTGCCTGTATCTGCACAATTTTCTGGCATGGTATTTCTTATTGTTATTTTAGCCAAATTAAAATTGGATTGCGTCTGCAATCATTATTGTTAGCGATGGGGAACACTCAACAATATATATATATCTACAATCAAGTCAACTTATCGAGACCAGGTTTGGCCATAAACGCTTAGGGGATTATTAGAATGTTTTCCTCCCCTACACTCAAATAATTTTAGAGAAGCTATATCTTATAAATATTGCAGTTGTTATTTACTGAATATGTGCTGCATATATCAATTTTGTGTTTTTTTTTATGTTTTGCACATTTCTAAAGTGTGCTGCTTTGTATGCAATAACAACTCATCAGCCAAAGTGTTGTTAATTTTATGTGGAAGTTGAGTATATCATTCTACTGTATTCTTTTATCCACTATGATCTGGTTTGATTGCATAGAGAACAATAGAAATACAGTGATGGTGTCCAAAATCCAAACTTTGGCATCTTTATTAGGTGTGATGAATGTCCCCAATGGGGACATATACTGCAGTCTGAACCTTATTACTTTGGATTCAGTATAAAAGTCTCTCTTGGTATGCATTACCATGATAATAGTATAAACGCCTATATCCCTTGCAGGAAATGATAATAAATGGCAGCTAAAAACAAAAACAGGTTAATTTCTAAAATGTGTATGTGCCAACCTCCCTACATGTCATGTTAGCAGCGCATACATGACAATATGGCATTTGTTGTGTTATGTCATGCCAACCTCAAATAACACAGCCACAGCCATGCAATATAAAGATCTGCAGTTATTTATGTTTCCTTTGGCAAAACTATACTAGTTTGTCTTCTGCTTTATATGTATGTATGGATTTAATTTATATTACTAAATATGAGCTTCATCCTGCTGTAAAGTAATGAGAAAACTGTTATCGCTCTCTCTCCGTTGCATACTTTGCCATTTGAATAATATGGACTCATTGTGGTTTATTTTTAAGATGGAACTGAAGAGAAAACATTTTTTTCAATTTAGATTCAGTAAGGCAGGGTTATAAACCCTTTCAGTTTTTTCCCCCAAAGCCAAAACAGAAAAAGAAGAGGGGATCCCTGGTTTTCATCATGGTCACCAAAACTAGGGGTTTTCTTTGAGTTTCACTTTTGGTGATAACAATAAACAGGACACATAGCGACAGTGATTTTCCCTAACAGAGCACAGACAGCAATGAAAACCTGACAGGCATTCTAATCCCTCTCCACCATCACTAAAACAAACAAAAACGTCCTGCATAGTGTTGTTATTTCTCTCATAAGAATGATTTAAAATTCACAAAGTATTCTGTGCATATTTATGATGTTGCATTATACAGTATGTTGTTCGGTGTTATGTTGTCAGTTTTTTTGTGTTTTTTTTTTTGATGGCTTATTTTTATGGATAGACAATATTTATTTTTTTTCACAATCAACGCTCCGCTTTTTTTTCTTGCAATTCTTTCTTGGAAACAATACCCAGATGCTTCTAAGCAATGTACGTGTATGTATTTCTTTTGTTTTTTCAGAGCACCCACCATTTTTTTTAAAACACACAGACCGTGTTTTTGAAGCCTTTTTATACAGACACAAGTTGAACTCAATTTTTTTCCCTTTGTAAAAACTGGATTCAAATATCCTGTTTTTTTTTTTTTTTTTAATAAAGTGGTTTAAGGATCACTATGCTGTTTTTTCGGTGGCTGCATTTGCGGGGCATAGCAGCCCTTTCAACTGAATGGGCAGCTGTACCTACTGAAAATAGGAAAAGGTCCCTGCACCTTTTCCAAAAATGCCTGCAGGGAAACCACACAGTTCTTAGATTTATTGGCATCCCACAGCAGTGCATTTTTTACTGCGGGTGCAAGAAGGCTTGCATTATCCCAGATAGCAAACAATTGAGCTGCAAGTTTAAAAATGACTTGCTAAGCTACTGCTAGACTTGCCATGCTTCACAAGTTTGTTGCACAATTGCTGCAAGTTTGAAATGCATGACTCCAGATCAACTTTCTCTGCAAACATTCTGCAAGTCTGCTTCTAGTTCTGGTTCAGTTATGTTGTACAATAGTCATCCCACCACAGGGGTCAGTGTGACTTGCAGAACTCTTGCTGTAGACTCACCACTGCAACTTTGTTCTTGCTAGAGACTTACCACGCAAATTTACTACGAATTGGAAAATTGTCAACTAGAACTTGTGCTTCAAGTGCTCTGCAAGTGTACAGCTTGCCAATAAAAATGTGCAGCAAGACTAACAATTCAACACTGCCACAGATGTGTGGCAGGTTATCCTTGCTATCTGGGATCAGGCCTTCCTACGCCCGCTGAGATGTGAACCTAGCCTAATAGTGTTTGTGGGTACTTATTTTGCAATGAAAATGCTAATAAACCAACATGGTATGTTTCTTTATTGAACCATGGACCCCAAAGCCAAAATCAAAATAATCAATTCAGGCTGGGTTCACACTTCCGCAACCTGAAATTTGCACGACTTGAGGTGTGACTTTGCCAGGTGACTACCCGGCGACTTGAGTACTGTACTACTTTGATAGAAGTATAGAATAGAAGACAATATAAGTCAGAGAGAAGTAGCCTTAAAATAGTACAGGGAGATTTCTAAAGTCGGATCAACTTCAGTAGTGCTAATAATGACAGCTCTCATTGACTAACACGGGATGTCATGTGTTACCCGACTTGGGATCTCACAAGTCGGATCCCAAATCGTGGCAGTGTGAACCGAGCATCAAACAAATTATTTTGAAATAATTATATCTCATTTGTTTATAGTTTTCTTTTTGAATAGGGGTCCTTAATTCACAGATGTTTACAACACGAGACATTTTCCCTAAAATGCAACATCAAGACCCCCCACCCCCTTCTCCACTGTGTGTACTAGAACAGTACAGACTCACAGGCACTTGCCAGTCCTTTAATTAAAAGAAAAAACACCAAACAAACAGACACATCCATCATTGGGTTATGCTGCCATTTCAGGTAGTGCATAAATATAAACATCATGTGTGCAATTCAGAATAATATGATTCCATTTGCCATACATGGTTGAATTCCCCTCTATCCCTTTCTATTTAGAATAATTGGAGCAAGTGAGCCAGACAGAATTGCTAATCTGCTCAAAGAACAGTCACTTGATAAACAACATCAATCAGTAGTGTGCTTTATTTGACCAATGAGCGAGAAGCTGTAAAAGTTAAAGTTTATGTCAACACCAGTCATGTAAGAAAAGGCAAAGAGACATTAAAATAGGTAAATTAGTGATTATAGCCAGCACCTGCTGTAGCTCTCCTCCAGCCTGGAGGGTTGTATGTTGTATTCCCTCAGGCTGCATTCACACCTGAGTGTTTTCAGCTCTTAAAACGCTCGTAAAACGCCCAAACAAAGCCTGAAAAACACCAAACAAGCTAAATCCCATTCATTTCAATGGCACCTGTTCACATCTGAGCATTTTGCCACCTGATGCAAAACGCCTGAAAAATGCCCTAAGCTCAAAAAAGAACATGAGCTTCTTTGGGGCAGAGTACAGGCGTTTTTCTGCCTTTTACATTGGTAACCTGAAGAAAATTGCGTCAAAATCGACTTTAAAAACGCCCGACTTTGAAACGATCAGGTGTGATCAGGTGTGAATGCAGCCTTACGTAAATAACGTATATTAAGACCTACAGCTTGGGCCAACTATATTTATTCATTTACATGTGTAGGAACAGACAGGATCTTTCTGTTACACAACACTTGCAGACATGGATACCTGACACAGATGAGCAGCAGCTTTTTGTATACTTGGACACCAAAATAAGTACATTTAACCACTTCAGCCTTGGATTCTGCACTGCATCTCTTTAACTGACAATTGCGCGGTCGTGCAACGTGGCTCCCAAACAAAATTGATGTCATTTTTTTCCCCACACATAGAGCTTTCTTTTGGTGGTATTTGATCACCTCTGCGGTTTTTATTTTTTGCGTTTGCACTATAAACAAAAGCATAGTGACAATTTTGAAAAAAATGCATTATTTTTACCTTTTTGCTATAATAAATATCCCCCAAAAATTTATAAAAAAAATATTGTGTTTATTGATAGGTTTGTGCAAAAGTTAGAGCCTATATAAAATAGGGTATAGTTTTATGGCATTTTTATAAATATTTTTTTTTTTACTAGTAATGGCGGCGACCAGCGATTTTTATCCTGACTGGGACATTATGGCGGACACATCGGACATTTTTGACACATTTTTGGGACCATTGGCATTAATACAGCAATCAATGCTATAAAATTGCATTGATTACTGTAAAAATGTCACTGGCAGTGAAGGGGTTAACCACTAGGGGGCGGGGAGGGGTTAAGTGTGTCCTAGGGGTGTGCTCCTAACTGTCTGCCGATATATTCTGCCGACGTATATATGCCTACAGCGGTCGGCAAGTGGTTAAGGTAGCAAAACCCAAAAATGCAAATGATCGACAGTTAAATGCTAAGATATTCACCTTGACTACTGCAACTCCTTCCACATTGGCTTACCTTTACATAGGCTATCCCCCCTTCAGTCCATCATGAATGCTGCTGCCAGACTCATCCACCTTACAAACTGCTCAGCATCCTCTACCCCCTCTCTACAAATCCCTCCATTGGCTGTCACTCACCCAACAAATTAAATTCAAAATACTAACATCACTAACCTAATCTCAAAATACCAACCAAATCATCCTCTTTGTTCTTCCCAAGACCTCCTGCTCTCTAGCTCCCTCATCAACTCCTCCCATACTCACCTCCAGGACTTATGCTTAGCCTCTCCCTTCCTTTGGACTTCCCTACCCCAATCTGTCCGACTATCTCCAACTCTACTTTGAGTTTCTCCATCAGCTCATCCCCCACAGTTATTACCTTTTGTATCACTTGACCCTCCCTTCTAGATTGTAAGCTCTAATGCAGGGGTGCCCAACCAGTGGCCCGCGGAGCCCTCTGATGTGGCCCGCGACCTCCTGCTCTGGGATAAAATAGAATAGAGTACTGTTATTAAAGGTCAGTTTTATTAATAAAATCACTGGGTATATATATGGGGATATCTATTCTGCAGTGGTTACTGGACTGCTTTCAAACTGATCCACAGGTACAGAGTAGTGCACCTGCGGGTTAGCTGAACTGAGGCATAGACTTCTGTTATTACCTGCGAGTTTGGTGAGCTTTCAGTAAGTGCACCAAACCTGCAGAATATAATAGAAGTCTATTGCAAAGTGCAGGAAAGCCAAAAGGTAAACTGCGCTGCACCAGTGGAGCAGGTAAACTGCAGCGCATCTGTGTGAAAGCAGCCTTGGGCTCCTTTCACACAGTCAGTCTGACAGAATTGGACCCTCCATTCACCTCTAAAGAGTAGCAAATGTAAACCGACTTGTGTCCTACCTCCAATCCAATCCAATAAAAAAATAAAAATTAAAAAAAAGAGTATTAGTGGGCTGTGTCCGTGTTCGCTCTGCATATACAGAGCAGACACGGACCTGCCATCTGCCCGCTCCACTCATTGTGGCCCGCGACCGGTAACCAAGTAGCTTAAGTGGCCCTCGCTCTTCAAAAGGTTGGGCACCCCTGCTCTAATGTGTGTGTGCAGGGCCCTCTGATTCCTTCTGTTTTGAATTTTATTGTAACTATATAACTGTTTGCTCTAATGTTGTAAAGCACTGTGCAAACTGTTGGCACTATATACATCCTGTATAATAAGAATAATAATAATAATATTTACTGAATGTTTTTTAGCATAGTAGCAAATTTACAAGACTGTTCTTTCACCCATAAGTGGATCTCTGCATGCCTTTTTATCTACTTGGATCAAGTGTGCTAGATCTTTAGTGAATCAACCTGTGTGACTCAAAGAGGATGCACCTGTACTACAGGTGCAAGGTTGTAGTTAATGTATGTAATATAAGTGCATAGGTGCAAGAAGCTTAGCACTAAATTTTGTCTAAAAAGAGGATAACATGAGAGGTTGCCACCTAAGGAGGTAAGCATCTCTGTGGGATAATGGCTCATCTTAGTTCATTAAGGAGGCTAGGAAAGAGGGCAGGAGTACTTTTAGCTATTTTCGTGACTTTTATTTAATCTCTTCGACATCTACCAAAGAACAAATTGACAGTTTTGATTGACTGACTTTTGTCTGCATTTTCTATTAAAGTGGAACTCAAGTGTGGGGGTGGTTGTTGCACTTTCAATAAATGAAGACAAACTTATCTCCACATTTTCCCTGCTCCCATGATGATAGTTCTAGGCTCTCTCTCAGCACTTTACAGTCACTGGTGCCATCTTTACAGGAACTTCTTCTGTTGTCCATATCTTGCTTTTTTCAGACACAAGGCAACCAGATATGATGCAACTCCTACACATGTGTGATGGAATGTAGACACCCAACGCAGCTGTCTGCATCTAACAGATGTCAAAATCGTGTACTACACTGCACATTTGCTATAGGGATCATTAGTAAAGAAAAAAATGTAACCATTGTCTGATTTTTCCAATACTAAACAAAAAAAGTTTTGGCTAGGCATACACTTTAAAATATAACTGCGCCTTTTGTGTAGTGTAGCACCCTCTAGCTTGTGTTACAAGTAGTGAGAGTAGGAAAAACATAGCTGGCTCTGGATTATACCTGAGTCATTAAATTGGGACAGGGTTATTAGAGGCCAGGGCTGGATGACTCATCCTGGCAGCTATCTGGTGCCTCCCCCTGGTGTATAGAATGTTGAAAAATGTTCTGGAAATAATGGGCGGAGGTGGGGAGGAGCTACCTTCAATAATTATTAGCCTTTAACCAAGCCCTAGGTTGGTGGCCTGGCAGGGAGCTCAATAAGCCTTTATATAAACATGGGCCATGCCAGCAGGGGACTTTGGGTGGAAGATGGAGAAGCAATGCTGAGTGAGGCTGTCATGGCACTTTAGGGACCCCTGCCAGGAAGGGGTTTTTCCTTTAGGCTGGGAGCTCAGGAAAGCTGGCCTGGAAGGATCCTACCACAGGAGGTAGTTGGATGGATTCATATCGGAGAGGCAGAGGGAAAGAGAGAGACAGTAAGTAGATCAGCACGGTACAGGGACAAGACAAGGGTAGAGGCTGTCAGCTGTAACAGTGCTCTTTTGAAGACCATGAAGTGCCAAGTCCTCATCTAAAACAAAACAAGGACAGATTTTTCTGTGTTGGAATAAATGAAGGAAATGCTAAATGACTGGCTGTGCAGCAGTGGGGAACCCTTACTCAGCAGCTCTTACAAGGGTTGTGCTACATTAGTTACACATAATCTTTAGAGTCCCCAGAATCCTGATAATTACCCGTCCCAGTGAGATATCAGCTTGGAAGCTCGTTAATGTCACATAGTTGCTTATCAAAATCAGGTAAGTGTTAGACTGGGACAGCCTACAGAGTATAGTGCAGTTAGTCTTTAAGGGATATGGTTTGGAAGTAATAAAAACATACAGTTAAGCTGCATTTTATTTCCTTTCTTAAACACCCACTTTAAAGTAAAACTATGGACAAAACTTTTTGTTTTGTTTTGGATAGAACAAGGGAGGATCATAACCTCTGTCTGATTTTGTGTCGCCATCTGTGTCCTATTTCAGAGATTTCCCTCCTTTAGCCAACTCTCACCCCCAGAATTGACAGTAGCCGTAACTTCCACTCTCTTATCTTGATTTCCCTGATTTCAGGAATGAGCACCACCCTTATGTGTGCCCTCTGGAATGCCTGCTCAGTCTCTAACAAACTTGCTTCTGTCAATGACCTTTTCCTCTCCAAATCCCTCAATCTACTTGCTATTTTGGAAACCTGGCTCTGACACTGCCTCTCCAGCTGTCCTCTCCCATGGTGGCCTCCTCTAAACTCACTCGCCCAGACCCAGCGGACAAAAAGGAGATGGAGATGCACTTCTACTTACCCTACAAAACACCTTCCAGGTTCTTCCTACACCTCCCTCTCTTTCCCTCTGTTCTTTTCAAATGCACTGCATTCATCTTTTCTCTCCAGTTTGTCTGAGAATTGCAGTAATTTACCGGCCTCCCAACCCAGTGTCATGCTTTCTTGACAACTTCTCACTTGAAAACAAAAAGGAATAGTGCCCATAGGCAGGGTGAGATTCAGAGCAATACTAACTTCCCCAACACACTGTCCAGCAAATCAGCACATAAAACCCAAAAAGCCTTTTCAAAATTGTGGGTTCAAGGCAGAGAAATAGAATCACTAGATGAATATAGGAAATGATGAAGTTTCAAGACATTACTATTAAAACCAACTTTTTATTTAATTTTTCATCATCTTCAAATCCCCTCTTGTGGATGTTTGTGGCTACATAGCATTGCTATATACTTTTATCAACACATTATTATATACCTAATAATATTCTTGAACTTGCTATAATTTGTTATGTAGTAGATTCCTATACTCATTTGTATATCTGTTATTTATTAAAACTGTTTTAAAACTGTTGTTACCCCTTTATAAACATATGTGACACCTTTTTGGTTGTTCATGGCTATTGTAAACTAGATTCTGTAATCCTCCAGCTGACTGTGAGGATTTCAGTGGATTGGATATCCTTATCTGTGGCAATGTATAAATAGGAGGAAGTGACGGACTCTATCACATGACCCCTGATGATGTCAAACGTTGCTGACGGAAAGCGTTGGGTCCGGTGCTATGTACCACGTTACTTCCGCCACCCTTTGGAACGCAGGTGGAGTGCAAACGGCATCCCTGCCATACTTCAATACTCGATTTTATCTCCTATCTATGCAAATGCAACCTGTATTTTCTTAATACATTTTATTGATGGTACTGCTACTATGAGGAGCTTCTGTTATTGTCTTTCCGATAAATATGCCATTTGATGATTTGTGAAAATTTCTGAGCTGCAGGTCTCTGGATATCCATATGCATTGCCATTTTTGACTACCTGTAATAGGTGTCAACATCGTCCGGTGAGTGGGACATCTACCTAGTGGTTGGTGGAAGGAAATGCACTGGAGGAATTAGTACTTCACAGCTTTATCATCATTTTTGATATTCTAAGAGGATTTGCCAGCACTTCATGTGGGTTTTAATTCAACCTTTGCTGGTGGATTATTGGACTTTCCTGGTGCCTCCATGGCAGCATACCAATGGTTGGTTGCCCCGCCCCCAACCAACCCACAGGACCACTTCAAACTCTAGAAATAGGAGAGTTGCACCCCCTGTCAGTATTCTTTTCTCTGTCCTCATACCTGCAGGATCACGGCCAGCCCTTCCTCACCGCTCTATGGTGCAACCATTGCAGGTTAATGCTCTCCTGCAGCATGGAGTCCCATGGCTTGGGTTGCTAAAGGCACCAGATAAGTATGGGAAACCCGTTTTTCTGTGGATCTTTTTAGGGTTGGGGATCAACAGGAGCCGTTTGTCTTTCT